>VXBZ01011608.1:208533-244380 GCA_013399135.1 Heliornis fulica | reverse complement strand
CCGAGGCGGTCTGCCCTAATACAATGATCCACTCTGTCCTTTGGAGAGCTGTTCAGGAGAATTACATTCCTGTCCGTTTCATTCCCTAGGGATATATAAAAATATTTTTTGAAATCTAGCTGTTTAGAAACAGTCTTAGTGTGTGTTACTGTTCTGCCTCAGACCCAAAAGGGAATGTGATCTGTTTTGATCACCAGACAGCTAAGATGATATTTGCTAGTGCACCCAGCCTAGCTCAGAGAAGCTTAGGACACTAAATATTCACACCACATAGGATGTTTTCCCCAGCAAAAAAGAAAAGCATGAGTAACCAGTTCACTCAGAGGAAAGACAGATATGATCATTGCAGCTGGGAGCAATTCCTTTGTCCAGCTGATACAGATCTTAACTTGTTCCTAATGTGTGCTTAGCAGCAAAGCTGGAGTCTTTGGATATTTGTGATCCCAAAGACTTCTCTGATTTTTCCACCTATATTCACTGCTCTGTCAGAAACCTGTCATGAGAGGTAATAGTCTTGTCTTGAGCCTTGTCTTGCTTATTTTTGGCTACAAGGACTCCCCTTCTGCCCGCACCCCCTTGTTATCTGATTGCTTCCTCCCCATGACTGCAAATATTCACATTGCAGATAGGCTGCTTATTGTGAACAGAGTAAAGTTGTTCAAGGTGTAAATATATCAGAACCATATGCCTGGGTTCAGTGTTGGTCTCCTGTGTCAGGAGAAGATTCCCTAATGAAGGAGCGGAAGTGTGGTTGGAATGGGTGACAACTGCCTCTGTTTCATGTGACTTCAGCAGTAGAGAAGACAAATAATAATATGGTTCAGTAGAATCATGTTGCGATGACTGGTGTGGGAAAAGTACAAAGCAGAACAGAAGAGCAGACACCTAAGACAGTGTGATAAGGTGGGGTTTGTTTTGGGATTTTTTGTTTTGGGTTCCTCCCCCAAGCCCCTCGCCTTTCCCTTTTAACATGGTGGCAGTCTGCTACCCAAATCTGAAGAGGGAATGTTTCTGTCCAACTTGCTGCCTTTTCTTAGGGGGATAGGTCTGATCAGATACCTAAAAATGTTTTTATGGTTTGGATGTGCACCCCAGCAGCTGCAGCTGGTTAAAGGATGGAACAGGGCTGGGATAATGCCATGGAAAGCTGATGTGGCCTCTGGGAAGTGCTGAGATGTCAGTGTGTGGAGGGTGTCCCAAAACAGGATCCAGCCCCTGTGGTGGCACTTGACAAGAGCTGAAAGAAAGGCTTTTTATTTAAAATGAGTAGTTCTCATGTGAGCACTCTTCAGCTCCCTTTGAGAGCCATGCAAAGAGCCAGAAAGTTGCTAGTGGAGACACGATTAAGTCATCTTAGACATAACTCTGCATGTAACAGCATTGCTGAAAGCTGTTAAAATGTTAGTCCAGAAAGCAGAAATGGGAAAAAAAATATTCAGATAAACAGATCTGTCTTTCTCTTCGCTCCTTTGCCAGGCCAAGCAAGACTTTCGTATTCTTCATGTCTCTGTGTCTCTCCAGAATGACTTTAGTGATACTTATTGTACTCCACCTCTGTAAAGGTAGTTGTTATCGGGCCTTATTCACTGATAAGGGAACTACCCCTGGAAGCCTTGTTTGCTTAATTTCTTATCAGTACTCTGATTAGGTTATTCTGTGATAACTGTTCTCCCCTGAATTTATTGTGCTTCAGGTTCTTGCGAGCTACCTTCAGATTTTCTCTCCTTGGTGCTTGGCTAGACCATAGTAATACAGTTTTATTTCTTCTAACAAATCTGTCATAGAGACATAGGGCAGGAATATCCTAAAATAGCAGTGGGGCACTCAGATGTGGAAAGATATGATTATTTTCTTACTGTTTTAAGGAAACTTTCATTATGTCGTTACAGAAATTAATGGTCTTCTTCACATTAAAATTTGCATTTGGTTTTCCTTTCTCCATCTAAAAAAGGATATAGCAGGAGAAAAAAAATAACATGAAGGACATGTGATAACAAAATAGCAAAAATAACATGTGATAGGAGAAATAGGAAAGAATCTGAAACATGCTACTAGTACTGGTCAACCTGAAAAAGTGAAATAGCTAAGAGAAGATGTTGGAAATCTGTCACCTCGTGAATGGCATGCAGAAGGTGAATAAGGAGTTTTTTTCACCCTTAAAGTAACATTAACATTAATTAGGATGATCAGTGAATAATCAAGTGTGAAGTACAGGAAAGGAAGCAATACTCTGTTGTGCATCATGGTACTGTAGGGTTCAGTGGTATAGGACTGGGCAGTGTAGTGGGTGCTGTTCCTCTACCCTGGGAAGCCCGTGGTTTTTAAAAGCCAAGGCAGCTAGTCAGGGGCAAGAGTTCTCTGCTTCAGTGTTTGGTAAGCAGAGATTAAAGAGTAAAATGGACTTTTGGTCCAAGTATGCCATTGCCTCTATCCTGTCAGGCTACTGAGTCTGTTTACCTGGTGTGGGAAGTGGTCAGTCCTCTGCCCCCTTGCTTCAACACTCCTGCTCACGTTAGCAGATGTCAGCCTAGCTGATGGCGCGGGAGCTGTCGCTGCCTGCGCTGCAGAGAGCCTCGCACTGATTTCAGCCGGCAGCAAGTGAGTCTGTAGCGCTAGCGCTGATGGTATCATCTTGTGGTGGCACGTTGTGCGTCAGTGTGAGCGACCTCGGATTCTGTTGATGATTCTTGACCTATTTGATCTACTTATACAGCTATTTACATAGTTGCAGAGGTGTAATTCTCCTATATTGGGTCAAGGTCTTTTGGATGATAAACTGTTTGGCCTCTTTGTCATACTCCTTCAGTAGTTGCTTTCCAAATTATTCCTAGGCAACTCTTTGGTAAGGTTTCCCACAGCACTGTGACATGAAATATGAATAGTCTGCTAGGAAACTTGAGTTAGGTATAAATAGTTAAGGGTAGAGAAATTTCCATGCTACACCTGTTTTCAGTAGGCCTTCGTTTTTCTTGCCTGTTCTCACTTGGGATTTTTCTTATTGCTTGTTTATTTTATTACTTGTTTCGTGAAATCACACTGAGGTTCAGACTGCTCACTGCACCCTTTTCTTAAAAATGCAATCCCATACTCACTGTAGTGATAGAAAACTTGGGAGGTGGAAGCGTTATTACCACTGATAAAATGTCCAAATTCAAAAAGTAGCCAGTGGCTTTTATTTGAAAGCTTGTGGAGAGGTGCAGCTCTTCCATCTAGTTCTGTCTGAACGAAATGTGGTTGCTGAGGTCTCTCTTGTGCCTGCATGTGTTCTGGGTGCCTTGAGGACTATCATTAGAGCTTTTTGCCTTCCCATCATGTGAGAAAGCATTTGGTTTCATGAAGGAGAAAAGAGCAGAGAAGGGAACTGGATAAATACTATATTGTGGTGTTTTGTTTGCTTTGCCAGGGTTTCTACACACTCTGCTGTAACCGTTTATGTACAAAATAATTTATGGCCTTGGCATGTGTACAATAAATGGGGTTAGCAGTACCTGTCAGATTTAATGGATTCTTTACAATTTTTTCCTCCAAATGATGGAATTTTTTAATTTATCATTTTAAATCTTTATATGCACAACTAAAATTATCAACTAGTTAAGACTTTCACTGCTCTGACTGATACAGGTGTTTGTTGCTGAAGCCTGCCAAGAAGTTAATGCTCAGTGTAAGGACGGTGTATGCAACACTTTGTTAGTGGGATTAAAGAAAGAAAAAAGGAAAAAACAAGTATCCAAACAAGAAGTCAGATTTTGGGTTCAGATGACAGGTAGATTCACAGACCGTGACTGCTTCTTTTGACCTGGAGATAAACAGACCATACAGCATACATTTTTGCACATCAATGTGAAAAAAAGGCAAGCTGTCTAATTATTTGCCTTATTTAGGATTTATTTACCTGTATTGACAGAAGAAGGGACTGTATTCTGTATTCTGTATTCTGAACTTAGCTTGTCCTTTGAACTTTTTTACTTGTCAGTGTGGTTTTGGGTTTTCAGCTATTGGTATCTCAGTCTTCTGTATTGGGCTGCAGTTGTGTTGAACACACAGATCCACAGTCTGTCAGACATGAACTAGAGTGCATTACACGTCTCCTTGCAGTATTTCAGGTTATAACTTTTCAGGGGGGCTGTGGGAGAGCTGGAGAGGGGCACTTTACAAGGGCATGTAGTGACAAGGCAAGGGGTAATGGGTTTAAGCTAAAAGACAGAAGATTTTTTTTTTCCTAAATCTCCAAATTTTTGCAGCCAGTGCAGTTAGGAGGACCTGAAAAATACAGTGTATTTTACAGGAAGGTAGAGAGGTGTGAGAGAGACGAGCATCCCTTCCTAGGAAGGAAGCTGTAGTGGAGAAAGTTCTCTCTATTGCTAGAGTGTTTTGTGGTCTTGTGCCATGGTGGTGGGGAGGTTGCTCTCGTGGTCAGCGTTCAGTCCCTGTTCCACCTTCCAAAAACAAAGCTTGGAAACAAAAATGTTTAGTTTATATCAGTACAAAATATCCTAAGCTCTGCAGAGAAACTGCTTTTGTTGCATATTGTTATTCCTGCTGTCTACATACAGACTTAACCTTTTCACATTCAGCAGATAAAAAAATCTCTCCTGACATCTCTCTGAGCCTACTTAATTTTTACATCATCCCTCTGCCCTGGTCTTACCAGTGCAAGTCTAGCTGGTATGAAATAATTGTTCTTAATTGTTCCCTCTTTTGTGTGCTGTGTCAGAGCTGAGAAAGCGTTAATACATCCAAAAAATTGTCTACTTTTTTCAGCTAGATAAAATTATATACTAGGAGATGAAGTCTACCTATAAACCTTTCCAGAGATAGTTCACCCACATAGGTATGATACATAATTCTAGTTACTCTGGAGTAACTGAAGAGGCTCCTGAGTAACATAAAATAGTTTGTACTCACTCATGTTAGTTGGAGGAGTTTCTTCAGACAGGAATGTGTCTGTACTAGCAGCTGTTTGTAAATAATGAATTAAGGAAGCATCCACCACCTGCTAATAGTCTGTTGCTTTAGTGTTGTGTGTCTGGTGGTTTAATACTGCGCTTTGCTAATGTTGTCATTACCTGTTATTCCATCCTTCACCATAGACTGCTTTGACTTTGAGAAGATGATGGTGTGGCAATGGTGGAAATGCAAATGGTCAGACAAAGGCAGCAAAAATACTAATTTTAACAGTTGTACTGTGAGTCTCCGGTCTCAGAGATGAAATGTTTTGAGTGGCTCTATGTTTCAAAGTGCTATCAGGAAAAAGCCAGCATCATCTTGATCTTCCTCTTTCTGCCTCTGTCCTTCATCCCATGTGTGCTATCTACCTGTGCTTAATTTGTGTTTAGTCTCTGCACACTTTCTGCCTCTATTATGTTGTGGGGAAAAAAATGTTTGCTACCTATTGTATCACTAATGATAGCGTTTCTCATGACTGCATCCCTGGCAGGTAGCAGGTGAGGTACCCCTGCGTTAACACCCAGATGTATGTTCAGCTGCATGCAGCATGCTGGGCTCTTGTGTATCTCTGACTGAAGGAGATGGTCCATGACCATGTCTGGAATATGCTGAGGCAGCTCCAGCTGTGGAAATGGGCTGGCAGAAGGGTCAGGTGTACGTGCTTCTGAGCCCCTCCTTCTTATGTACTTTACAGTGTGGCAGGCGAGTCCTCGCCCTTCTTTTTACTATCTGCCTCTTGCTCTCTGGAAATAGCAAAGGTTGCAGCACAGCCTGAATGTGAGCCAGAAGCCCAGCACTGCAGTTCCCTGTCCTTTCATCCCAGACCTCCTGGAGCTGCTGGTTTGGACACGGGGATAGTTCCTCCAGGAGGGCAGCGTCTTCTTGTTCCTCGTCCTGGGTGCTGGTTTTGCTGGGCCCAGCTTTGTCTGGCTTTCTCCCCTCTCCCAGTCTCAGACAGGCTACAGGACCTTCCTGGAGGCAGCAGGACTTTCCAAGGGTCTGGGGGCAAACAGACTGAGCAAGTGGGTCAGCCATGCGTGGCCTTTCTGCACCCCAGCCCCGCTCCTGGAGCTGGGGCTGTGTGCTGTCCTCATCCCCCCCAGGTATGTGGGTCTGGGTTTGGGGTGCAGAGGGTGAGCCCTTGGGGCTGGTGTTGCTTTCAGGGTGCTGGGGTGGTCTGGGCAGTAGGGGCCTGCCCTGATCCTTGGCTTTCTTTGGCTTTGCCTACTCTCTGCTGTGGTAGGAATTGGAAATAACTACTGTGCTCATGCTCCTTGAAAGTTCACAGGTGCCTTTCAGGTCTTGCAAGGGTTTCTGCAGGTGCAGTGAGTTTTTGTGTACTGCAGCTGATGAGGAAAAGTCTTCTGAATGGTCTTTATGCTTTCTGATACTTGACTGTATACAGCATGCACACACGTTTTGTGGGGCTCAACATACTTTCACCTCCAGAGTTTAAAGTAGTACCTAAGTGTGCTGTACAAGTGCTGGTTAACCAGTATTTACTGTGGTCATACCGATGCTGTATCGGGGTGTGTGTTCATCTCCTGGCTTCTGCCTCAGCCTTGATAGCCCGTCATCACACAAAGTACCTGTATCCAGCAGTTGAATTGTGTAGGAATCACAGAGGAAACTTTGGGAGCAGTTCTGTATTGATGTGGTATCATGTGTGCATTCCTCCTGCAGAGTTCCTGAATGATTACTAAACCTGCTGTACTTCATCAAGTTTTTCTTGCTGTGCAATGTAATTTTAAGGCCTAATAGGTATCTTTGGTGGGCCCTCTTGTTCACATTCACAGCTGCAATTTGCACATCTGTAGATTTCTTCTTCAAAACTTGTTGATAAACATCTTGAAAGTCAGTTATTTGATTTTTTTCTTCTCTAGATGACAATCAAAACAAAACCAATGAAAAGAAAGAGAAGAAAATGGTTTCTCAGAAACCCCAAGGTACCATAGAATATACTGTAAGTACTGGTGTATGCTTTGCCTATGTCTGAGTTTAAGTGGAATTGTTGAGGTTGAGTGGGAGCCAGTGTCACAAAACTGAAAGCACTAAGAGAATACAAGCTGTAATTTGCACCTGTCTTAATAGGGATTGCTGTCCTTGTTCAGGAAGAGCAAGCTAAACTCATGTCCTGAACCACTGTTAACCAGGTCCTCTGTCTGTTCTCACAGCTGCCAGTTCTATTTTTACTTTGGCACCATGGCTCTTTAGTAATCAGCTTTGTTATTCTGCAAAATACTTCTGTTCCATGGTGTCATCAAATGGTTGGCCTGTGCTTGGTCCTGGAGGATGTGAGACCTCTTTAAGCTGGAGCAGGGTGGCGGTGTGCTGCCTCGGTGGTTCAGAGGACTAGCTCTGCCCGGAAAGCGTCTGTGTGAGCCAGCCAGGTCCCTGAACCTCACCCTGCATCACCCAGAGTGACTGGAGAAGGCAAGTGTCCCAGCTGGGAACAGCACAAATGCCTGACGTGCTGGAGATGTCGTGAACTTTGCAGTGTGTGTCCTTTCTCCACTTGCCAGACCAGTTCTAAAAAAGGTGGTGCTGCTTTCAGGCATTATGAGAAAAGGAGAGGGACACCTGTAACACCTCTCCATTTTATCTGTACAAGATAATTTTTTTCTTTTTATTGATACTGGCTTATCACGTAAGCTGTTAAACAGAGGGTGTGTTGAGATCATCAAATCTATTCTCTGTAATAGTTTGCTAGATGGTTTTAGTTCAGTTGCTGTGCTACGTGTTCATTATGGTATCTTGAGCTTTGCCTCTTTCTGCAGGCTGGAAATCAGGACACCATAAACAGCATAGCATTAAAATTTAACATCACCCCAAACAAGCTTGTGGAGCTCAATAAGCTTTTCACACAAACAATTGTGCCAGGCCAGGTAAGTCTTTTATCTTTTACTTTTTTAATGCCTGAAACCTGATTATTTGCTATATATTTAAAAGCTTTTTACTACTTTCACGTATCTTCTAGGTACTTGGATACGAGAATAATGGACAGTAGTTTAAATCCCTCAAAAGGGAATGCACTAGATCATTACCTGGAGTTGGAGGGGGCAAGCATTGTAATTGCCATATCTGACTTACTTTTTATCTGCTGTCACTAAAGCTGAAAGATGACTTTGAGGCTGAAGAGGGTAATGTAGCTGTTGTGATAGAGTTGAATTCTTGGAAAGCCTAGATAAATGCTATATATAAATGTTAAAGAGTAGAGACTTAAAGTAATTGAAATGGCTCTTTGCCATTATGTTGAGGATAAGCCAGTCCTACTGCAAGATCAGAAATAAATGGAGGTGGATTGTTTCGAGGGGGGGTCAAGTGAAGGCCAGGACCTGGTTCATGAAGAGTAGATCTCTACTTCTGCTTCATGGACATGAAGAGATATAAATGTCCTGATTTGCAGATGGGGAAACTGAGGCATGAGGAGATGGCATGACTTGCCTAAGAATACCCAGTAGAGAAAAGCTGGGTAAACAGAGTGATTTTATTTTTCCTGAACATTTTTAGTTTAAACTGTGAACGCTTTTTTTCAACTTGAGAAGTATCTTTCTTTGCTCTGACATTTGGAACAAATGACTGGTTTTGGTTGAGGTGGAGGTTGAAACTTGTGCTGCAATTTTAGTCCTGCTATACTAAAGATCTGGGATGTTTACTGTGAGGGAATGTGAAAATTTAAGCGAAGCATTATATTTTTATATACACTTGCATTAGTGTCAGGTTTTTTTTCTGGTTTAGGTTTTTTTTAATGTAGTACACGATGGTAAGAGGCTGGTTCATGAAAATATTTTCTTAAATTTGGAGATGCAGGTATGTTTTTGGAAATAGACAATGTATAATGAAGAGTTACAGAATTTTAACAGCAAAAATGCTGCATCTTCAGCGAGAGCCTTTGGATCAGATTTTTCTGTTACAAGTTAATGCCTGTTAATAGCCATTTTACAGTTGATTGGTTTTAGTTGCAATAGTTGCAAGACATTCTGTGGGGAGGGTGTGTGTTTGTGAAAAGGAGCCTCAGAAATAGAGGAGGTTGTTGTGCAGTAGAAAATGCTTTATTTTGTTATCTGTGCTGCAAAACAAAACGTAGAGCTGGATCCTGTAATTAAATAGATCTGCATGTGCCCAGCCATCACCACCTGTTGAAGGAGGACTCTAAAGTATTGTTAAGGAGCACATTGCAATCATGAGGGATCGGTTTCTGGCTGTCTTTGCAACAGAATGTAGCATTTGTAGCAAATAACTTCTTAAAGCTTGTGTCTTGCTGTTTTGACATTCCTGTTTGTGTTTAGATTCTCTTTGTGCCAGAAACGAGTGCTGCGAGGCTGTCTTCTTTCAGTCCTGGTGCTCCTGTTTCTCCTTCATCATCAGATGCTGAATATGATAAGCTCCCTGTAAGTCAAACATTGGTTCACTTGTCTTAAACTCACCATATAATTTTTGATTCTGAAGGTGAGATTCAAGGCTGTGTAAACAGGTTTTTCAGGTCATAGTTCAGACCTTGTCTGTATCACTTGGAGGAACAATTTGCTATACTACAATTTTTGCCATCTCTAAAATATTTCAAATTAAGGGGATTATGTCTGAATGTAGAAACCTAGTACAAGTTCAGTTGGGCCTAGAGTCCCTTAAAGCAGTTGAAAATAGTGTAGTGTAGTTTCTAAAGCAAAGAAAGTTAATGTGAAAAATTACTTAGTGTTTCACCCTACAGATTTCTCTGCTGCTCTGAGGTCCCAGAGTCTTGGTACTGCTTTGGGACCCTTGAGCACAGAGACTGTTTTGTCTGAACATTCAGTTTCTTTCTAGTTCAGTGTGTTATGGTGGTACCCAGATATGTAACTGTTGTGTATAGGAGAACTATCGGATTTACTCATTGTGAAAGGCCTTGGCATAGCTGATCTTTCATTTTCCTTAGAAGGTTGATTGCCCTGGATGATTGTAGGAACTAGTTTTAGGGATGTTGGCTGCCTACTTGATGATGTTAAAGCAATTAGACATGTCAGATCCATAATTGATTAAAAGGAATGTGAAAAGAAACCTGGAGTGAATAACTGTGTTTAACCTTAGTCTTACGCCTCTGTGCACCTGCCAGGAGAGTCACACCAGTGCACTGTGCAGAGATATTCAGAGTAAATGAGGTGGTAGGAATAGCCTTCTCTCAATTGAGAGTACCTCTCTGAACTTTGATGAGCTGACTTGCCCTGGCATGTTTTAATTTTTTACCTGTTATTGGTATGGAGGTTTTTTTTTTTTAATGTTACAGGGTTTTTCTTGTATACGGGATATTGTGGGTAATGTACATACCATCATTTTTCAAGGTACACGACCATCGTTTTTCTTCCTTAAGGAAAAGGAAAATAGTTGGTTGTACCTGGCATTTCAGTTGCCCAGAATCTCTAGGTACATGATTCAGGTCCTGTTGGTCTGCACTGAACTTCTTCTTTTTTAAGGATGCTGATTTGGCAAGAAAGGCTTTTAAGCCAGTTGAGAGAGTCCTGTCCTCTACTTCAGAAGAGGATGAGCCTGTGGTTGTCAAATTTTTAAAAATGAATTGTCGTTACTTCACAGATGGTAAGGTAGGTGGAACCTGGTTTTGGGGTATTGTTTGAGACTCTTTAAAAGGAAAATCTGGTTGGATAAGTGAGATGAATACTGGAGAGTCAAACGTGCTCCACATTTGTCGAGAATGTAAATGTTATGGTGGCTTTCAGTGCTGTGTTTATCGCTACTGTGATAATATGTTGTATCATTTTGCTTTTCTGATTGTTTAATCTGTTAGGGTAATAGCTTTCTGAAACGGAGCTTTTCTGCTAATCTTCATTCCCTTACCATGTTTTAACAGAATTAGCTATTTAAAAGTGTATTGCTAGATATGCGGAGAAAACTGCACTTTAGAGTTATGACGTGTCAGGGTTAGCTGTCCAGTTCCAATAGGTTGTGCAAGAGCTTTATAAAATGAGCACATACCCATCTCTTTCGTTTATGACTTTAAGCTAAATTTTACCTGTTTGCAGCAGTGTTTCCAAATGCATTCATATTGCTTCTGTGCTTGCTAATGAGATTCATGCAAACCCTAATAAAGAATATAAATATTGAATGATACAACCTTTTTTTTTCTTGCAAGAGTCCTTGTAACATACATGTTCCCACTGGCACTGCAGCCCTAAATTTTACAGCGGCTCTTTTTGATGTGAAGGCAAAAAGCTTGGGCAGTATTTTAATCCACCCTTTCTTCTTAAGGTTGCAAGACGCTGTCTTCTTGAACGTGTCTACTTTGATATATCTACTATTGTTGAATCTAGTCTCAGTTAGATGTCTGCATGCTTGGATTTTCAAGTTCTCTGGAACTTATAATGCTAACCATTGGAGTCTAAATGTATTTTTCCCTCATTCCTGATTTTTGTAAGATGGATGTGTTTACAGTTTTTGGTGCTTTTTTTCCCCATTGGGCGGATGTAGACTATTTAACTGTGCTGCAGTTTTTCAGTCTGCTATTTTGTAAAAAGTAGTAGAGGGCTACTTGATGTTTTGCATGTAAATTAAGGTAATATTGTTGCTTTATTATGTCATGCTTGGGAGGTGCAGAGGATACAGGTTTCCAGTTTTATGGCTGCAGGACTGAAAAAGTAATTTGCAGCCAGAACATTCAAAAGCATGCCAACTTTTTTGCTGGTGTAGCTAAAATCCCATGTTGCCTGGCTTCCTGCATTGGCTGGGTTGGAAATGCAGCCTACTGGTGTATTGCTCTTTTGGCTAACTCTAGTTATATACCTGTGGGAGAAGCCTCTGCACTTCATTTTGATTCGTTCATCCAAATGCAGACTAGGGATGTGTATGTGAGTCATCCAGAAGCAAATAGGAAATGTGTAGAGACCCTTTTAAAAAGGAGCAGGCACACAGATTCACTTGCCAGTGCTAAGCCATCAACTTGGCATCTCTCAGGTGAAGAGAAAACCACCCCACCCACAGACGCACACCCCCCAACCAAACCAAAACCTCAAGAAACTCAACCAAAACACCAACCACCCACTTCCCCCAACAAACCAATATTGTGGTCCTTTACCTGCCCATTAGCCTTCCTTGGCTTGTCTTGTAGATGACCTTGGATAATTAATAGCCCACAGCACAGGCTATCTGTTATCTGTGGTGCCTATGTCAGATGTAAGCACAGCTGCTGAGTTGGTCTGGTGAATTTCATACCATTTCTGGAAGAGAGGGTGCTAGAAGACTTTGGAAATCTCCTTTGTAAACCTTGAAAAATGGTTGGTTGCCCGGGGTTGGATGTTGAATAACGGTTGATGCAGGCTATTAGTGTATCCATGGCTGGACCCTGGTTTGGAGAGTTAAATGTGTCTTCTACTGCTGTTCAAAATAGCTTGGATCAGTGGCAGAAGCTGCTACTATACTGGGGAGAAGATGCTTCATGTCAGGTCTCTACATACAGAGCTCTGTACCACTGGGAGAGTAGATCAAGGCTACATAATGTAGCTTAGCACAGCAACCTTGACATTTCTGTGAGTTGGACTGCCTTCAGGTGTGCTGGTTGCATCTAAATCCACGTAGCAAATGAAGGTGGCTACATCTGGAATAAAAGCAAGTGATGTTTTGCTTATTTGTTTGTTTTTTAAATCCACTGATCTGTTTTGTCTGAGATTTGATTAACAATCTGTAGCTTTAGCTTGTAGCAGCCAGCACTGCAAGTTAAGTAGTTTGGATGTTCCTTCTCATCAGCCAGGAATTTGGATGTTACTAAGTAATTTTTTTTCTTTGCTCTCCTTACAATGTTTGAATTGATGCAACTAGAAACCAAAATGTGTTGTTAGTGACCATTATGTGATGGGGTATTATACAGAGGTAGCAGAGAGGTTTTTCTTTTTAAGATAGCAACCTAAAATCCAAAGCCAAGTTGTGAATTACATGTGGTGTGCTAACTCTTCCTTCTCTTATTTCAGGGTGTAGTTGGAGGAGTGATGATAGTAACTCCAAACAATATCATGTTTGACCCACACAAGTCTGATCCTCTGGTAATTGAGAATGGGTGTGAAGAATATGGGCTCATCTGCCCCATGGAAGAGGTTGTCTCAATAGCTCTCTACAATGACATCTCTCACATGAAGATTAAAGACGCATTGCCATCGTAAGGAGTGTTCTTCCCTGAACTAATGCTTACAGATTTTCAGTAAGGGTAGTAGGAGAAGGGCAGGGGGATGGAGGGGAAGAATTTTAATGCAGCAGAACAAAACATCATGGGAGGAAAATACTAGCAAAGGGACGATTCGATTGTGGTGTTCTTCCACTTTCTTTTTAGAATAGTAGTTCTAACAGTAGTAAAGAGAAATAGGTCGTGCATATGAGAACCAAAGTGCAAAGGAGATCAGTCAAAATCAGTACTTAAAAGCACTGGTGACGTGCTGTGGTTGGGTTTTTGCACTGACAGGTGCCTAGGGTTATTTCAGTGGAAAAGTGTTTGATTTGATAATTAATGTGTTACCAAGCCTGTTAGGAGAGGGGTATTAAAAACTTTTAAAGATAACAACAGCATCTTACCTGCCATCTTCAGGTCTTACAGAAATACCAGTCTGTGGAATACATCCACTTCAGAACCAGAAACACTTTGATAGTCACCACTTACAATACACGATAGACTTTCTGGTGTGGGCTACTTCTGCTTATGCCTACACTGGTCATGTATCTGTAGGTTTGGGCCTTATACAAACATCTGTTTAATCAGTGAAATTCAGCTATTTCCCTCCAGTTTCTCACTTCAAGAAAAACTTCCCAGATATGTTACACTCATTACTGTAATGTTTAGTAACCTTTATGTATGAACCTGTAATGTTCTTAGTAACCTTTAAGTGATGAGAATCTTGTATTCTTGTTCAGCTCAGACTTTTCAGTAGCGATGAAGTTGTCTGCTGTTTTTAAGAATTTTCTATTTTTAAATATTTTATGATTGCCCTGCTTTAAAAACAGATACTTGGGGAAACCTGTGTTCAGACAGTACATTTGAGTAATGGAAAAATTAATAAATAAAACCCCCAACAACTCTGCCTGTTGCTGTTCTGCTGTAAACATGTGCAATCAGGATATATGGCTGATTTCTGTTTTGCTTTCTTCTCAACAATACATTTGTACTGACTAGCTAAGTATCGAAGATTGTAGAGGTTGACTCATTGTCACATATAGGAAATGGCAATGTTAATATGGCACAAATTAAATTCTAGGAGATAAATAACATGTCCTGTGGTTTTTTGGTTGCTGAACTTAGGGTGATTTGGATGTTGTTGTTACCTGTGTACCATTGCTTCACCCGTATGGTGTGTTGTGCCAGATGGTTTACTCATTTTATTTCAGTATTATCCTGTCTGGATTTTTTTTCCATTTTCTTTGAAGTCATTTATTTCCACCAATGTATGTTTATTTTGGAGAAAATACTTCTTTGTTGAGTTTCCAAACTTAAGTTGGTATATTACTTAGTTTTTCTTTTCCATTTTTTTGTTTCCATTTTGCTTTTAACATCCTATGTACATCCATCATTTTCCCTGACAGTGACATACCAAAGGATCTTTGTCCTCTGTACAGGCCAGGAGAATGGGAAGACCTGTCCTCTGAGAAAGACATCAATCCCTTCAGCAAATTCAAATCCCTTAGCAAGGAAAAGAGGCAGCAGAATGGCGATTCATCCATTGCTATGAGTGCCAAACAGATAAAGCCTTTGGATAAAGAAAAGTCTGCTGATTTTGAAGTTCTTCACTCTTCTGAGAGTACAGGCTCAATCAAATCACAGTCTCTGGAGTTTCCTTACAACATCACTGCCACTGAACATTTGGAAAAGTTTGTTGTAGAACCATGTACCAAGGAGTCTTCCAGGGAAAAAAATGCTTCTGATATTAAAACCAAAGAAAAATCCCTTCTGAGGGAAGGAGAGGATGATTTTATTGAGCTGGAAAACACATCTCGTGTGGATAGAAGGTTGGACAAGAAAATCTCAGTAATAGAAGGCTTGCTGACTGACCCCAAGGAGTTGGGGAGAACTAAGCAGCAGGTAACCAAACCCACTACAGAAGTCCAGGAGCACTTGACAATTGATTCCTTGGAAAAAAAGGACAGTGTTGAACCTAAAGCTGACTTAGACTTAGAGCTGTGTGAAAAGCAAGATGTTATTCCAGAAGTAAACAAATGTGTCAGTTCCCCGACAGGTAAGGTGGAGACTGCATTGGACACTAAGAAAGAGCTAGAGAAAGATAAACTTATTGAATTTTACCTCAATAAAGATGGGAATGGGTCTCAATCATCTGAAGACTTACACAAGGCTGAAATCCAGAAAGGTGAAAACAATAAAGCAGTTGGCCTAGACCTTACACTTAGCTGTTCAAAGTCCCAAGCTAATGAAGTCCATACATTTAAAAGTATGGAGCTTGATTCCTGCTGTCTTGAAAGGAAAGCACCTCCATTAGAAATCAGCTCAGCAGCAGCAGAGGAAAAGGATCTGAAAGAGTCTGTGGACTCTTCATTAGTACCAGCTATAGACAAGACCTGTCAAGAAACACAGTTAGACAATCAATCAGAAATCAGACTGTGGCTGCTGCAGAAAATTCAAGTGCCAATTGAAGGTAGGTCTCTGCTTATCCTTGTATCTTCTGAGACTCAGACAGCATTGTAACGGTAACCTTTGAATTGATATCTTTCTGCTCTATATTTCCTCTTTCTAGAGTACTTGCTCTTTTTATTTTCTTTTTTTTTCTTTTTTTCTTTTTTCTTTTTTACTCTTGTATACTTCTGTTATCTGCTACTTAGAAGAAAAAAAATACCTTCAAATTCCCTAAGCTTCTGGTTTCATAAGCTTGTGTGCTCTTTCCACATTCACTGTTTACCTAATCTTCACCTCTATTTACTGGCTTTTAAGGACAGTGAAATGTCACCCAGTTACAGCATTGACAGGGTCACTTCATGGCCTAGGATTTGTCACTCTGTTTTGGGAACTGCTGTTACTTCAGTGAAGTTGTCAGTGTATTTCTGATAGTATCCAAAGTAGCAGTGCATTGCTGTGAAGGGGGGCTCTGGAGTATTCTTGCCACTACTCAAATCTGTCTTGTGTTTTCTGAGCTAGTGAAACCCTTAAAGAAGCAATAAATAGGAATATATGTGGAATCTTACTGATGGATCATTTTGTCCTGACTGGTCATCAGGTTATCATAAGTAAAATAAGGCTGTTACTGGAAAGCATGTAACAAAATGAAGTCTGGGTTTAAATAGTGTGTATTACAGAAATATTACTATTTCTGCTGCAGCCCAGTACTTTTGAGCACTAGTCCATACTGGAGCACTAATGCTCCTCTCTTGGGAGTTTAATGGGCCAGTGGACATACATTTGATTTGTGTCAGATGATGAGAGCGAAAGTCTTTATTTTTAAAACAGCTGTTCTTAAAATTATTTTTCCTTTCTTTTGGACAGTTTGTATCTTGCTAGTTGTATCTAGTGATTGCTGTTATTGGGAGAGGAAGAAAAAGGTCTGTATGTATACTCTTAAATATGATTGAGGCTCTAGTTCAGTAGGCAATTCTTTTGTTACGCTAGCAATTTGAAGAACTTAAACTGGTCTTATGCCTGACCCTGTCTAGTGTAGACATAAGGTGTTTGTATGGCTGTCAGAGTTGAGAAACTGATTTGTCTTTGTGTGCATGTGCTTGTACAGGGTTACCCTTTGACTGGATGGGTTTCCTGAACCCAGCCACAGACAGTCCCCTTTGCTTGCCTGTTTCAGGTTGCAATTTACACCCAGTCTGATGATCTCACTGATATTGCTTTACAGGGCTCTTCTGTATGTAGCCGTGCAGCTGAGGGGGACACAGGCAGTGATGAAGTGGGAATAAATGGCCACAGTTCAGGATGAAAAAGGATTTATTAAACTAACTTTGCTATTGAATGACATGTCAGGTTTAATGCTGTGTACAGTGCCTCCAAGCACTCCTTTGCACAAGATTATTAATCTTTGTGACGGTGTTTTATCAGCTGCAGAATTTGTATTTTCCTGTAAGCAGCCTATTTCTTTTGTCTCTCCTTCAGATATGCTTCCTTCAAAAGAGGAGAAGAGCAAGACTCCTCCAATGTTTCTGTGCATTAAAGTAGGCAAGCCCATGAGAAAGTCCTTTGTGTCTCAGAGCACCACCATGTCCCAGCATTACAGTAAAAAGATAAAGCAACCAGAGTACTGGTTTGCAGTTCCTCGGGAAAGGTAAGCTGCAGCCCATAACAGGAAAACATGTTTGTCACTTTTTTTCTTTTAAATGTGTAGTTCTTTCTAGAGTTGAATCTGACATTCCCTATGTGGTCCAAGGTGAAAATGCAGCAAGGATGCTAAGATGATGAGAGGGGTGCCATTGTTTCATTGCATGCCAGAGAGATAAATCAGTGTTTGTTGCTGGTATAATATGGCTCCCAGTGGGAAGGAAGAAAAGTTCAGGTGCCACTTGGAAGGTGAAGAGAGGGATGGATATACATACAGCTGGCATGTGATAAAAGCACTGGGGAATGATCAGGGTTGCGGCTGCAGTCAAGGAAGTGAGGGAAAGAGGGAAAAAGGGGGCCATGGCAAAAGATGTAAGGAATCCATTAAGGTGCCAGTGCTAAAAAATTGGCATTTCACATGGGCAAAGAGCAGTGTGTGGAAAAGGGATACACTCTAACTGAATGGGTGTGGGTATTTATGCCTTCAGGCCCATTAAAAAAATGTGTGTCTTTGCGATATAAAATCCATTTAACTGTTTTATGTGACTGTAAGTGCATATGTATGTAAAAATAGTACTGCAGAAACAAAAAAAAATAGGAAAATGAAAGCTGAGATTTTTCTGCATAAATCACCCAAGAATTTTCACTGGCTTTGAGAGATCAAACCCCTGTTCCTTCTCTTGCTAGAAGGCAGCCGAAGTGTATGTCTCATCCAGAATAGGGAAATCAGTGACCACGTTCTGGTGACCTAGATACCAGGAAGGAAGAATCTGAATTTATGATCAATCTCAGGAGTGTCTCTTTATGACATGGTAGATTTTCCTTTTATTAAATATATTTTTTCAGAATACTTACTTTTATCTTCAAATTTGTAGCATGTGTGTTAACTGCTTATTTCTTGTATTTTAGAAATGAGTACTTTGAGCAGACCAGTAGTGGGACCCAGGGGAGGAGTGGAGAGGTTTAATCCAGCTGGAATGTGGCCATCATGAGTGCAGCTGAAGATAGCTTTTGGTTGGCTTGCTATCTGCTGCACCCAGCCCTTGTCTCCTCAGGGATTGCAGAAGGGGTGGGTTCAGAAAATTCCAGGTTGAAGTGTGAGTAAATACTTCAAGGAGTTGTAGTGATGATGTAATAACCACAAGGCCAGTTACTGCTTTGAGGATAGCATATACTGAAGCTGAATTGAGGTGGGCTCTGGTTATTGCTCTGTGCAAGAGGTAAATCTACACTTCTTTCTGCAAACTTGGAAACAGCTTCTATAGTTGTCACTTTCCAAATGGTAAGAGGACCTAACTTGTGTCGAACTGAAGTGCTGCTGATTGTTTCTACTTGTGCCTTTAGAATGAGGAAAAAGTCATTTCAGTAGGGAGTTGCTGCAGCAGCACTTGGTTGTGCTGGCTGACAGGCCAGAACCTCACTGTTGGAGCCTCTGTTCAGAGCAAAATTGGCTGTGAACATAGTGTAAGGTTGGGTCACCTTGGTGCTGTTCATTCACACCTGGTTTCATACTGTGGGGGTGTATAATAAAAGATCAGGGAGAAATAGGAACAAAAATTAAATGAGACCCCCTGTTCCTTTGTATTAGTACAAGGCATGTCTTTGCCCAATAAGTCAGTGTTTTCTCCAAATTCTGGAATGCTTTCCCAGAGCCAAATGCATCCCTTCCTACCCTGTGGTGATGTTCTTTCACCAGTCCTGCGACACTGATGAATTTGTATAGTGTGCATATTGAGAGTACAATGGGCTGTAGGCCATGTGGGATAGGTTTGCAATGTAGTTTTGATATGATGTATCAAAATAAACTACTAAGTTAACCATTTGTAATGCAGTTTATATTAATGTATGGAAGCATCAAGAATACCATTCTCATCTCTCATAAATATCACTCTCATCATAAAGTAACATCAACCCCTCCAACAACAGCCCAAACCTGGACTGAGATTGTGAGGTAGCTGGTGTGCACACCTATAATCATTGTGTAAGTTAAATCTCCCCCTGAGCGGCATTAATTTGCATTTTCTACAGTCTCTTAGTGTTGGCTGTTAAAACAGCTTCTGGCAGCAGTTGTGAAAATGGGTCCACTTTCAGCCTGGGCCCCCGTAGCTCCCACAGAGCTGTTTTTCCATCTGCAGGCTGCTGGTGCTTTCCTGGCCGTGGCAGGCTGTGGGAAGGCTGACTGGAGGCAGACATGCTTACCTTTTAACGTTTTTAATTTATTTTTTTTAATGGAAGGCTGATACTCCTTCTAAAGACCACCACTAAGCCTTAAGTCTCACTTGCCTTTTGTGGGTCTTGTCCCTTCCTACGTGGTTTTGTGAGCTCTGAGAGTGTCCCAGCATGTGTCGCCCCGTGACCCGCACAGGACGGGGTTAATGAGTGACTACAGGTCTGCATTGTGCTGTCTGTGTGAGCACAGTGGTGCTCAAATTAGCATGTAAGGAGGGAGACGGGCATCTTGGACTGCCTTAGATAGAGATTGCTCGATCTAGGGCAGCTTCTTGTTGGGCTCAGCTGAGCAGAGAGGCACCCATGCTTTTGGACACCAACAGAGAGATTGATTCTTTTGCTGAAAAATCTTGCAATGGGTATAGCTTACAGTACTAGAGGGTAAGTCTGTGTGTCCTCTTGATACATGGTTTTGTGTTTAAATAGTATATAAATTTTCCACCCTAGTGAGTAGTAGTAGGTCAGTAATTATGTCACAGTTTTCCTCAAGGTCTTGTAGAGGAAAATGCATTGCAGATATAGTAATACAGAATGTTTTTGTTGAAAAACTTTGGTCAAGAAGTATATGTTATTGAAGATCTATAATATAAGCTTGGTGGACAGTTTTGTTTTATGGATGTATAATTTGCATTCATGTTGATGTAAAAGACTTAGCACTGAGATCAAGCTGTTGAGAATGTGTCTTGGTTTGTTTTCATGTGTTTGTTTTTGTTTTTTTTAAAGTTCCTTTTTTGATAGCAGGCAGATTTTCAAAGAGGAAGAGTAATGGGGTGTAGCCTTGCTTCTCTTTGAGTTTTAGCTTCGTGCCCCATTGATTTGCCTGGTTTGGGATGTCCAGTGAGTTTTTGTTTGACTTTTGTTACTGTTTCTGTGGGGTTTCTTTTTGTAGAGCAAAACATTACTTGGTTGTGACTCCTTTTAGTATCTGGAGTGTAGCACCCTGTGGTAACTATGGTTGAAGCTGAGATCTGGAGGAAATTGCAGCACAGTCAGCTGGAGTCAGTATTTATGTGATGCTTCCATGTACTTAGGTAGGGCTTCACATAAAGGGATGATGATTAATATGGTCCTGGTGCTGGAGGATTGCTCTTCCATGACCCTGTTCACAGAATGGAATAGTCAGCATAAAGCTTAGATGTAGACTCCTTTTGAATTATCCTTCTACAAGCAGAATTCTCCTAGATTCCTGATAAATAAGATAACATTCTGTGATTCTGATCTGTTAGGAGTTGGAAGGGACCTCGAAAGACCATCGAGTCCAACCCTGCTGCCTGAGCAGGATCACCTAGATTAAACCACACATGAACGTGTCCAGATTGGTCTCCAGAGAAGGAGACTCCACAACCTCTCTGGGCAGTCTGTTCCAGTGCCCTGTCACCCTCACAGTGAAAACATTCTTCCTTAGATTCTCTTGGAACCTCCTCTTTTCCAGCTTGGACCCATTGCCCCTTGTCCTATCACTTGCAAATTATACAGGTGAAACCTATGGAAAATCTTATTTTATAATAAGGACTCGTGTAAGTTTATGTAAGCATATGAGGACTTACAATACCTTAGCCCTCTTAAGATTTGTGAAGGATCATCTAGTCAGGCATGTTTATAGCAGTCATAGGGCTGGGAGTTAATTACTGTTTCTAGGCCAGGAGCTGTGGTTGAACATGGAGCTTTTGCACGTGTGCCACAGGATGCACAGACTTCTCCCACTACACAAACACACAAATTTGGAAGTAGCCCCCCTCCTCCTACCTGTGACTGACTTGAAGACATTAATTTATGTAAAACTGGTTTGCCTCTGCTCTCAAAAAGTCCAGTATTGTTTCTATATCAGCAGAAACGGCAATGGTGGTGATGTCAGTTTTGGGCCTCCTAAACTAAAGTATGTCTTTTAGAAGAAAAATAATTTGATTACCCCTCAAGAATCAACTGTAACTTGACAGGTTGTCTGGTGTGTATTATTGATAATTGCCTGTGCTCTTTTCCAGTGCACTATATGCCTACTCTTAATTTTTCAGGCTTCCGGTCTCTGGTTGTGGTTATATCTGTGTTACCAGAATTCAGTTCCTCTTAGTGCAGCCTGTCACAGGGCATCACTTCTGTACGCTAAGTAACTCTCTTTGCCTCTTGCTGTGCAGCAGTTGGTTTTGCATCTCTAAGCTGCAACACTTGGCATGACTTGGGAATGGGGCACCAGAGCTGGGCAGAATATTTCAGCAGTGGCCACCAAAGTACCAAATGCAATCTCATTCCTCTGCTGAGCATTATTTTCTTGGTACATTCAAGGTTCACACTGAGTATTGTCATCAGTGTGCTGGTGTGGAGCTTTTGCTCTGAATTTCAGAGCCGTTATCCCAGGTCTCTAGGGCCCTTCTGCCAAGAGTGTAAACTACCATCAGGCAAGCACTGCCCCTCTGCTCACTCTTCTTTAGTTGGTGTCCTCTGTTCAGATACACTCACACCACATTGTGCCTGGTTTACTAAACAGTGCAGTGGCATAAGTGCTCCACAAAGCTTTCATCTTACACTGGTTATAGCCCTTTGCTGTCATAATCTTTGTGTCATGGTTTGCACCCTCCAGAATTAGTTTTCTACTAACTTTGTATCCTTCACTATAAACTTCCCTTTCTTTCTCTGTTTGTTTTATGTGTTACTGTGAACATATTTATAACTGTATTAATTTTGCTTTTAATCTGGCTACAGCTGGGGGGAGTCCCTCTTTAACCAGTGTTCTTTTTTCATTTTTTATTTGACTCCTAGGAAGTTTGTCAGGTTTGGGTTTGTTTGGGGTTTTTTTAAGTTTTATGTTATCTCTTCCTTTTGAATAATTTCTTCCTGGTGTGATTAACTTCAGGTTTCTGAAGTTGTTCCTTTCCAAGTATTTTATGTTTTATTATTGTTCCTCTGTTTGTGCATGACATACTCATAAGCATATTATCAACAAAACAACTGATGAGTTCTAGGATAAATTTTCTTGCAGCTTTCAAGCTGACTTCAAGAGTGTTGCTCAACCAGCAGTTTTTCAATTTAAAAGTTTTCTCAATTTTTTCAGTTTGGTAGCTTGGAACTACCACCGTAGCATAATGTTTTAATTTTATAATCAGAGAAGGGATGCTCTGCATCCCCTTTCAGAATGACCTCACTTCTACAGTCACCTATTTCTCGTTCTATGCTGCTGCTTCTTAAATCTGGAGTGTCTGGATTTAGTTAGCATCTGTCCGTGGTAGAGGAAAACTTAGTTATGGACTGATAAATAAACTGAACATATACAGGTCTGTGGAGCCTGACAGGAAATACTGAGTGTACTGAGGAAGTTGGCTGATGTTATTGCAAGGCTGTTTTCTACCATCCTTTGAAAAGTCATGATTATTAGGAGAGGGGTAGGTTGATGGATGGCAGCAGACCCTTCTCAGATCTCATGCTGCACGTGTTGGAGGAAGTTACAATTAGATAGAGGAAAAACAACATGAGACTGGTCATGCATGGAATGGGTTGCTTGGAGAGGTCCTGGAATCTGTGTTAGAGATTTTCACTGCTGCAAATGGACAAGACTGTGCAACCTCCTCTAACCTGGAAGCTGGATCTACTATAAGCAGAAGTTGCCCTAGGTGGTCTCCAGAGGTGCCTTAAAACCAAGGTATGTTCTGCCATTCTGAGATGAGAGTATGTTCCTCTCCTCACCCACCTGCACAAATATCCTTTCAGATTGATGTTAGTCAGGGAGCAGCAACCACTGGTTTTATTGTCTTTTCATAGGGAATTGTAGGAATTAATTAGCTTTCCAGACTAGGACTAAGCACATAAAATACACAGTGCTCAAGTTAAATGTTTCAGTTAAAATTTATGCTAGTTAGCAAATTGTACTGCTCTTTACGAGGCTTCTGTGAGCAAGGCAAGAGGAACAGAGCGTGCTGTGACACCTATTGTGTCAGAAAACTTATGCAGATAGAAGAGAAGGTCTTGACTAAAATGAGATAAGGCTTTTAGAGGTGCCTTCCATGGTTCACTGGGTTTAGATCTATGCAAACTCATAAGCAACTACAAGGCTTCTCACCAAGAAGGGGGCAACCCTTGGCAGTAAGTGTGATGACCCTCTTTTAGCCTTTTCCAGGCAGTTGTTGGTGAGAACTATCCTGAAGACTGATAGTTCAGTATTACCTTGATTTCTTTTGTGTGTGTTGCTGCAAAGGAATGACACCAGCTGGAATTTGTACTTTGATATCAACATTAGGTACCTTATTTATTGTTGCCAAAGGGAGGCTGCTCCTGCCTCAAAACTAGTGTTGGGTGTTTACAAATTTAGGAAAACAATACTAAAGCCTTATTTGGTTGTATATACTAAAAATGCTTCACAGGTACAGTTCTTATTTGATAACAAAAATTTAAATTCCACCAGAACATGTGAGCCAAGCACAGCAGAAGTGTTTTTGAATGTTCAAAGGAGTAGTTAAAAAACCCTGGCAATGCTAATTTGTGCCTTTTACACTTAAGAGTATATTTCCATGTTGAAGCAAAGTAAATCCTTTATTCTTTGTGAGGGCAGTGGAAATTGGATCTGGATTTCTTGAGGCCAAAGTGAGTCAAGCCCCTCCAGATACTTTGTGAATTAGCGTAGCTGTCATGAGCATGCTACAGTTTTGGAGCTGCCAGTTTATGGAGCTAGAACTGACATCAGACTCTAGCCCTCACTGGTAGTGATGTAGAACAAGAAGTGTAGACTTGATTGTAAAAATCTCAGAGTGTACTAGTGACCCTGAACAGAATCCATTGACAGATGGTGTTTTTAAGATTGTTTGTGCATCCCAGTAAGTTGAAATAAAAGGAAAAATCCTTAATTTCTCTAGATTTTTCTTAATTTGTACTGGATCAAGGAATTGCTGGAGAAAACTTTC
Source organism: Heliornis fulica (assembly GCA_013399135.1). Lineage (NCBI taxonomy): Eukaryota > Metazoa > Chordata > Aves > Gruiformes > Heliornithidae > Heliornis > Heliornis fulica. Next base: position 220,092 of record VXBZ01011608.1, on the reverse strand, counting down.
TGATGAATAACTGAAGAAAAATCCAATGCTATAAGTACTTCCTATCTTTTTACTGCCCTCTCTAACTAGGATTTGATTTTTTCTTTTCTGCTGGCAATTCTTCTTGTACAGCAAATCCACTATCGTATTCTTGCTTGAGATTTTATGCTTTGATTTTAATTTTAATATAGGATATAAATTCCTTCTTGAAACTGTTCTACTGTTATGAATATTGTCAAAGAATATCTCTTTAAAGACAGTGATTGAGAGCTGACTGCATTTGTGGCAGTGCAGATGCTGCTGGTGCCGTTAACTGCTAATCTAACTGCTCATCTTCGTTATGCTAACAGAATGAAGATATGCTTGTGGGTAGTATCTAACCTTTAGAGGGCAACTAGAAATGTGGTGTAGAGGGCAACTAGAAATGTGGTGTAGACTTCACTGGTGATACCTTATGGACTGGTTTATGCGGGAGGTCAGACTATATAAAGTGAGGGTTTTTGTTTTTTTTTTAATGGACTTTTGTGAGCAAGATCTAATACCAGACAATTTGTTTTCTTAATATCAATTGTGTGGGACCAGGCAAACCATTTAGTTTTTCCGTGATGCTTTGGCTGTGTGTATAGCAAAAAGAAAGAAAAATAAAGATGATGTGGGGGTGGAAGGCAGAGGAACCTTGAGATGCATGCTTCAGGCTGCCTGTGGAAGGAGTTACTGCCATGTGTGGTACAGGAGGGTGGAAGCACACAGGTATCCTGTTTGTATGGTTGTCCCTCTCTTGTCATTGGGCAAAACCTCGCTACTACATGACAGTGCTGTGTTCATGGACTACTGCACAACAGCTGTCATCTCTTCTGTTTACAGGGTGGATCACTTGTACACATTTTTTGTTCAGTGGTCACCAGAAATATATGGAAAGGATGCAAAAGAGCAAGGTTTTGTGGTGGTAGAAAAAGAGGAACTTGACATGATAGACAACTTCTTCAGTGAGCCCACTACTAAAAGCTGGGAGGTGAGTGCTTTCTACCTTTTTGGTTGTTTGGTTTTTTTTTTAATCATGGGCATATCAAGTGTATATTCCCCATTAAGAGTATCAGTACTTGTTTTTTGTTGATTTTTATGGTGTTTCTTTAGAAATGCTTTCTGCTTCATATAGAAGGCTCCTCAAGGCTTAGATCTGTCTCACAAACATACTCGTATTCCTTCCTCCCTTCTCTCTCCCTAGAAAGAGCAAACAACCCAGAGCTCTGTGGTGTGCAGCCAGCAGAAGTTGTGTAAATCTTTAGGTTACCTGATGTTAGTTAGCATTCTGCAAAACTACACCGGCGTCTGTTAAACGCCTGCTGCATTTATATGCTGTAACCATAACCTCCAGAGCAGACATGCACACTTAAACACCACCAGAGAGTCCTGTTGAAATGAACTGGTGTGCCATACCCTTGCTGCTTAGGGGCACCCAGCAGTGCTGATGGAATGTCAGCTGTAAGATTGACAGGCTTTAGAGGGGTACTTTGGCTTTTTGATATGGGAGCTTTTGCAATCTGATTTTGTTGCCTGGCATGCCTGTGTTTGTTATGTGCCTGTCTCTTGTGTGTACAAACCCTAGTTCTCACACACTTTTAAAAATGATGTTTCTAAATGCTGAAGCACTGCTGTGATGAAGACACTGGTACAATTAAAAATCAGATAAATCCCTACGTGGGAAATATTTTGATGGTGACTTTAAAAATAATCTGATTCTTTATATGTAACACAAGTCTTTTTACAAAATTCTCCTGCCCTCCTTTCTTTTCCCCTTAAGCATTTCTATCTTCAAACACTTGTCCTATCCAAAAGAGGAGCTTGCAATTTGAAATGTAGCATCACCATCTCTTATACCAAATAGCTTTTATTTTTGCTGCATTTTAGTTTAATGTCAGTGCTTTGTGAACTGCAAGATGGGGGAAAAACACCAAAGTCTTCATTCCTAGTTTTGCTCAGAGCTGAGTGCAGTCATATATTCCACTATATGTCACTGTTCAGTTGTATTTATATGCCATTTCCGTAAAACAAAAATGAGGGAGGAGGGCCAGTGATCTGAAGCACAAAGGTGGAGGAGATCTGGCCACACTGGGAGCTTTTCTCTCATTGTTTTATTTAAACATGTACTGGAAGAACAATTTGCTGGAAACGTTTTTTTAAAGGTGTGTCTTTTTTATTTGTAATATATTCAGGCTTTAGAAGCTGAAACTAGGTCTGCCAGGAAGTCTCTATTGAAAGACCAAATTTGGGCATGATGACTGGGAAAGTTTCACTCTCTCTCGTGGGGAAACAGAAAGTGTGATTGTAGAGCAGCGTATAAGCAATGTTATCACAGTGTGCCACAGGCAGTAGCCGTCTGCCACGCTTGTGGGTGAGAGCTCTGGCTGTTTGAGCAGGGCACTGTAGTGGATACTGCAGAATAAACTGGTGAATGATGAAAGGGAAAAAAATGCCTTTGAATGTTCGAATTCTTTACCATGCCAGACCTGACCAGGAGGAAACTTTTGTGGAGGTATGTTGAACTGTGTCCCTCTTTGAGCAGCGTGGATCTGATAGAGCCCTTCTGTCACAGTGAAAAACGTGCTCAATACTTGGATGAATTTTAAGAGGGTTTCACCCATTTCCACCCCAGTTAGCTTGCTTTCTCAGTCCCATAAAACCTATAAAAGATCTTGTAAGTCCAGTTCCTGTAGTGTTGGTTATTTTTGCTTGTTTCTGCTTTTGTGTAGTCTGTGAATATCTGATTTTGCAGATCACTCTCTTTTTTTTTTTCTTTTGGTTTTTTTTTCTTTTTTCTTTTTCCCAATTGTTGACTGAGCTTCATTGAAATGTGCACTTCAGTTACAGACTGACCAGGCGTCTGTGCAGTGGAGAGAAGGGCTTGTCTGTTTCAGGAGCCAATTTGCACAGTTGTGTTTTCTGTGGTTGCCTGTGTCTCTGAATTTGGTTGTATTTTGGTACAGATACCTGCTGCAGATTGATTCACTGTGATACTTCCTCCCTTCTCGAGGTGTGTGAAGGGTGTATGTGTGTGTGTGTGTGTAGAAGACTATTCCTAGAAAATAGTCATTGAAAGAGGAGTTAGTTACTCATGATATAAGATGGAAAAAAATTGCTTAGGAGATGAGTAGGGAAGGAAAACCATCCAAGAAATAGAAAAAGAACAAGGATAAAAGGAGAGATACATTTTATTTTAACAGTTTGTTGGGTATTTTTATTTAATTGATCTTAATTTTGCAGTGCTAACCTTCCCTGAAATTTGCCATATGAAAAATTTACCAGCACAGGATCCCCTCCAGTCTTAGAAGATCCAGGACTAATTCCCACTGAGCCTGGGCTGGAGTTGGGCAGGAGGAAGCTGTACAGCTCTTCGAGTGTCACTGATGGAAATACCTGTAGTGCCCAGGCGTTCAGGGACATGTAACATCCTCTGCAGGCTGGATTTTGACTTGTGGTGGTCTTCTCCCAACCCTGCTGTATGTGTTGGGAGTGCCCCACGCTGGGTGCCTGCCCCAGGCTCAAGTCTGGCTGAACACAGACTGGATGTGAGTGCATGCTGTGGATATGTTGCTCAGGTCCCACTGGAGATGCCAGCTGCGACTGAGGGTGTTAGGGTTTTCTCCTACCCATGGCAAACTCCTCACAAGTGCTGGTCTTCAGGAAAAGCTCCTGCTCTGTGCTGGTGAGGTTAAATCTGCACCTGGAGTCAGTCCAGGGGTTTGTTTTCTTGCCTGTGGGGCAGGTGTGTGTAGGACCTCCAGGTGCTTCCTGGCAATTGTCTTGATTGTTGACAACTTCTGTGCAAGTTCTAGCAGTGATCGGGAAGGCGTGGAGGACTTACGCAAAGCTTTATCCATGTGAACATGAAAGTCGTTTGGAAGCCATATTTGCAGGGAGGTGTGTGGCAGAGGTGCAGTGTGCTCTGCAGCCACATCTTGAGGTTCCTGCTCCAAGATAAGAACTCTGTGGTAATGTGCTCAGGGAAAGAGCCCTGTTTAAGGTTGCCCATTTGTTTTGTATTTAGACCTCCTGACTTCCCTTTTTCTCATTATCCCTATCTCTGAGCTCTCACTGTGGCTTCCTGTTTGCTATGGTGGCACTGAGCCCCAGCTAAAGCCCTACTGCCAGGCGCAGCGTGCCTCATCCCACCTCCCACTGCTGTGCAGAGCCGAGGCTCCCGTTGCTCATTAAGCACCCCGAGCTTCACTGGAGGTCTAGCAGCTTTCCAGCTCTGCCAGATGGTGCTTTCTGCCAGCCAGGAGCAGCCCGTCACCCCAGCACAGCTCATCGGGAGCCAGGACACCTGGACCCTGCTGCTGAGGGGTGAGGCAGCATTGTCCTCTCTGATTAAGCTTCAAGAACAGTGGGTGCTGCCAACATGGGAGCTCCTGTCCCGCACCACCTTTGGGCTCCTGTTTGCTGCCCATGCCCTGTGGGGTTCAGTGCCTGTCCCGTTTCACTCAGCACCCTGTTGACTGCTGATTCATTTTATAGACAAGCACTGAACGTATTGGCTCACATTCACGTTTTGTTTCCAGCTTTATGGGAAAAGGCAACTTACCTGTAGTTGCTGGAGAGAAGTCTGCTGTTGTTTTATAGGTATTTAAATTCAAACCTGATGTTAGAAATATTTATACGGAGTCACTTTTTCAAACATTACAGTGTACTCTCTTTATAAAGTCTTAAACAAGGGAATAACTAGAAGTTTCCAAAGAGCTTCATTTCCAGAGAATTTCATTTAAGAATGTGTTTTATAAAGATCTTGACATTCAGAATTAGTATTTCCAAGAACTTATATAAAATGGATGCTCACAATCATACTTGGTATTTTTCCTACAATACAGAACTTAGAAATATCTGTTCCAGATGATCTACATTTTTACTACTTTGCTGTATTCTTTCTGTTTCAGTTTTTATATACAAAACCATGTCTGAGTCGGCCTAAAAAAAATCCCCAAAAACAAAAAAAAAAAACCCAAACCAACAAAAAAACACAGACAGAAAAAAGCTGCTGTTTAAAATTTTACTACTTTTTTATTAAAACATTTTCATAACCTCATGAGTTAGTACCTGAGAAAATAATTAATATACTCAGGTAGCTGCATGAGGGGAAAACAAAGAAGATTGTGTCATGCTCATTTAGATTTCCACAAGATACCTACTTTAGATGCATGTAGTGTGCCTCGGAGGAGTCAGCCTTCTGACTTGGGACCAAGTGTATCTGTGTAAGATCTTCCACATGATGTCACTGGGTTACCTTAGTGTTTGTTAATCCCAAAGACTCTACAGCTTGCGAGTTGGGGTCACCAAGGCATGAGACATGGCTGTCTCAAAGACAGAACTGGCAAGGTGGTTTTCCCCATTTGGTTAAGGCATCCCACACGGTGGTTTTGCTCCACAAAGTGTAACAGCTGAGGAGTACACTGGTTTAGGTAATTTGCTTCAATGGAAGCCTGACAGTGTAAGAGCTATGCTTCATTTGGACATCTGTTCTCTTGCCTCAGATCATTACCGTAGAAGAAGCAAAACGGCGAAAGAGTGTTTGCAGTTACTACGAAGAAGAAGATGACGATGCTTTGCCTATCTTAAAGCATCACAGCGCCCTCCTGGAGAATATGCACATAGAGCAGGTATGGCTAGAAAAAATCTCAAGTTCCCTTGTTAGCTGTAGCGCTGTTGCTGCCTTCTGTAGGACATTCTGCCTTCTGGAGGCAATGCCAATGCTTTCTAAGAGTTTGGAAAGTACTCAGCATGTTAGAGTGCCCTTGAGTAAGGGCACTGAGCAAGGGTCTCTGGGGCACCACCTGTGACCCAGCATGTAACTGTTTCCCCTGTTCATTGCCCAGCTCTCCCGGCGCTTGCCTGCACGAGTGCAGGGATATCCGTGGCGGCTTGCGTACAGTACGCTGGAGCATGGGACTAGCCTGAAGACTCTGTACCGCAAATCGGCATCTCTCGACAGCCCAGTTCTCCTTGTCATCAAGGATATGGACAACCAGGTAAGGAGTGCTTGTTCTGTGGGGATTGGACTTGAAACATAGAAAAAGTGATCATTGTGAAGCATTAATCATATCACAAAGTGACGTCATACCAAAATATTCTTCTATATTTTCTATTGCTTAAACTAAACTTGCAGGTAAGAAAGTACATTAGTGCTAATAGAAATACCCCTCCCTGCCATCAGCTTCATCATTCCAATGAGTGCTCCTTTTAATAGTGATCATAAAAGGATCTTCCTCAAGTTTCTTACTTAATGAGCTATCACAAATAATGCCTGCATGGAGGTCAAGTAGTTCAGTAGCTTCTTGAGTTGTTGTTCTTGCTGCTATTTGTCATCTGGCTTTTAACTTGCCAGATACAGAAGACGTGTACAAGTACTTGCTCATCTGATGTCCTTTTATGAGTTGGTTCTTCTGATATGGAACACCAGCTCGGTTGTTCTTTAGAAAGCATTTTGAAATGTTTGCTTTTTTTTTCTCTTGAACTTTGCACTGTCTCCAAAATTTGTCTGGTCACTTCTTTCTGACAGATATTTGGAGCATATGCTACACATCCCTTCAGGTTTAGTGACCATTACTATGGCACTGGTGAAACATTCCTCTACACGTTCAGTCCAAATTTCAAGGTAAGTGGGCGGTCACTTTATCAAATAAGATTTTTGGGTTCCATTTCAACCATTTGATATGTTTAATCACTCACTGCTTCAGTGTAGTATGTTAAGGAAAAGTGGCTGTAATTATCTGAAGTGCCAAAAGGGGACAGCCTCTGTGTGTGAAGAGAGGGTTTTAAAAGGATTGAAGTGGGAAGCAGGGAGGAGTAAGAAGTGGACTGTCAAAAGACTCGGGCAGCAATATCAAGAGTAGGGTATGTATAATATCACACATGCTTAGGGTCACAGTGACAAGAAAAGAGAGACAAGAGGAATACTGAAATAGCATGTTCATGCATTTTTCAGTATTGAGCACGTTGTCCCTTTTTAACAGAATGCCTGTTGATCCAGAGATGCAAGCAGAATTCTAAAAAAGGATTAGGTTACCTTGTTCTTAGTTTTAGATATGGATTGTTCCTTTACGTCCTACTTACTACATCTTCCTCCTTCCCCTTCAAGGAAAAAAAAAATAAAAAAAAATGACCAGACCAAAAAAAACCCAACCTGCTGAGTCAGTCCTCCAGTAGTTTTGGAGAACAAAAATCCTCACAGTACAAATATAATATGGTTTCCCCCCACCACCTCAGGTATTCAAATGGAGTGGAGAGAACACCTACTTCATCAATGGAGACACCAGTTCTTTGGAGCTTGGAGGTGGAGGGTGAGTGAATGTTTTTGGTTTTCAAATCATGTACTTAAATCTTTTATTTTTTTTGAGAATTGGGACAATGGTAGTTGTAAGAAAAACGAATCAGTAAGTTGGATAAACTTATTTTTAGTAATCTGATTTCTGATGTAGTCCCAGAGTAGTTTCCATTGCTTAGAGTGACTGATATTAGGCAAGTAACTGAGAACAGAAAAAAAACCCAGGGGTTTTGGGCAGATAACACATCTTGCTGCTGAAGTGGTTTGTCACCAGAAAATAGTCTCTAATGGCAGTTTTGCCTTCAGCTTCTAAGGTGGTGAGTTTTTTTTTACTTGGTCCTTATTAAGTTATCATTGTTCTGTTGCAACACAGAGCAAGGATGCAGACCGTGTTTAAGCAGGTCCTAAATGTCAGAGATCAGTGGATCTGAAATCAAGGGCTGAGGCTAGATAACTAACTAAAGCTGACCACAGGCATCCAGGCATAGTGTTGCATTGGAAGTGTGTAACACCCGTCTTCCTCCTCTGAAACCAGAAGGATCCATGTTCACATCCAAACAGCCCATGAAGGGACCCTGATGTCCATGCCCTGGTGTTGGTCACACCCAGTGGTGCAAACAGCCAAACGGCATGAGGTGCCATGGTCCTGCACTCTGCCCTGCTCACTGCTGCAACCAAAAGGGAGGGGAGCTTCTTGGCAAGTGCTCTGCCAGGATCGAGCTCTTCACATTTGNTATATAACCTGACATTTGTCCGTTTCCTTCTGTTTTAGTGGCCGGTTTGGCTTATGGTTAGATGCAGATTTGTATCACGGGCGAAGCAACTCCTGCAGCACTTTCAATAATGACATCTTATCTAAAAAAGAAGATTTCATAATACAAGATGTAGAAGTATGGACATTTGAATGAAATACAGACTGCCTTAAGGACTGGATCCGTTAGGCACTTAAATGCTAACTAGAAGGTGCAGGCTGCCTCACAATGTTACACGCTTTTTCCTCAAGTTTGTACTAGAGCATGACTACACAAAAAAACCCCAACCAACCAACCAACCCAAGGAAAAAAAGAGCTGGTTTTGAGAGGCAGTAAGGGATCTTTTACTTCCTCCTCCAACGCTCTTCCATCGAAGATACGATGCTTATGAAATCATTCACGGTGTGCAAGTTGAAAACTCTTTCTGTAACTGTGAAAAAGATCCTGTGGGAAAACTGTAACTATCTACTACATTCCATGTGTATTTATGTTCAACGTACAAACGCTAACCAAAAATAAAAGGTTACTTTACCAAAATCCACAGCATACTGTTTGCCATGGAAAAGAATCAGAAATAGGTGTACACAGCACTTAAGGGAACATGTTTTTTAATATTTTTTTATTTATTGTTACTGCGTAGCAGGTCTTGGTTTTTTGGTAACTGTATTAGGTATGGGTTTTTTCTTTTAATGTTTCAAATATGAGTTTGATAAATAATTACTATTCAGGTAGATTTCGTATGCATTCTGAATCAATTTATTTGATTTCTGAGGTTAATTTTTATATTTTTATTTTGTAAATGAGTTTTGGTTTTCATTTTACCCTAATTAGAGGGTTTCTTTCCTGGCAGAAACACTTGAGTGCATAATTCTGGTCTTCTGTGTGGTTTTTTTTTTGTTTGTTTGTTTTTCTTCTGAGAAGAGGGAGAAGGTGGATAGTGCTTCTTATAAATACTGCTGCCATGTTCCTGTGAATAGGTTATTGCTTTGGCAGTGTCTGGAGACACTGGGCAAACTGCCACCTGGTATATATATACTGTACCAGCTCTGCTGCAGCCAACAGAATCGGGACAGTGTGCTCACAGCATCTGCCCCAGTATGGTTTGACTGTTTCCAAAGGACGTTTCTGAGAGGATCACTTTTCGGTATCACGATTCAAAATAAGCCACCCACTGTGCTTTATGAGCATTTCTTTACAAGTAGAACAACTGCTTTGTTAAAGAGAAAATAAAGATTTGGAGAAGAATGCTGTTTCCCTAACAGGCCAGGTCATGTTAGTGTAATACTTGTTTTCTTAGTAATTATATATGTGATTTCCTTCCCGAAAAAGACTTGAAGCAACAGGCTGGCTTAGGATTTGACAGGCAGCTAAATAGTCGTCTTTGCTTTTCATGAAATAATCAGATATTCTTCCCCTTCTCCCCTCAACACTGAAAAGAAAAGACTGTATGTCACGAAATTAAAATTTTGGTGAATAGAGAGGGTGTGACAGAGGACTGGCAGTCTTTGCTGTTTGCTAAAGAATTCTGCTTTCCCATTAAGCTGTGGTGGTGTTTGCACAATCCAGACCAAACCAATGTTGGGACGCTGTCCTGCACTTAGACTCAGATATGTTCACGGTCCTGAGAAGGGTGGGTTTTGGAAATGGTAGTATGCTTCCATGCATTAAACAGCGCAGTCTAATTTCGGAATATTATACAGCTCAATTTCGTTACTGTTCTCCCCGTTTTGAATAGATATTAAAACATTTTAAAAAACAGACAAATGGTTTTCTTTCAAAAGCATTACTAAATCTTAGTCCTGCACAGAAACTTCACAGTCTAAGAGACAATGCTATATACAGTAAGCCTGTAACACGCTGCACGTGAGCTTTCAACACTTCCCTTCTATGTGGTCTACTACAGCCATAAATAAAGTTGTTACTGATAAAGCTGTAAAATATTTTGGAAGTTGCTACCAGCATAACGCTTCGAGGATACCAGGAATATCTAAATACTGTTTGCTCATTTAAATGGTGACAGACAACTGAATGGTTTAAAAAAACAGCAAAACAAACAAAAACCAACCAAGTTCAACATTTTACATACATTTCACTACTGCAACCTACAACTTACTCCATTATATTATCTTCATTGGAGCATATCTGAACGCTGTGGTCTATATTCAAAGCAGTGTTGTTCAATCGAAATTCTGTGGCCCTTGAAACGATGGGTATTGAATATATGTAATGCAGTGCTATCACAATATTTTCAATAAAGGAATTTATGCATTCAGATACTGGTTAGAGATGTTTTCTCCTTTACTCACAAACTTGAGTGCACTTTAAAGATGGAAGTATGCAAGTTTAGTTGCAGGTTATGCTGACAAATGCCCGTGCTGCTTCCTCAAAAAGAGAATTCCAGCAATATCATGTTTGGGAAACATGGCTAAGAAGTTTGGGGCTTATGGATTTTGTTTTCTTTTGGTTTTGTTGGGAGTGGTGGGCTGGGGTGTGTCTCTTAAAAGTACTTGGGAGTTTGGCTTTATTGATTTTATGGGATACAAAGGTGGCATTAAGAAAAAACAAACTGCTGTTATGAGTGAAACAGACCAGGTACCTTGATTTGAGTGCAGTGAGGGCGAGGGTTCTGTGAATGCAAAGTAAGAGGAAAATTACAGTCACGAGTAATGTTTCTCTTGGAGCACAAAAGCTTGTTCTTGCAGCGTGTAGCGTATGAGCTTCGGTTGTACTCGGGTAAAGGTTTTTGGTTCAGCCCAGGGCTGAAGGGCTCATTCACAACAAGGCTTCCGAGCACCCCGGTGCGTGTGGCTGCTCGCGGTGCCGCTGGGCTCAGGGCGGGTTTGGCACCACGTGTTTTGTACGAAGCTGGGTTTTGAGCACAGCGCAGCCCGGGCACTGTCGCTGTCTGTGAGCTCCCACGATGCCGCCTGCCTCTCTGCAGCACAGAGAAGCGGCGGGGTGCGTCACTGCAAAGGGATCGCCTCGGGCTCTGCCGGGTCAGCAGTTGCTGGCAGAGGGATTCGAAACTTTTGAAGTTTGAAAGAACACGTTTGGAAACGGGAGGTCACTGGAAGTACCCGCTGCTGGCTTTGGCAGCAGTCGATGGGGTGAGGCGGTGGGGCCCTGGCACAGGCTGCCCAGAGAAGCTGTGGCTGCCCCCTCCTTGGCACTGTCCAAGGCCAGGTCGGACGGGTTGGCGCTGGGGCCCTTCCGCCCCGAACCGCTGTGTGAGCCTGGGATTTGGATGAGCTCAGACCTCCTTCCTAGCAGCGCGGTCCCTGCGGGCGCGGCCCCGGTGTCTCCACCACCGCGCCCGAACCCTGTGGTCAGCGCGTAAAGCCGGGCTCATTCCGGGGCGGGGCGGGGCCTCTGGTGGTCCGAGCGCGCCCCCTGGCGGTGTAGGGGATGGGCGGGGCGCTGACGCAAGCAACAGGCGCGTCGCAGTCGCCGGCAGGGGGCGCCCGCCCGCGCCGGCTGCAGGCAGAGGGCGAGGGGCCATGGCCGGGGAGGAGG
>VXBZ01011608.1:192280-208442 GCA_013399135.1 Heliornis fulica | reverse complement strand
GCGCCCCGGGGCGGGGGGGGGGGGGGGCGAGCCGAGCCGAGTCGAGAGGAAGCGGCAGCGCAAGGGCCGGGACCCCTCAGGCGGGCTCCGAGGGGTGCGGAGGTGTGGGCGGGCCTGGCCTGGCCGCGGGCTGGCGCCGGGAGCCCCGGGGGGTTTGCCAGTTGTTCCAGGCAAGCGTAGCGTTGGTATGGGGCAGGTGGGCTTTGTCACCTGCTCCTCGCCAGCACCCTCCGCCGCCTCCTCACCGGTTTAATAAAGCGTTTGTCTCTGCGTGTAGTACGAAGACCTCGTCTGCTTCAGGGACATCAAGCCCGCAGCCCCCCACCACTACCTGGTGGTGCCGGTGGAGCACATGGGAAACTGCAAAACGTTGAAGCCGGAGCACGTACCTCTAGGTAAGGCTCCAAGGCCGCGGCTGGCCTGAGGGAAGCCACTTTCGCATGGCCTGAAATCGCAGTGTCGTTGAAATAAACGGCGGCTCTGTGTGCCACCGGGCCGAGGTGAGGGCAAGGGCACCGTCCCGGTGTGAGTGAGGGCAAGTAGGGGCGTAATCACCCGCCCTGGGAACTTGCGTGTGCGCTTCTAGAACAGCGCGCTCGTGGCTGCGTGTGCGGCTCTAGAAAGACATCGCACTAGCGCGTGACGTCGCTGTGTTGGATGGGGCATAGGTGCCTCGGCACTTTGCTGGAGCGGCACCTTTATTTTTAAAGCATTTATGTGTGGCCTCACTGGATTTTCTTAGCTGTATGTGGAATTTTAAACGATGTGAAATGTTATAGAGGAATTTCATTAAATGTGTGTTATTTTAAAGTAAGTGCTACATTATTTTGCAGGAAAAAAGGGAGTGAGAAGAGAGAAACTATTCCAATAAGCTTCAGTACTTGTTGAAAAGATGGAATTCTAAAATATTGATGCTATGATTTATTCTTAATAGACCTTTTTTTCTTCTTCTTCCTAAGAAGGCATTGTTCTGGTGTTTGTGTACTTGTTTCACAGGAAATACCCACCTAAGTGTGTTGAGTAAGAAGAAACTACAGCCATACATGCGCTAAGTGATTCCACCTTAGGGAAGTTTACTGCTGATGCAAAAAGAGTTATAGTTACATGTTGCAAATCTTGCAACACTGTGTTTTTCTTCTAAACACAGGGTGATTTTCTCCAGAAAATACTTGTGCATATGTTTGGCTCAGAGACAATTCCTTAGACTTTTACCTTGGGTTTTTGAATTAGGGTTGCTTCTTTCCTCAGTGATACTGTCAACAAACCTTGTCCTAGTAGTAAGCAGGACTGACAGTTTTATTTTAATTTAGATTTGCGTATCGTATCTGAAAGTTCCTAACTTACGCTGGGCTGCACAGGACTGAGAGATCAAAGCCCTGTAGCCATATAGAGAAAGCGCTGGAATTTGTGTAAACATCATCATTCTGAGCAGTGAGAATTTGTTGGGGGTTTTTGTAAGGGTGTGGCTTTGGCCATGGTGATTCAAGTAATACCATACTTAGGAGCATCATTAGTGTGGACATTGGTAACAGTGGCATTTTTCACGACAGTCATTTAATGACACTGTCTTGACAATTTTCCTTTATTATGAGCAATTGCACTGTTTATTATTCTGAAAAACCTGTCTGTGATTCAGTGTAGTGAGTTTGTTGAGGTTAGTATTGTGGAAAATACCTTTTAAAATTACATGATGAGATATGGTGTGTGAAATATTGCTTAAATACTAAATAGACTTTATTTATGTTTAATAGTGAAGAGAATGATGGAAGTTGGAAAAGCTGTCCTCCAGGGAAATAATTGTAGTGACTTGAATGATATAAGGTATGTAACGTAAACCTGTGTTTATTGAGTATGTTCTTAAGTATGTTCTTAACTTTTCTGAATGCTATTTTAGAGGTGGTGGCAACAACTGCAGTATGGTTTATTGAAGAAATTGGGCCTGCATTTGCTTATTGCATGACTTCTCAAGTGTAGAATGTGCTGGGTTTGAATGTAAGCTCTTTTTCTTCTGATGAATTTCCACTGCAGATTGCTTTCCAACTCCGAGATTCTTTCTTGTCTGCATCTTGGGATAGAGAGGGCACTTAAAACAGCTTATCTGAAAGGCTGCTCTTTAATTACACACTGAAAATACTTTCTTGATCCTAGATTCTAGAATCAAGGCAAACTTTGTCTTGTACAAGCAGGGCATTGCACTGTGTTTTAGTCATTCCTTTAGTTTCAGTGCTGCAACTGTTAGTTTAAGCCGGTCCCTTTGATAGCGGAAGTCAATGGTAACATAGGTGAAGTAGCGCCGGTTGTAAGGAGCTGGGCCTTCATGATGAAATAGGTACAAAGGACAGTAATCTAGGGATACTGGCTTTCCAGATGACAACTCCACCTGATACATTTAAGGTACATTTTAGTTTTCAAACACTTTTTTTAGTAAATTGCATACAGAGGTGTTAAGGAAGGTTAATGAATCTTTGGAAAGGTGCCCTGGGAGCATAACGAAGTAAAAGGGCACATTTTTGTTTCTGCTTTGATGTACAGAGAAAACGTGACGAGTCGTTAATTCAGTTGATTGTGTTAATTAACTTGCAGAGTTCCACCACTTCCTGAATTAACATCACCAGTATTTTTTTTACTTTTTTCTTTTTTTCTGAAGAATGGGTTTTCACTGGCCTCCGTTCTGCTCAATATCCCACTTGCATCTTCACGTCCTGGCCCCAGCCAGTCAGCTAGGATTCTTATCCAGACTCATGTACAGAATCAATTCCTATTGGTTTATCACGGTAAGTGCGATGTGCATGAGCTTTTTGGTAGGTTTTAGATGTCTTTCTAACATTTTAACTATCTCCAAAATTTCCTTTGAGCAATCATTTTTGTTGTTACTGTAGTTAGTAATTATGTGTATTTTTCACTAACGATTTCATGGAATCATAGAATAGTTTGGGTTGGGACAGACCTTAAAGATCCAGCCTCCCCTGCCATGGGCAGGGACACCTTCCATTAGCCATGAGAGAATATAATGGTAAAAACCTTAAAGATTATGCTTGTTAAGTGGAATGGAGTGCAAATAACATTAGCAGCAAACAACACAATAGTTCTGGATTTAACGTGTAGCTCGGGTTAATGTGGTTTGCTTCTGAGGATGTTTCATCGGTACTCTTTAATTTAAAAGGATATACTCAAATGTGATGGGCTGTATTGCACATACCCCAGTTCATCCAGTTTATGTGTAAGACATGTCCACCTAATGATTACTTTTATTGGTTCAGATGGTTTTTCCCCTCTTGTCAGCTTTAGAAACAAGTGTCCACTTTACAAAAGCGCTGTTTATGCTGTTCATGTCGTTAGAGAGCAGCAACGAGACTGGACTGGCACTGACGGAGCCACTGTTTGAAAACCTGTATCTCTCTCTCGAGGACTTAAGCTTCCTCTCGCTGCTTTTGAGGCATTAAAGAACTGACCATTGTAACGTAGCTACAGCATCCTGCTGTCATTGCACAGCCACAAAATAAAGATCCTGAAAAAAGATCTGTCTCATCTGAAGAATAGAGACAGCCTCTTACTTAAAGAGAAAAACCTTGGCTTCTTCACACTGATGCCTTGCTGGAGGTTTCTCAGATCAAGAAGGACGTAGAACTCCTTGAAAGAGTCTAGCACAGATGATGCAGTGGAACATCTTCCTTATGAGGAAAGGCTGGGGGAGCTGGGTCTCTTCAGCTTGGAGGAGACTGAGGGGTGATCTCATTATCTCTTTAACAATTATAAATATGTTAAGGGTGAGTGCCAGGAGGATGGATCCAGGCTCTTCTCGTGTTGGCCAGTGATAGGACAAGGAGCAGTGGGTCCAAGCTGGAACATAGAAAGTTCCATCTGAATATAAGGAAGAACTTCTTCACCATGAGGGTTACAGATCACCCGAACAGGCTGCCCAGAGAGGTTGTGGAGTCTCCTTCCCTGGAGACATTCAAGACCAATATGGACACATTCCTGTGTGGTTTAATCTAGGTGATCCTGCTCAGACAGGGGTGTTGAACTAGATGATCTTTCGAGGTACCTTCCAACTCCTAACATTCTGTGATTCTGTGATTCACCTAGCTCAAAAAAAGTGGATATGTGTCTGATGTATTGTACAGCAAGCACCACAGATGTTTGGCCCTCAAATAAGTATAGCTGTGCAGTTTTACTGCTTGCTGTCAAGGGCTAGCTCAGGGAGGTTTGTACCAAGCTTGGCTCTCCAGTGTGTGTGCACCTCAGAAGGTATTTTACTCTGTTGTCAAGTTTGAAAATGTTCTTGAGTTGATCGTGGATTTTTTTTTTGTTTGCTTCGTTGTTGTTAGGTGGGGTTTTTTTTTAATCATAATGGCTTAAATGTGAAACTCATTTAAGAACACGGAAAATATTCAGATAACTTCATTTTCAGTTGCTCCATGCCTTACCGTGCTTTATTTGCAAATAAACTGCAAGTGCTACTGAAGTTCTCAGGTTGTTCCTACACTAAGTAGCTGACTGCATTTTCACTGCTTGTATTTAAAACATGCCAAACTCAAGCTTTTCACCTTTTAACCTGGTTCCTTTGGAGGTCTTCAAACCTCAAGCCCTTGTTCAAATTAAAATATTAACTCAGTGGAACTGAAGGAAAAAACAAAAAGAGTCTGACAGTGAACTGATTTGTTTCCAAAGTGCCCGTGTCATTCTGCAGGTGCCCAGGTTGGTCTGCTAGAGCAATGCTGGCAGGCTTCCAGCTGCCTGGAGCCTTCCAGAGTGCTCTGTGGGATGATGCCATTTACAAACAAAACACAGCTGTCCCAGCTGTGCACTAGATGCATGGATAGCCATGTGATGAGGGAAGTATGGTGAGCATAGTGACATAAACAAAGAATGGATGTGTATCCCGTGACACAAACCACATCATGTGAATGCACCCCAGCCCTCAGCAGTACATGTGGCTGGCGTGCAGCTTGTTGGGTGATGAGAGGCCACAACAAGCCGTTTTGGAGCATCTCCCAAGGAATTCCAGGTCTCACGGCTTGGTGGTTTAGCACTGCTGCCTTCTAAGGTCTTAAAAACCTTTATTTGTTCAAACATCCTCTGAATTTCATAGGTCGTGATTCCTCTTCTGATCACCTAATGGGAGTTTGATGGAAACTGTGAGACTCCGCTGTTTACAGCAGTCGTATTCTGGTTCAGTGCTACACTGTGACTGCAGAAATTAAAAGTAACTGCCCAGTCATGTCGCTGCTTTAAAGTGCGGTTTTCGGTAAGCTGAAGGTGGGCAGTGTGGTTAATGCATTGTTCTCTCTCTTTCATAGGCTGAACAACTGATCGAGCGACTGCAAACTCAAAGCGCTGCCAGTTGAAAGTGCTGTTGGCCTTGTGTCACCAGCCAGCTTGTTCTTTGCCTTTGGACTGATTCAAGGAGGCACAGGTTGATGTTGCCAATAATACACCACAAAAAAAAAAAAAAATCTTTAGTTCCATGTGAGGAAATACATAATTTGCACCTGCCAACCTAATTCTTCCAGGCTGTATACTTCCCTGACAACAAGGCAATGTGTCTGAATTAGAATCTAATTTGTGAATATATACACACACATAATAGGCACACCCACACACACAGCGAACGTCCCGAGCTAAAGGCAGGGCATAGCAGCAGGGTGCGTTACACCAGCAGCGTGTACATGGTACTGAGGGAATAGTGGTTGCAGGGTCAAGCTTTTATTTTAAAGGTGCGTTGTTCTGGGATTGCGAGTGACGCTTGAAAACATTTAAGTTTCTGTCTGTATTTGCAGGATGCGTTACTTGTGCGTAGTTATCAGTAGATATGCTGCTGGCAGCACACTAAATTTGTGGTGCTAAGCCACTTCATTAGCGGTCTTTGGATGCTAATACGATGGGTGCCCAAAATGCGGTAACACTATAACACAGCATATGATTTAAATGTACGTGTAAGTGGTCACCACATGGACTTGAAGACTATTTCCCTCATATGCACAGAATATTTTAAGTTAGTTATTGCATGTTTACAAAAGATGATGCGAGAGATTAAATCAAGAGAACTTGATTTAATACACTGCTCTTCCGCATGGCAGTAGAAACCATTTTTAGATGGTTCTGATGATGTTTTCACTGGAAGTCCCTTGGACATTACTAATGCCTTGGCTAAATCTGATTTCTAAATTAAGTCATAAGAGAAATTGGTCCTTACTGCAGTGAGTATGTTGCAGGCTTGTGTAACAGCAATGTGGTTTGAATTTGGGATAGAGGGCACTCAGCCCAACACCCTAATGTGCCGGGCTGCTCATGGAACCAGCTGAACACTTGCCTTTTCTGTCCAGCTGGAATTGGTGCTGCTGCTCGTCAGCACCATATTAAGACAGACTGCTTGGAAAGTTCCAGCAAACATGGAGTGGATTTTCTTCCTTCTCAGAGCCCCTCTCTCAGTGCCAAACTAATCAAGTGTCCTCCACTGATGCACGGAGAGGCAGTCGAGGTCTGATGGTCTGTTCCACCTGCAAGCTTCCCTGCAGGTATTCTTCTCTGTTCTCTGCTGATCCAGCACCTGTTGCCTTAGAGGTACAACTATTGTAATATTCTTACAGTAAACCATATGTAACGCTTGGGGAAGTTCACACCTGTTTGCAGAAGGGTTTCTACCCAGCAGAGTTCTCTCTTCTCTCTACTGTTCAACCTTCTTTCTAACGTCTGGTTACGACTATTGGTGGGCGCTCACATGGTGTTTGCAGCCCCTCAGGGGTTTATTTATAACATTAGGTAGAAAGAGCGTGAATTAAAGGCGCTGATCCTGGATTGCTTCTGTGCAGTAGATGTGGAGGTTTGAACAGGCTCCTAGCTTTGTGAAATACCTGAACATTAAGATCTTTCAAGAGTTAATACTGGGTATGTGTTCTGATTTATTTAATTATGTATCCATACTTAACTTTGACATGTAATATTTAAAGTACCAACATAACTGTTGTCAGAAATTATTAATAAACAGAATAAATGCTGATCTTTCACTGTGATGGAATAGTTGACTGCGGAGGTTGACCCTGGATTGTCCTTTGCTCATTCTTCACCCCTGACCCTGACGTGATGGGAGAGAGAATAGAAAGAGCAAAAGTGAGAACACCCCTGGGTCAAGGCAAAAGTAATCACTCATGACCTCCCACAAGCAGGTCAGGAGCAATGGCTGTCCCCATCCCACCTAAAAAGCCCAATGATCCAACCTCAAACTTTATTGTTGAGCATAATGTCATATAGCACCAACTATCCCCAAGAGTCAGTTGTGTCTGGTGTGCAGGTTACTGAATCACTAGGTTGGAAAATACCGTTAAGAACACAAAGTGCAACCATGACTTGATTGTTGTGCCCCCTCCCAGCCTTGTGCCCACAGGAGGGGCAGAGTGGTGAAAAGAGCAGGCCTTGGCACTGAACAAGCGCTGTTCAGCAATGGCCAGGAAGCTGATGCCATCAACACTGGCTGTCACAACCACAAATGTGGCACCTTATGGGCTGCTCTGAAGAAAATTGCCTCCATCCCAGCCAGACCCAGTATGCTGTCAAATGTATAGGGAAGCACAAAGCTCAACCTCAGTAACGCGATTGACAGCGGTCCCACTGAGGACTGTAAGGCTGGAAAGGTAAAACTCGGGATGTAGCCTGGCTTCCAAACAACTGCTGATGAGCAAGATGGGGAATTCAGCTGCCTCTCACAGCAGCAGCAGCTTATACAACAAACTATTAAACAGAGCCACATTAATTACTAAGGTGAATGCTCAGTCCCTCATTAGTGTTTTTCAGCAAAGAACTGTGTTCCATTTTCCTTCTGTATTGACAAGTGTTCTTGGACTAGGCAGATAATTATTTTTTTTTAATTAGGCAAATATTTTCTGAAAAGCCTGTCCTAATGCTTTGAAGATGTGGGGTGTCAGACGCCATTAACTGTGTCACCGCCTTCTACAGCACCATCACAGTGTTTGAAAACTTCCAAAATTATCTGTAGAGCTTTCCGGTGAGCACAGATCGATAAAACACTCCCCAAGAGTGAACTCAGCAGCTGTTACTCTCCAAGAGCCCGGAGAAGCAAAGGGAAGTTGCTTAGCCACGGCCCCTGGCCCTGCTGTGCTTTGATCCAGTATTAGCGGTCCTGAGAAAAGCTGCTTTTTTGACTAAGTTCGGTAATGACAAAGCTTTATTTGTACTCTTTTGCTCAACTGTTTTACATAAACTCCCAACCTAAGGTGAACCCAGAGAATGACTCTTTTATGCTGAAGTACTTACTAGCGGTTCTGACCAAGGACGGCATTTTCGATGTGATTAAACCTGTGAGCTATTCTGAAGTCTTCTTAAGCGGCAGTTGTGAATAAAAGCATGAAAATGGGGGCAAACCCAGGAGAAATGTCTTTGAAATTCGACAAACTTGAAAAGAAGAAAATGCTGCACGTGCTGTCATTTCAAACACTCACCAAAGTGCTGAAGGTGCTTTCAGTGTCTGACAAGGCAAGATGCAGATAATCCCTATGCAAGGGAGAGTCCAAAAGAGATGCAGAATTCAGGGGCATCGAGAGGAAGAGGAGGGAAGACCACTGAGAGTTTGCCACAAAGAAGTGAAGTTTAGGAGAGATCTAAAGAGCTGAAAGCTATTTAGTAGGACAAGAACATCTTTTGGAAGCTCAGAGTTCACCTACTACTACAAATAATCTTTAATAATAAAACCCCTTCACATTCTAAAATTTTTGTAAAAATAATTTAATAAATTCTGTTCTATTTAATGGGAGCCTGTTTTAAGAAAACAAAAGAAAAGTTGCCTACTGAAGTCTGAATTCCTGTTTCACCTGTGGATGCTAATCTAATCTCCACATCGCAGATAAGGAAGCAGAATTCTGTAAAACTTGTGAGCTAGTAGCTATATTGAGTCATATACATCAGACACGATGCATTCCTGACCATAAAGGCTTCAGGAGTACTTTTTTTAAATTCTGGAGTGTTCCAATGTACAAGAAGACCAATTGTATCATCCATCTTTTAGACTTGGTTTTAAATGCTCGTTGTTGCTGGAAGCTCTTGGCTTTGTCAGCCTGCGTGCTGCCCCAGTCTGGCAGCCTGGTGGGTATAATCGTGGTGCGGGTACACAGAAAGATGGCAGTCGCTCTTGAGAGGATGCTGACCCAAAGCTGACAAGTCGGAAATTTGGCCCCTATTGTTGGCTTTTGTTTGTTTGTTTTTTAAATCCAATCAGAGCATATAGTCATTTACAAGGTGGGTAAGACCATTTCATTAGGGCTTGCTCTACTTCCATCTGCTTTGACCAGAGATGTGCTTAAAAGCCTTGCAGATGTACTCAGGTGATATTTAAACCAACCTGCAGCAAGAGAGAGTGCAGCAAAGGCCATGTAAGCATCCAACGCCAGCTACTTACACCTGAGCCAGCCTTAATTAAGGACTAGTAAGTTCACATGAGCTGGACTTACACCTTCGGGTTCTCAGGCTACACACTGCCCCAGCTGTGTGTCTTTTAATGTATTATTTGTAGTGTCTGGTCGTGTATTGTTCTTCCCGGTGTTACCTTGCTGTCAGTCACCTGGTGACCCCAGAACTGCTTCCCCTGAGCTATGAGCTGATGTTGCAGCAGAACTGACTGGGTTTCAAAGTTGTTATAATTAAACAAACCACATTCCACAGGTGCATCACAAAAAGCTTGGTTCGTCAGAAATCCAAATGTATGCCCAGGCTTTACCCAAGAGGAACTGATATCCACTGAGGTGTGCTCAAGTCCTTTTGGCAAGAAATGCTTTGCCAGAAAGCAAGTCACCTTAAATGTGCTAAGGCCACTAATTACTCATCTTGTGTGCAGCCGCAAGACAGAGGTTTAGGAAGGAGTGGATTTGAAAACTAAGGGAACACACGCCAGCAGTGCCTGCTGCAGCAGTTTCCAACCTAGTAAAATTATGCAGTGATTAAACCCTGCCTGCTCTACAGGCTCCCTTGTCCTCCAGGTATACTTATTTCAGAACATTCATTTCTTCCCTTTTGTTCTGTTTTCACAGCCTTTTCACTAGGAAAAGGAGGCAGATGGGTAATGAAATCTATATTTTTATCTACTCAGTCAAAAGGGGGTTTTGATGCAAATCCTCATTGGATGAAAATGTCAAAAAACCAAAAAATTCTTTTAGGCGTGGAAATGGATTAAAATAATTACCACTTTTATCAAGTTCATAATTTATATTAGGTTTCAGTATCCTTTTGAAGCGATATTCTTATATTAAAGACCCATCAAGCAGTGTGGTTAACACCAAATAAAAGCTTCTACTTGCACCAGTATACCCCAGAATTTTGTATTCCTAATTATAGTTTTCTTGGTGCGGACTACTGTAAATGCAGCTCCTGATTATTTTTAATAGATTAAAATTATTTTGTACAACCAACCCTTTCCATTTTTTTAAACATAGAAAGTGTTCCCCAAGAAGAACGATGAAGTACATTCTTATCGGTCACTTTTCAGTCCCAATTTTTTTCTCCCAGTTTGGAGAACTCACAACTGCACTCTGAAATCTCAGCTCTGCCCCAGCTAAAATAAGTATGGGACTGCACTGCTACACTTTCACTGACGCATTTGGCACTCCAGAACTGTGCTCTGCCCCTTTTGTGAACAACATTGCTACATTTTGGTGNCCATGAATGCACAGTGCCTCAGTATGGAGTTTCAGCTGTCTTTCCCTTGGTAGTGTTGTGGCACCCTACGTCCTATGAAGACAGAGTGCTAAATTCACCAAGAAGGCTACAGAGCTTTGTGACCTTCTAGGGTATAACACAGCATAAGAACAAAACCAGGTAAAAACAGTGTGAGGTAGAGAGGAAAGGAACAAGAGACACAGAACGTTTGCAGAAAGTACGATGGTAAGAACAGACTATTAAATAGCAGCATTAGTGCAGCTCTCCAAAATACAAGCCAGATGTGACTCCTTCAGGAACCATCCTTGATGTGGTATTTCTGTAAATTTGGGAATTTTCACATACTTCGTGAGAGTCAAATAACTTCCACTTACTTACTTTCACAACGTGAAAACAGCCTACACCTCTGCTATACTCCAGGCTCCTTTTTTTGAAGAAGTATATGAATTCCCACAGAAGTTTTCAATTCCATGCTTTACAAATGAAAGTCTCCCCTCCCTCCCCACCCCCCGCAGTGAGTATGCCACAACCCACAAGAATCGGTGTGTCTGGTAGCAAGTCAGTAATCTATACTTTTGATAATCTATAGCAGCAAGCCAACTGAGTTATCTGAAGAACCACGGTATGCTTGGTAGTGGATAATAGTAATGAAAGCACAATCCAGTGGGAGCACAATGGATTAGTTCATGATTTGTGATTACTGGCCAAATCTCTACCATTTTTACAAAAATATTTTCTACCCTTCTGGCCCACTTTCTCTCCTGCTCATGTCCCAGTAAGCAGCTGATTTGAAATCCTGTAATGAAAACCTCTTTCAAGATGGTATCCAGAGATGTTTTCTCCAAACGGAACCGTGTGGCAGGACTAGATGACAAAGCCTTACTCTAGTAAAGTGATGATCACATCATCATCTTTTCCTTGCCAAAGCATTTCACCTTCAAAATGAACCAGACCGTGCTTTCTGGCTCTTAACAGGATTCCCACTACTTTATTGGAAATAGTCACGTACGTTTCAAACAGCTGCCCAAATGTCACACTCACGTGTCCATCTTCTCCCACCTCTCCAGTGCTTCTAATGATCAAACACAGCTCCTCTACTTCCTTTTCCACGTGTGAGTGAGCATCTTTCCCTCTCTGCTCGGTCTGGGACCCTTCAGGGGGTCTCCCGTAGGTAGGATCTCCTCTGTGAGTATGCACTGGTTTAGTTGCGAGCCTGTGGTCGTTGCTGAACGGGTTCCTTCTCTGATACTCTGTGTGATCCTCTGCCCAGGTTTGCCAGCTTTTCCTCAAGTCACCCACCACGCTGGTAGCTTTAGCACTCTGCCCTTTATCTCTTTCCATTTCTTGAGAAGGTTTTACAGCACTCAAGGAGGAAACAAATCAATGGCTGGTTGTAAGTGTGGTTTTGGGTGCACTGTCAGCTGGAAAGGAAAAACAACAATAAATCAGCCTGATAATTTTCAAAGTTGTGCCCGAGTGAAAGACAAGGCTGCTGAAACAGATACTAAACAGATGGAGATTTTGTTAAGCCTAGACGTAATTCTACAGCTACAAAGAAAGTGAAAGTGATTCAGCTGAAATTCAGAAGCCACTTTGTAACACCGGGTAGCAAGTTACACTTCCGAGGTGACCAGGCGCAGCAGTGCCGGAGTTCTCAGGCATGGGTTTACCATAACATATCCCACGGCCCCTGTGCAACGCAAGCGTAGAGCAGTACTTACTCTTCATGCAGTGGTGCCTTTTAAAGAACTTTATACCCGTCAGCCCCGCAGACTTCCCAAAGAATCGGACCGGGCGCTGGCTGACCTGTGTGTGCAGCACAGGCTTACTGACCTTCCCCAAGAGCCAGCGCACCAACCCATACACAGGGGTGGGCAGCCTTTCTCCTGCCCGCACGCCGATTAAAGGTGGACAAACCCACGCTGTGCCGACGAGGCGCCCACAGACTGTGGAAGTTATTACTCACAGAAAACGTTATCTGGAGCTGGAATGCCGATACGTGGTGGGAGCAAGGGGATTTTCCTCATCAGGCACCGAAAGGAGAAGTAGAAATCCAAGGAGTGAGCGCAGCACTGTCTGCAACGCCCTATTTAGCGAGGAAGACAAAACCAGAAGAGATAGTTCTCCCTTAAAAGGCTGTGCTGCACGTCCATGTCTGCCTGCTAAAACCTTCAGGCAGGCTGCAGACGAGGGAGCCTGCTGCACTCACTGCCCAGCAACCCGGGCGCACAGGCTGCCCGCCACCCAAGGGACTGGGCGTGCTTAGATTATGTGAAGCATGGAATTATTTAGATGGATTAGGGCCAGACTTGTTATACTGTGTTACAGCCATGTCTTTGCTGGATGGCATCCTTCACTTGTCGGAATACACTGCGTGTCCACATAGCAGATGATACTGCTATGACACAGCTGATACTTTTCGTGGAGATATTTGGAGATAAAACAGAGGATTGGTGCTGGCTTTTCTATGGGGAAATGGACAGAAATGGTAATTCTTAACAGTTTAATAAACTGAATTGCAAGTTGGGAATTTCTGCATTTTAAAAGCATTGTCTGGCTTGTTTGTTTGGTTTTTGTCTTAAGTAAGGTTTTGTTGGTATGTGTCCATATACATATGCTGATGCTGTTGCATGTGAACCCCACAAGCAGTGACAGAGCTCCCTGAAGGCCCTAGCAGAATGCACAAGTCCCAGTCAAAAAACCCTGCGCTGTGTTTGGGTCTGAAAGAGCACATGGGGTGAGCAGAGGATTGCAACACCATGACATGAAAAAGAACCGAGTAAGATGACTGGCAGCACGTACTAAAGAATGGCTTTTCATTTAGTCTTTCACTTTTAAATTGAAACTCATGATTGTCATATGACCCTGTTGTTATATTTTTTTGTGAGAGTAGGGTGGTTAATTCTAGGTTCCTTGGATAAATTTCAATTTGAGTGATTATATTTTGTGGACTTAAAATTCCTCTGAAGGCTAAAAAGGATAATTGTTCTTCCTTTCCCTCCTTGAGATAGTTACATAATGTTGAGGATGTATGATGACTCCTCAAATCCACCCTAACTGCCTGTCTCTTCTAAATGGCAGTATAGGAATGTACACTAAATTTATAAATCCAGCATCTGCAAAGCACTTTGTTTTTATGTCAGGATCAAATACTCAGAAGCTGCAAATAATATATACATGCTTTCAAAGTCTGCTGAGCAGTGTATAGAGACTGATAGCGATTTTGCATGGGTCCTCAAGTCAAAAGCAGTAAAAACCAGGGCTTTAGTTAAATTCTTCTGTATAAACCAGTATCACTGGAAAATTGAGGTATACATGTTCTGAGAAGACAGCAATGCTCTGCAGATAAAGTAAGAGAAAGCCAAATGGATTAAGCTTAAACAATAATACCAATAACCCCTCCTAAGAAGTTTCTACAATGGAAGCTATACAGCTAAGATTTTTAAAGTGAGTCAGATTGGAAAAATAAAAGTGGACTTCTTCCACTCTAAACCTCTTTCAGCAATCCCAAGATTTTGTAAGCAATCTTGGACTAGCAGTGTTTGTCAGTAGTTCAGCAATGTGCGTACTGCCTGATGTCAGCACTCAACTGCTGCGGTTAACAAGCCTCCTCCACTTCTACATCTTTTTCTTTTAAAAAAGTTCACGTTTAGATTGTGTTCTTGTTGATTGTCAAGGCTAAAGCTTCACAGCAAACCTCAGTTTTGATTACCATGGAAGAGATGACTGGAGAAGCTGCAGGATGGTCATATCCAGAGGGTAGCTGTCAATGGCTTGATATCCAGGTGGAAAGAAGTGATGAGTGGTGTCCCTCAGGAATCTGTGCTGGAACCAGTGATGTTTAATGTCTTCATCAATGACATAGACAGTGGAATTGAGTGCACCCTCAGCAAGTTAGCAGATCATACCAAGCTGATTGGTGTGGTCAACACACCGGTGGGATGGGATACCATCCAGAGGGACCTGGATAGATTGGAGGTGTGGGTCCATGCAAACCTCATGAAGTTCAACAAGGACAAGTGCAGGGTTCTGTACTTGAGCTGAGCCAATCCTCGTTACCAGTATAGACTGGGGGGGTGATGTGACAGAGAGCAGCTCTGTGCAAAAGGACTTGAGAGTATTGGTGGTTGAAAAAGCTGGACATGAGTCAACAGTGTGCGCTCACAGCCCAGAAGGCCAACCGTATTCTGGGCTGCATCAGCAAAGCTGTGGCCAGCAGGTCAAGAGAGGTGATTCTGCCCCTTTGCTCTGCTCTCGTGAGACCTCACTTGGAGTCACCCAGCTCTGGAGCCCTCAGCACAAGAAGGACATGGAACTATTGGAGAGGGTCCAGAGGAGGGCCATGAGGATGATACAAGGGCTGGAGCACCTCCCCTCTGAAGATGGGCTGAGAGAGCTGGGGCTGTCCAGCCTGGAGAAGAGAAGGCTGTGGGGAGACCTCATAGCAGACTTACAGTACCAGAAAGGGGCCTATGGGAAAGCTGGGGAGGGACTATTTGCCAGGGTATGTGGTTATAGGACAAGGGGCAGTGGTTTTAAGCTAGAACAGGGCAAGCTTAGATTAGACATTAGGAAGAAGTTCTTCACCGTCAGGGGGATGAGGCACTGGAACAGGTTGCTCAGAGAGGTGGTGAGGCCCCATCCCTGGAGACATTCAAGGCCAGACTTGATAAGGCTCTAAGCAACCTGATCTAGTTCAGGATGTCCCTGCTCACTTCAGGGGGGTTGGACTAGATGGCCTCTGAAGGTCCCTTCCAACACTATGACGCTATGATTTGATTATGGAGACGCACAAAGAATGCAGCCTGTGCAGCGCTCACTGGTCATGAGCAAAAGCTCAGCCATCTAGAAAGCAAGCTGTCCAAGTCTCAGCACTGAAAATGCAGAACAGGAGTTCAGCACTGAGCTGGCCCGGTCCTAATAAAAAGCTTACTGAAATCTGGATAAGCCGAACCTTTCGGCTCAACACAACAGGGCGATCAGGGAGTACGGGATTAGTCTTACCACGCCTAAATGTTAAAATAAACCAAAATATAGACTGCAGGACAAAAAGCGTCCTTCCCCTCCGTTGGGTGGCCTCATCCCTGCCCCTGTGTCTGAATCTGTTTCCCCTCTCTATCCGCTCCTACACCCACGTCGCCGGCGCTGACCTCCTTCCCACGGGAAAACGAAGGCGGCTCCTCCGGCGCCTGTGAATCGTTAATCACTCTTCAGCGATCTGCTCCGCCGGTGCCGCCGCACGGCCAGCGCTGGCCGCAAGGCCCCCGGCCGTGCGGTGTCCGTACCGCCACCCACTCACGGACCGCGCATCGGGACCCTGCCCCTCATCAGAAGGATGAGGCGGTGATGCGATGAGCGCTAATTAGCACAGAGGCGACCAGTACTTTGCCCGCCGAGGTGGTAGTGTCTGTACTCGGGGCTACGCTGTGGGAGGATAAATGGAGTCTCGCTCTGACACACTCCGTAACGGCGGAGGCGGTGGGGTCGGCAACGGCCTCTC
>VXBZ01011608.1:100711-191913 GCA_013399135.1 Heliornis fulica | reverse complement strand
CTTCCGAGAGCCTTTGGAGCTAGGAGAGGTTGCCAGGAAAAGTGGCTGGCGCTCCGGATAAGAAATGGGATCGGGGAGGGGAAAAAACGGGTTTAAGGTCTTGTTTCGGTGGCTCTGTAGTTTATTTAAACCATGTAGCTGCTCCCGCCAGTGTGGTGTGAGTAGATGTGGTCGCTGCTGCCCTGGCGAGTCATGAGGTGTCCCAGGTGTTCGTGGAGCTGGGTGAGGCAGAAGGGTGCAGATATCTTCGTTTTCTGGAGGCAGGCTTGGGGAGTGGTGAGGACGGGGCTTCTCTGAAGCCCTGGGCTTGCACGCATGGCTGGATCCTGTGGCTGGATCTGAGGCCTTGTCTGGCATCCTGGCGGCTGGCATCCCTCCTGTGACGCTGGCATCTCTCCTGTGTCACACCCTGGCACCGAGGACTGCGCGCTTTTGGCTTTTGTTGTGAGCCCTTGTTTATTTTTGGCCAGATCTGCTTTTGTGGTAAGATCGCAGCATGGTGGGTGTGGGAGCCAGCAGGTCCTCCCTCAGGTACGGCCTTCTACTCTATTGACACGTTTGTGCCAGATGGCAGTGAAATTTGGAGTGGAGAATTGTTTCCAGTCACTAAACTGGTTTTATCTTATCAAGTGATATTCACAGAAATAATTTAAAAAAACAAAAAGTTGTAACTTATCTGAAGCTTCCTGGATTTTTCATGAGTCTCTGGTGGTGTTTTATGGGTCCTTGGTGAATGTCTAGTTTAGCATACACTTGATTCAGTAGCACCTTAAGTGCTATTCCAGGCACCATCATGAAGGGCTAGTAATATGATATGGAATATTATGTTATTGCTTAAAATGGTTCTGAAATGCAGTATTATTTTATTGAAACTGGTAGGTCATCATTGCGCATGGTTTAAAATACTTCATGTGGATTTTCCTTGTTTTCATGAAGGTTTTCTTTTGTGCATTGTGTTTTACTATCTGCTTGGTGTGACTGGAATATAAGTGTATTTATCATCAACCCAGTTTTTCTTTAGGCAGGGTCATCAGATTATTACCTTGCTTTATCATGGCATCCTTCAGCATGTGTAGAAGCCATGATCACATTTCTCTCCAAACCTTTCCACACAGGCTGTTTTTTCTCTGCTTCCAGTTCTTGCCACTTCCCTGTAGATGAGGTTGACTGTAGTGTGTGGAGTTGTCAAATATTCATGGGCTAAAATCTAAGGTGCTTTTGCTGTCTCAGTTCCATGCAATGGAATAGTTATGCATGAACTTTTATTCTCCTGAAGCAAACCCACTGTTTGTTCCCAGTGTTTCTTAAGCCTTTTCCACCCAAATGGGAAGATGGAAATAAATAGGGTAATTTCCCACAAGAGCCATGTGCTAGTTTTATGTAGGGATTTTCTTTTCATCGTTTTTTTAGATGCTTCCCAATAATCTTTTTATTTACCCATCGGTTCAGATCTAAGCTAATCTAGAAATTTGCTTCAATGTTCTTTTGGCAGTAACTTTCAGAAGCTGCAGCATGTCACTTCTAGTGAAGGGGCTGCATGAGAAACATCCTCAGTTTTTACATCTTGTTTCAGTTCAAAAGCCTTTTTAGTGGGTGGGTTCGTTATTTATTTATTTATTTCTAGTTTGTTTCTTGAAGGTTTGCTGTTTTACATTTTCAATTTGCGGTCTTTAATTTGCTCTGGAGAAGATACCTTCTGAAGAAAACTCTTGAGATACCTGTAAAGCAGAGAGGTAACAGAAAAGGGATCAATGTTTGGTGCTGGACCTGGCCCTGGGTCAGTGTTACTAGTGAGACATTGCTTTGATGCAAGTCAGAAAAATATTACAATAGAATAATATTGTAGAAGGATTTTTGTTGTGAGAGTGTAGGGCTGAACACTAACGGTTGCAATGGAAGAGGAATAGAAAAATACAGAATAGTGGGATTTGATTAATGAAATTTGCCTGACTTCATCTAACTGTGTTGTATACCATACAACTTTTCATAAGATGAGTGTAGCTTGTTCCCTATGCAGCAGAACTCCAAGGAAGGTAATCATCTGCTTTTATAGCAGGAGAGCCTAGGTTTTTTTTCCTGAATGGTACATACAAGCTGAATTTAGTTGTGAACCTCTGCCCTATCCACACAATTGCGTTAAGTGTTTTGCTGTGTGTTCCCACACAGCAATAAACACCATTCTTCCTGTTGCTGTCACTCTTAGCATTTTGTTCGTAATCCCTATGGAGGTCGCCATCTCCTTTCTTTTTTTTTTTTTTTCTTTCTTTCTTAATTTAAATAAGTGCTCCTAGAATCTGACCTTTATATTTTCACTTTAGGAAATAACATCTTTACTCTCCCTTTATGGTGGACACTTCAGCGGTGAGCAGGAAATTCTTGTAAATGTAAGTGAGGATCAAATATTTTGCTTGAACACATATGTGGCATACGAGTATGTTCTTTACAGTATTTTTATTAAATGTGGGTAGCTGAATACATTTTGAAGTTCCTTATTTACGTAAGGGATCTTCCAAAACCGAGCAATTCTTAATTTCAGTGAAGACTGGGCACTGAGTAAAAGATGTTCAGGATGCACTTCAGGGTCTTTCATTTAACGGCATGGAAAGAAGCAGTGCCATCTGCTGGCATGCTTCTGTTTTTCAGAATAGCCAAACCATGAAGGCATTTACTAGCAAGTTTGAATTTGGTGCTTGCTTATAAGTCAGTGAGCCATTGTCTCTGGAAGAGTGACACTAGGAAGTTGTGCAGTTCTGGACTTAATGCTTAGTCAGGGAATGTTACTGGGTTTTAGGTACTGCTAGTGTCTGATAAGGTGTTTTGAGTCTTTAGAGGATGAATAATCTAGAGAAGCATAAGCAAATATTTTATGAGGTCAAAGATATGGTGGGAAAAAGAAATACCTAATGAGCTTTTTCAGGCATTCAATCTGGCTGTATAGTTTTACCTCAAACTGAATGCTTTGCCCTTACATTCCCTGTACCGCTACAGGTTTTGGGTTGGTTGGTTGGTTTGTTTGGTTTTTTTTTTTTTAATCTTAGCTGAGCATGTTCTGATTTTATCGAACATAGTTGTGTAGTTATGGAATTCATGTGATATCCTCCATCACTCGTCTTCTCTTTATTTCAGTCTCCATTTTGGATTCTCAATATTCCTTCAGAAGAGATGGCAAGGGGACTAATGAAACGGACAGTATGTGCAAAGTAAGAGATGAAAAATCTTGTAAATGATGACATAGATGGTAGACAATTGTTCTGCTGTATTGTGGCAAATACTGAATTTATATGGAGTCTTAAACAGTCTCTGCCTCTAGAATTGAGGAAGCGTTACTGGAGCCTGTGCACCAATAATGTAGCGTGCCTGTCCTCTTTATTTAGTGCATGATCAGTGCAGGGTCTTGAAAAGATGTTCCTTGCTGCACAGCCAGTACTTGTCTTATATTGTCACTGATGTTTTAGCTGCCTTAAATAATGTTTAGCTTGTGGTTTGTGTGTTTTTTTTTTTTTTTAAATGTGTATGGAATTTAAAGAGAAAAATGCCGATAGATAAAACTGCAAATCAAGTTCAG
This sequence comes from Heliornis fulica, assembly GCA_013399135.1. Taxonomy (NCBI): domain Eukaryota; kingdom Metazoa; phylum Chordata; class Aves; order Gruiformes; family Heliornithidae; genus Heliornis; species Heliornis fulica. The sequence goes on along the minus strand of VXBZ01011608.1, from coordinate 188,348 downwards.
AACAGAAAGATAGTGATTTCTTGTGTCCCCCTTCCTAGTGCTGATATCTGAGCCATCAGCCCAGACTGCTGCAGCAGAGGCCTCTCTAGAAAGATTGAAGAGCACAGGGGTATGCCAGAGTGAATGTTCCAGTGGCTTCCAGTCACTTTTAAAGGTGTCACTAACTTGCTTGCTGGTGGGGCTTGAGAGAGGCCTTGGAGGTACGGTTCAGAATGAGAAGCAGTGTAGCTGTGATATGGTGCTGTGACCGTGCCAAATCTGGGGTTGATGTGGATGCCTCTGCTTTGCAGTGCATGGTCCCCGTTGAATGCCTGTGTTAGGTATTCTGTTTTACCTGCAGTGAGATGGGATTTATGTTCTTGCTTAAAGAAACCCCGTGTATACAAAATGGTCTTTATGGCAGTGTGCTGCCGATGGGGATAAACCACTTCAAAATGCAGCTGTAGGCAACTAAGAAAGTAAACTGTGACAAAACAGCTTGCAGCTGTTCCATAAAAGCCACGCTTTTTCAACTAACATATGCTTATATTATGCAGAAAGTATAACTGGCCTTCTGTTTCCTCCTGGTCTGCTACTGGTTGTGGAGGGACACATTAGTGTTAGAGTAAGATTATTGGAGCATCCCTGTTGCAATGCTAATGAATATTAAAAGCTCTGAAGCTTTTAATGTATATTTAAATAAAATATCTCCAGCATGTTGTGTTTTTTCCAATGTATATGTAAGCGTTAAAGTGAGAAATGAGCCTGAAGGTATTATGAGAGCTTCTCCAACAGTTGAGTAAAAATCAAAGATGAATATTCGCTTCTTTCTAGTAGAGCTGATGCTGTCAGCATTTCCACTGCTCCGTCTAGAAATATAGCTTGAATTCTCAGGGTGGGTATAAACAGATGCTTCAGGAAAAACGTAGACACAGTGAAAAACATACTTTTTCTTACCCCTTCTCCCCCCCCGCCCCTTCCGGGTAAATGCAGGTTAGAAATGTAGCCTTAAACGATTTATTCAGGAAAGGAGTAGTGTAACAAAATGTCTTACCACTGGGCCTTGGTATCTGCTATCTTCACTTGGTCAAATGTGAAAGTGTTCTCTTATTTTTGCTTGAGTGAGCTAAGCCTTCAAACATTTTCAAGATTTTCTTTCAGGAGTCACCTTTGAAAAGGTTCTGCACAGCATTGCTGATCCTTAAAGGCTGCGTTTATGGTGTGTTGCAAATGCACATGAAAGTGTGAGGACAGTACATGCACATTTTAAAATGGGATACGACATCTGTTAGATAGAACATCTGATGATGTTGTTATGGTTTCATAATTTGTTTTATCCCAGGGTAGTATAACACCATTAAAGCATTTTCTTGACCTTTTTTAGACTTTGCTTACCCCATCACATTGACAGTTACAAACAAATTTTGCCTCTTTTGCTCGTATCACTGTGCTAGAGAAAGGCCTGGAGATACCCAAGGGAACTAAGACTGAAACTTGCCTTTTAGTATATGTTACCAATCAAAAATAAAAGCTGCGGTGATATACTGGTCTAGGATTAAAAGTGTGTTCCTGTTAAGAGCAAAATGTAAGCATTTGATAAAGAGTTAAATAATGTATTTCAATACTCTATGAAATGAAGCCTTAATACATTGGCCAAGAAAGTTAAGAAGAGTATCTGTAAGGCATTTCCCACCACCCCTTGCCCCGCAATATGACCACACTCTAAAAGCTTTGTAATTTCAGGTCTATATTTGAACTGTGGGGTCATGGAAGATCCGTGGGGGACCTCTATGCATCTTTGAAGAACTATCCGATGGACAAGATGGTATGCACTTAAGGAACCCAAACAATATGGTTCCTTAATCACACCGAATAGCGCTGCAGCTGTGCTAATGGAAGTGTCTTTGCCTTCTTTTCAGCTTCCGTATTTACAGTCAGACTCTACTTACAAAGTACATATTCATACATTTAATAAAACACTGACCCAAGCACAGAAAATAAAGAAGATAGATGTAAGTATATATTTAAGAAAACTTTTAATGTTTAATTTGATCTATTTGTGTTATTCTATGCTATCAGTATTGTCTAGAGTGTATTTAAGTTTGGGTTTCCTGAAGACCTTAAAGCAGTTTACAATTTATGCCATATCAGCTCTAAATGGAATCTTTGGGTCTGAATGAACATTCTCCTCACAATTCATAACTTCTGCATGATCTGGTTAGGGGGAAGGAAAATAAAGGCATATACAAAAAATACCACTGCTGATTTCAGCCCAGTGTGCTGTGGAAACTGAAGCTTGTTTCCCAAAACTCTTAAGCTCAAAAGGCTAGTGTTAGGTGCTGGATGTTCCCAGTGCTTGATCTGCACGATAGGCATTTATTGTTGCCGAATGGGATACAAACCAGTCCAGTGACTTCAGTTGTAAGACATGGATTCTGTACTGATTTCCTCTTCTGTCCTGCTCTTGTCTGCACTTGGGCTGTCCTCCTAACTGTATCGGTACTTTAATTAGGAGATTTTTCTAAATTACTACTTTTTTTTTGTTCTTCCACATTCTATTTTTACCAGCTATTTGTCTAATTTACTTCATTTACAGAGACTGAAGTTACCTGTATTAATAGTAGTTACCCTTTCCTGTTTGTTCAGTTTTCATGTGCATGAAATAATACTGAGTGTGTAAACTTCTGTAGCTGCACGTCACTGAAATTGCCAATTCCGTTATTCATCAGTGCTGTTTTTACTACTTGAAGATTGCATAATTAATATATGAAGTTCATTTCCTCTAGACTTGGGTTCTGTTCAGTTAATAAAAACTGTTATGGTTCCTAATTTCTACTCCTCAATCACTGAGCTATCTTATCCACAAGAAATGCATTTCAAAAATCCAGGGAAAATCAAGAATGTCCTTTTAGTACTACTTATCGTTTCTCACAAGTGGAATTGTGGAGTGTTTTTTTTTTTTGTGGTGGGTTTTTTGGTTTTGTTCTGGGATTACTTTTTTGTCCTGTTTTTTTTTTTTTTTTTTGTTTGTTTGTGTTTGTGTGGTGGTTATTTAAAAAACTTGACCCTGATGTTTTCAGCTGTTTTTCTTTATTGCATAGGCCCTCGAATTTCTACCATTCAAAGGAAAAGTAAACTTAAAGAACCCAGAACACATCTTCTGGATTTTGGAAGATTATGGAATGGATCCTAATAATGCTCCAGAAGAGCCCTTTCATCTGTATTTTGGTAGATGGGTGCGTGAGTATGCTTGCTTCGGGTCTTATGAACTAGTGTTTTTAGGTAACTGTTCTTCAGTTTAAGTGTAAAAACACGTGTTGAGTTCTAATCGATGCAGACAAATCTGTCACTGTGTGATGCACTGATGCAAGTCTTGAAAGTCGTTACTGTGACTAGGAAAAGTAGGTTAATTTAACTATTTAGAGGTGCAAAAAATTGAAGTTCTATCTGGGAACACACCTTACCTTGCCCTTCTCTGAGGAAACTCAGTGCAGCAGCAAGACTGCACAGCTATGGTGGTGTGTTACAGTTGTGGACTCCAATGGAGTTAAAAAGCACCATCAGCTTGTTTCAAACATGAGGGAAGATTTACAAGAACTGTGGCTGACTTGTGACCCCTCTGAGATGTGTCACACCCACTGGAGTATTCTCGTAAGTGCTACAAGTGGTCCTGACAGAAAGGCACATACCAATCCCCGAGGCTTTGGGCATCAGCAAGCTCAGCCCACAAGTAGATGCTCACCTGGTTGAGGACATTGACAGTGTGATACAGTAGGAACCACATTCAAAAACTTGTCACCTGAGGTCTTTGCTACAAATGTCTTGCCTGGTGAATGGATGTCCTCCAAACCTCCTGTATTATTAGGATGTTCCGAGGAAATCCGTTCTGGTCTTTTAATTTTTGTGAGGGAAAAGTGGCTGCCCAAAGGACATCTTCCAGAATGACACCAGGCACAGATGAGAAGATGCTGTGGCAATGTCCTGGTCAGGGTCAGCTGGAAGGAGGAAGAACCACTGCTGAGGTTGTATGTCTACAATCAGGGGCTGTGTACAGAGAAGTTAGAGATCCAAGTGATCTGTCAGCACCTGTGAACATTCTCTATGTCTCTGATTAATGTGGAAGCAACCTGGGTTGTGGCAGTACTACAAAACATTGCAGCTGTTGGCCCATCTGTGCTGGATTCCTGAAGTGTTTAAAAATCAGTAAACCAACCTGAAAAAAAATAGTCAAGTGTGTTTTGTTTACCCACTAAGACTGATGCTGACCGGAGCTGGGAGATATTGTTGGAAGACCTTTTGAACATGTTTTATTCCAGATTGCTTTGGTCCTCCTCAACGTATTTTGGAAGTCTGATGTGAAAACGTTACCATTTGGTCTTTGTTTTTCCAGTAAATTCCGGTCTGTCAACACTATCCTAAATTTAGATTTTGAGCGCAACAGAGATGCTGTTGAAGATGGAAATTCTGTGTGACCCTGTGCATGTGTATGTGCACGCACGTGTCAGCATGAGTTTCTGCTTGTGATTTTGAAATCTGTTAACTCTGAATTGCTGGGAATTCTCTGATGCCTAGAGTAATATCAAAGTTGCTCTAACTGTCATTTCTTCAGAAGAATTTTTCCTTTAAAATGTTTATATATATTTTTACCTCTGTCTTGAAGAATTTATCTCTGTGTTGAACCAAGATATCTGTGGTTGGTAAGAAGTCTGTCGTATTTTCAGGTGGTACAAAGCAAGGTGATGTGTTATTCAATGAAGATTTACTGTTTGTTGGATGGTGGTAGTAAGCAGGTATGTTAGCCTGACTGCTTATATCTTGTATTTAAGACCTTTAAATGTTTCAACAGATTGCAGATGGCCAAAGAGAACTTATTGAGTCTTACAGTGTAAAAAAGAGACACTTTATTGGGAATACAAGCATGGATGCCTGCCTGTCATTCATTATGGCAAATCATGGGAGAGTAAAACCCAATGACGTTGTATATGATCCATTTGTTGGAACAGGTATGTGTTGTTTTTTTTTTTTTTTTATTCCTACTGGTATAAAAACCAGGGAGGTTGGTGTGAGCAGCAATGTGCTCTTACCTGGTGCAGCAGCTTCTGGTGCTCTACAGATATTTTAAGATGATACAAAGAGCAACATGGTGATTATAAAATTATTGTTTTGTTACCTTGAAAGGGATATGGGGGAAGGAGACCAACATCTTCATTGTATTGTTTTTTTTAACAAGGCTTAACCACAAGCTCATGGGTGTCACAGACAGTCCAAAGTGATAAGAACTAAAGTTTGACTAGAGCACTCCCTGCAGCTGTTTTCAGAGTGTTGCGTGGCATGGTGCTTTTGGAGGAGGTTAATGAGGAGTGCTGAGGGCAATTCTGGGCATATAACACCACATAACAATAGGTAGGTCGTAGTATTCAGTGGTGATCTGTTCCTTGTACCATCCTAGCATGTCTTCAGGGTAATATTGTTTGCACAATGTATTCGTTGCCAGCAGAACTTTTCATAGTTAAGCCACGAGGGGGAGCTTTTATTCCATGTATTTCTATGTGTGCCATCAAAGTGCTTTTCACCTAAGGGAAACCTGGCTGTTTTGTAGGTGAAATAGATAAATCTCCTGTCAGGTTCTGCTATTTAATGATACAAGAGTATATTGTACTAATATACCTATAGTAATTTTTTCAAAAGCATAAAAAAGGTTGTGTTCCTGACCTGGATTTTGCTAAACTTTGATCAAGAAGATCGCATGCGAGACACATACAATTAAAAAATCTTACGTTAGTGGGAGGCTGAAGAGCCTTCTCAGCAGACAAGTTACAGAGACAGAAGACTACAGGGTTACTGGTACGACAAATTTATATTAGCATGTGGCTTCTCTTACCACAGAAAACTGACCAAGATTATAGTATTTTCAGAAGCATGGAGTTTTTGTGAACTCTTTGTTTTTCCTAAGTTGTTCATATATGACCTGATTTTTTTTTTTTTATGTGCATAATGATATCTTTCTCCTCCTTGTGCATGTATTCCTTGCAGATGGGTAGGACTCTTAGAAAGGTTGAAGAAGTTCCTCTACTTCATCTCTAAGCAGTTTGTTTCACATTTTCTTTTTTTTTTTCACAAAAATCTGCTAAACTTAAACCATAGAAAATTCTCGGAGCATTTGTTCTTCATGGGGGAGGGGGAGGAGGAAAAAAGGAAGGGTAAAGTTAGAGGAAGAAAAATCACATAGAAGTGGTGAAACTGTAGAAATTCAAAGTAAATGTTGTGTTACAATTTGAGAAGTATAATATATAAAATTCTCTCCAAGTTGCCTAATGATTTGCATTGCAGTTTTGTGGGTTTATTTCATTAGACATCTGTAATGTACAGGCTTGAGTTTAAAGGTGTGTAGGGACACTGGAGATACTGGGTGGCACGCCATTTGTCAGCAAGTGTATTTATGACTAAACAGCGCCTACTTTTGGTACTCGGGAATTTCAGTAGTCTCTCGAGGTCTGTTAGAGGATTTTCAAGGTTGCAGTGTGCAGCATTGCCCTGACACTTGAATTTTGGGAGGTAGTTCAGAGTTGAGAGTGACACTGAGTTTAGGTTGATGGGTTTGGAAAGAACATCCATTTATGATTTGAGTATTTTGAAGCAGCTACAGTTCAAGTTTCTGTATCTGTGCCACATTAATACCTGGTTTTGCGTTTTCCTGGTTTTTACACTGATAAGGTAAATGTTACCAAATTAGAACGGCCTTGTAGCATGGTGCTTGCTTGTTGCAAAGAAACTTTTTTCCTGGATGAGCCAGATCATAAGTCTTCCACGTTAATGTAAGAATGGAAAACTGGAATTTGTGCTTGGAATAAAAAGTGTTTTTGAGCAGGTAGGTCTAGGAGACTTGCTTCCTTCTTTTTGTAGAGCAGAATTGGAATGGCTGGGATTGGTTTCGAGTTGTAAAATGTGATTTCCATAAACTACAGAGGTATTTTTTCCCTAGTCTTGGGTAGAAGGAAGTTGTAGATTTCTGGAAGAATAAAACGAGTATTTTACCTGAATACTTGATACTTTGTCCCAGTCAGTCTGTTCAGGTTATCTCTGTAAGTTTATTATTTGTGCCTTTGGAAGATACTTGCCCCTACTTTCCCTGTGCCGATTTGTGGTACTGCATAATTGCAGAGGACAGGCATCTTTTCTTTAACATGATGTGGCCAGACTCTCTTCTATGTTGAAGTGATGGAGGCAGTAGGGTACAGTAGAAAGGCATGAAGTTCTGTGCCATCATCACACTGATGGTAGTCATCAGGGTACACAGTGATTCTCTGATGAACCCTTGGTGTATGTTTGATATGGTAGGTCAAAGGGCTGGTCATAGTAGAGCACTTACGCACCTTCTATGTGAGCACAGTTGAACTAGTAACAGCTGAGACTTAGTAAAAGCTGTAAGCTCATGTTTTCCTAACATTTTTTCCTCTGTGATTACAAATTCTTAGATGGGCAAAGTACTTTCTTCTTACTCTTTTTATAGGACTGGGTGGTATGCCATACTTGGGGTCAGGGCTAGCTAAATTTGACTTGACCCTCTGGAGGTACTGCCCATCTGTTCTGAGGGATTGCAGCCAAGAAGGGAAATGGGTGACTCCTCTGGGGTGAGTAACCTTGCTTCTCCCTGATCCATTTCACAAGAAAAAGCAGAGGATTTTTGTTTTTTCTTTCTCCCTCACCATCAGTTTCAGTAGAGTTCATTAGCATACGGTGCAGTAGTTTTCTAGTGCCCTGAGATGGTCTGTTCAGGTTAGGAAGTTGTTGGTGCTGAGTGGGTGGCACAGGGCAATGCAGCCACCTGAGGTGCTTCTCTCCACGGTGCCAGTGAACGAGAGGACTGATGTCACCTATACAGCCAGCTTGTGCATTGTTCCTTGTGCTGGTCAACTGTGTCCTGCAGCAGTTGTCCCCTTTATTTTAGAAGGACTATTTGGATCTATAAGCAGTTGGTGCTAATAGCATTAGGGGGTTCACAGCCGTGTTCTCAAGTCACTGATCTGTTTTAAACCATTATTAGCTACGCAACTCCTTATTAGCTCAACATCACAGCTCTTTGATAGTCTTCTGCTGTCCTTTTTTCATTTGGAAGCTGTTAAAGAGAGAATGTCACACATGGGTTTTTGGTACTTTTTTTTTTTTTAATTAGGAAAGGATAACAGCAGTGACTAGGATGACTTTGCTAATAAATGTACTGACCAAATAGGTGGCATACAAAAAGAAAGTACAGCATTCACACTGCAAAACAATTGCAGAAACTGTCTTGATATTGCTGTTTACATTGGAGATAAGTGTACAAGGTTCTTGACCATTGCTTCTTACTCAGGGGCTGGCCATGTCATACAGCAAATTTGATTGTAGACACAGTTGTGGAGACTGCATTTGAGAACAGACATGGTAGAACTGCCATTCATTTGGTGATGACTTCATTTTACCAACAATTTGGAATTCTGCTGCTTGCAAAGTAGAACTAAAATTTTTTGTTTGTGTAGTGATTACTTCTTTGAAGTACAGGAAAACATACACAAACTCCTAAGAACACTCTCTAGAGTAACATAAGGCATAGCAAGTTGAGGTTGAAATAAGGAAGGCCAGGTATAGCAAACAAGTCACCTAATATTATCATCTCTGATTATAGTTGCATACTGGTTCTAACTGATAGTTTTGGAGTTGGATTTTGTTTTAATTTTTGGGTGGGGTGTGTGTGTGGTGGGGTTTTTTTCTGTTTTTCCTTGGCTCTAACTTTGGGTCTAGTGTGCTACAGGTGTCAACTCCTGAAGCTCCTGAATGAAAAATCCTAACGCAAATAACATTTATGATAGCAGTTTATACTTTTCCCCTTTTCTTCCATTTATAGGTGGCCTTCTGATCTCCTCAGCACACTTTGGAGCATATGTATGTGGTACTGATATAGATTACAACACAATCCATGGATTAGGTATGTTGTACACTTCGAAGTCACTGAAATCTTATGCTCTGGATTTTAAAAATACCAATGGTAGTGGATGATGCTTAGTGGAATTTAAAGCTGCGTTCATCTTTACAGGATGTATTTAATTCTGCTTTAATTGGCCAGTTTACATGTATCCTAGCCAATCTATTCTTCTATTTCTTAAGCAGGAAATATTTAACAAATGGAATGATTAAAACCAAAACAGTGTTCCAGATAATAATTGCAACAGCTATATGCTGATCTTTCTGCGATTTAGGAAGCTGTTTGTAACCTAACCTGAGAAGTCTAGTTCCACTCTTCTCTGAAAAACTGCAGTGCAAATTATATCTGACTTTCTGTAGAGGTTTATGACTGATTGACAGTGGCAACATCTTACAGACCAACCTTTGTAAAAATGTGTTTTGCAACACCCTATGCAGGTGGTGCAGCAGAACTTTTATGGTGTGTTTTCATCATTGCTTTCCACTTGTGACGTTTATCGTAAAAGCTTGTGACAGTGAGTAGTATAAGGCAGCAGATGAACTCTGATTTTTGTGTGTGATGTTTAATTATTTTCCTGTAAAATAAATGATGGGGCGTATGACAGCTTTTCCTATAAAATGATGTTGTTAAGTGTGCTTTTTTTTTTGCTGTTTCATGGTGCCTGTCCCCCGCCCTCCCCAACCCAGGCAAAGCAAGCAGAAAGAACCAGAAATGGAGAGGGCCAGATGAGAATATCCGAGCTAATCTCCGACAGTACGGTTTGGAGAAATACTACCTTGATGCCCTCGTTTCTGATTCTTCAAGACCAATATGGCGAAAGGGGATGCTGTTTGATGCAATCATTACAGATCGTGAGTTCGTTAACACTTCTTGTTGCCTAATGACAGTGTCTAAAAGATTATTGCCCATGCCTGCATACATTGATTTAATGTCTTGATGAGTGCTCAGATCTGCAGTTTCATATTGCAAAAGGTGACTGTTGAGAGCAGCACTGTGGAAATTGGATCTGAATTTATTTTAAGAATAGTTATAAGTGGAGCAAAACTGGCCACAATGCCCTCTTCCATGAAGAGAATATCATGTTTGCCAGCATAAATCAGTATGGCTGAAAAATCATCATTCGAAGAAGTTTCATCTTCTTGAAGGCACAACTTTATTGATGCACAGAGAGTTTTTATCAGAATGGTCCATGCTTTTTATGGACTTGATGTGCAACATGTTCTCTAGTCTGCCATGCAGCTGTAATGGACTTCTGGAGACTTAATGCTACATACTTTCTGGAATGCTTCCAAAGAGAAATCTAATGTAGTTCTGATACATCTTAACTACTAGAAGCACTAGCACTTTGAAAAAAAGCAAAATCAGAAAAAAAACAACCCCCCCCCCAAAACCCCAAAAAACAGCACTCTGCCTTTTTAGAAACCTATGTACTTAACGCCCTTTGTTGTACATGAGAAGTAGTAGAGGCTAAGCGAATAAATAGAAGACCTTGATGCAGCAATTTCTGATCTCTGGTGCTGGTTCTTAGGATCACACATTCATGTTAATTAGGAATAGGTGGTGTGACTTTTTTGTGAGTTACCAGATGATTTTTGTGTGGCCTCTTTGGCAGTAAGACTATTTACATATTACATATTATTGTAATTAATATGACTTAGAATCACAGAATTGTAGGGGTTGGAAGGGATCTGCAGAGATTGAGTGNTTTATAAACATTGATGAGATCCCCTCTCAGTCTTGTAAAGACTGAACAGCCCCAGCTCCCTCAGCCTTTCCTCATAGGGGAGTTGCTCCAGGCCCTTAATCATCATTGTGGCCTCCTCTGGACTCTCTCCAGGAGATCCCTGTCTGTTTTGTACCAGGGAGCCCAGAACTGGACACAGTACTCCAGGTGAGGCCTGACCAGGGCAGAGTAGAGGGGGAGGATCACCTCCTTCCACCTGCTGGCTACTCTTCTCTTAGTGCACCCAGGATCCCATTGGCCTTCTTGGCCACCAGGGCATACTGCTGGCTTATGGCCAACCTGTCATCCACCAGGAATCCCCAGGTCCTTCTCCACAGAGCTCCTGTGCCACACAGGGTATGGAAATTGTGTCACAACTTACATGCTTACAAAATGGTGATACTGGTGCTTCCATGATGCTAAAACAAGTCTCACAAAAACAAGTGTGCTGAACATTATATAAATAGATTACTCTAATAGAAATGTGCAAAAATGTGTGGGGAAAAGTAATCTCTAGCTCTTGTTCCCTGTCAGTGTGAGAATTACCATTTGTGTAATATGTTGGCAAGAAATTCCAATATATACAATGTCATTTTGAAAAAGGTTAGCCAAGTGATGTAGGGGAGATGTTTGTGTCTGTCAGACAAGAGTATGGGAGTATTTATCAGATGTTGGAAATTTGAGGAATATCTTTTAATGAATAAAACAGAAAAGCATTGTCCTTTGTAGTGTGACAAACATCTAGGCTGCTAGAAGCGTTTTACAGCTGAAGGGCTGAGTTTGACAGTAATCTTTTGGAGCAAGAATCTTTTAATAGATTTTTAAGAAATCTCCCTTAGTGACTTTGTAAAAGCTTTTGTATTTTTTTAAATACACATGTGTTTAAGTCACACAAGTTTGTGCACTGTTCTGTATGTGTAATTATGTTGTTTGGACAGAAGGTGAGGTTTTCATCTCTGCATTATGCATTTGCTTTGTGCAGCACCATATGGTATCAGAGAAGCTACTCGCAGAACGGGTTCACAAAAGGAAACTGCTAAGTCAGCAGAAAAAAGGTAGGTAAGCTGTCTTGTCTGTTGTCGAATATAAATGTCTTAATAGACACCCAGTCACTGTTTTAGAATCTTTAGAATTCCTTGGTTGGCTGTCAGCAGTTAAAAAATGAGTAGTAATAGTTAAAGAGCAGCCCTTTTTATTCTGTTTGCAAAACGAGTATGATAGTTCCCGTAATCCTCGTGGTTTTGTTTTCCCTGCTTAACATTTGCATCTGTTCAAATTCCAAATTCCATTTCTCATCCCTGAATCACTGTTATGTTGTGCTTTCTATTACCAGAACATTCTCTTCAATCCCTGCAAGTCCCAGCAAAATCAGTCTAAAATGGGATACCTCTATTTTACTATAGACTTTTCAGAGATAACACATGGTTTCTCCGCTGCCAGGCCTTCCTTGACTTTTGCCTCACACTTCAAATAGCTCTTGAGATGCTGTATAAAATAACTGTTCCAAACATGCTGGTGACTCTTGGCTTCTACAGTACAAGATGGTAGTCTAAAGAGCCAGTAGGGAAGTTAGGGAAGTCATATTCCTCATAGTAGAAGTTTTACTCCTGGATTGTCCTGGGTAATCTTGCAAATCTGAGATAGTGCTGTTTTGGGTTGGTTTGTTGATGTTTTCATTTTTGCTGTTGTCTTGGTGTTTGGTATTTTTGTGGTGGTTTTGTTTTGTTTTGTTTTTTTTTTTTTTTTTAATTGCAGTTTTTACTTGTGCTTTTATCTTTACACTTGTAAATTTTTTGTTTAGCACAGAAAATCACATCTTCGTTTCATCCAATTACCATCTAAGTGACATCTTTTTTGACCTGTTGAAGTTTGCAGCAGAATATCTGGTGATGGGAGGAAGATTAGTTTACTGGCTGCCGGTATACAGGCCTGAGTACGTATTCTTGATTTCTGGTATGTAGTATGTCAGAACAGATGCTGCATTCTCACTGTGCTTTCTTGTAGAGCATAGTACAACTGGAACTTCCATAGTACTAGCAATTAAGAGTAATGTTCAGACTTCATATCTTAAAACCTCGTATGAGGGAAAGCAGATGTTTAAATAAGGTTGAGATGATTCCTGGCTATTACAAAAAATAAAAAAGCTTTCACATGTCCAGTGTGTTGAGGTCTAAGCTTAGAACATGAGACTTTCAAGGTGCAGATAAATTTCGAGGACAGTAGTAGTAAGGCTCTTACTAATAATGTGCTTCTACTAGAGTAGATGTGCACGGCAAGGTCCTGTAAAAGAATATTCATGGCTCTTTGGGTGTTGACACTGCTAAGTTAGCTACCTTCTGAAAAATCAAAAAGTCAGGTGACCAGGAGAGAGCAGTGAGAGGCAGGAAGCATAGGGGAGCAGCTCAGTTAAGGACAAGAGAGGCCAGCAGAGACTGCAGGATGCTGTCTGCCCAGAAGCACGGCCTTGGAGTAGAACTGGATTTAAAAGGGAAGACATCTGTTTGTATATCTTACTTCAGCATCTCTTAGATAAGGCTTTGAGGGTTATTTTTTTTGTTTGGGTTTTTTGTAGGTTTTTTTCTTTCCAAACCTGTCTCATAGTAGAGTAGGGAGTTGGTGTGCGATAGCTGTTTCTAAGTATCTTCCAGATGTATGTGTGCTCTGAAAGTAGCTTCTACAGTGTCATATGGTTTTTACGTGCAGTCACAGAGTCAGTCACAGAATGTTAGAGATTGGAAGGGACCTCAAAGGACCATTGAGTCCAATCCCACTGCCTGAGCAGGATCACCTACATTAAATCACAGAGGAATGCATCCAGATTGGTCTTGAATGTCTCCAGAGAAGGAGACTTCTCAGCATCTCTGGGCAGCCTGTTCCAGTGCTCAGTCATGCTCACAGCAGAAGAAATGAAAAAGCAGTCAAACTATACCCACATGAAGTGGTGATTGTGCTTGGTCTCACCATGGAAATGGTTTTTGCCAGTCCGAAGTTTCTGTTACATGCTTCCATACACAAGAGTACACTTGGAATTTGTATTGTAGTTGTTTTGGTTTTTTTTTTATTATAAGACTAATCACAAACAAAATGATGAATAACATTAATTATTTGATATGTCTGTCTATACCTGCTTAACCTTGACAGACTGGATGTGAATTCTTAGATTTCCATGTCAATAAACTCTCTTTGGAATTACCAAGTTTATTCTGTTTGTCAAGATACCAGAACACTGGTCTGCTCGTTGAGTGTTGGTAGGAGCACGCTTCCTATTGGTAGGAGCACGCTTTCTCAGCAGAGTGGTTATTTGGTAAATGTGAACTAACTGCACATTCTGTTTCTCCTTTAGTTGCTGTTTTGGGGAGGTCAGCTCTCAAGCTGTACTTGGCTTGCCTCTTAAAAGTGCTACTATGAACTGACTTTATGCAATGACAGTTGAAATACTGAAGTCCCTACGTTAGCACAGAATGTTAGTAGAGTCAGTATAGTATATTTTCAGGTTTAATGATGAACACAGGAACAAACATTAAAGCAATAGGGGAAGGGAAGATAAAATACTGTGTTGGGTTGTCGGATGTCCCTTGGCAACACCTGCTATCAGGCTCTTGTGTTAAGAGATCCTTGTGTATTTCCTAAAATTAAAAGCAAAAGGGGATTAAAATGATTGTCTGCAAAAAACAACTGCTACCACATTTCTTATTTGATAACATTCTGAGTCTTACCTGAAAGAATGCAGAAATATATGCATTAATGCTAACAGACAAGGCTTTTTAACAGTGATAGTGATCTCTCAATCTGCAAGATAGTATCTCACTCTAAACTTTACTCTCTCAATCTGACATTGAAATCATTGTTGAGTCTGAATTCTTTTAATTCCTTTGCAGTCAGGCTCTTACAGGGTTGCAAAGAGAAGCTTTTAAGATGTTGTGGCAGAATGCCTACCTTTGTAAGAGGGAGAGGCAGTTTGGTGGTACTAGATGTATCAGAAGGCTTGTCTAATAGGAAAAAAAAAGATAATTTGATTCCTTTGTCACAAGGGTTTTTTTTTTGGTGGTGGTTTATATATATATATATATATGTCTGTAATTCATTGTCTTACTGGTTTAAAAGCTCACTGTTTTCTTTAAGAAGTGTCACAATTTCTGTCAGCTCAGATGGATCTTCTTTAGAGTTGTGTTGGATTTGATTTCTCTTTCTCCCAGCATATACATTTACTTTGTAATGTAAATTCAGAAAATCCACTTCACAGGAAAAATAGAAAGTTCCTACTTTGTATCTTTTAAGTTCAAATGATAGGTCTGTAAGTTTAGTTCTGCTTTTTTAATGTCTGACTTAATCTCTCGTCACTAGTGCATTGGGGAGTAATGAGAGCAAGAATTTTATATAAACTACTAGTCACTGACAATACCATACACCATTTTCTGTGTTATGTTGTAGTAACTATTACCGGAACACTTCTTACAGAAACTGAGATTGAACTTATATTTGACTATATAGGAAGAATGTCTGATTTCATATTTAACTTATTAGCTAGGTCAATGCTTCTTGTACATCTAATCCCATGCAAAGCTCCTAAATCATGAAATTCCTATTTCAGCATTTGAAGAAACAGAAGGATTGAAGGCAATCGAGAGAAAGCTGTTTCTCTAGAAAATAGTGTGCTTAGGAGATGGGGACACTTAGAACACTGAACCTGATTGCTTCTTTGGACAGGATTTAATTGTAAACCAGTGTTGCTACCATTCAATATTAAAATATACTTTTTTTTTCTTTTTTTTTTTCTCTTCCCTTTGTAATTGTTTTCTTTTTCACGTATTTGTAACACCCAATCCTGAAGTGCAGGAATGTCACTGTGTAGTAAGAGCTGGAATGAAGTCTAATGATCTCCTTTTAGGGAGACAGTTAAGTCCTTTGTTCCTGCAACTTCATGTATATTAATTGTGAAATGCATTTTTAAAATTACAGCTACTTATTGGATAAGGTATTACTGCTAATTGGCTGAGATGTTTCCTACTTGAGATAATACAGGCATACCTGTGTGCATGCATTAACATTGTGTGTGTGTATATATATAAAAGTGTGTGTGGGGGTCTTGCTGCAGTGAGGTTTTAATTTGTTCTACAGATTTTATGTCACGAGATGATTGGGATATATGTTGTAAAAACTCTGGAGCACGAGTACCTGAGTTTCTTTAGTCATATTAAATTGCTCAGCAACTTTAGAGTGTAAGTCGTTTTGTGAAGAACCAGTATGAATTTGGTTCAGATGCAAGTGTTCCAGTGCATGAGCTTACAGCTCTATGAATGTTTATTTCTTCCAGATACACAGAAGAGATCATTCCCCGCCACCCGTGCCTGAAACTTATTAGCAACTGTGAGCAGATGCTTTCCAGCCACACATCAAGGCGTCTGATAACTATGGAAAAGGTGAAAGAATTCAAGGTAAGCTTGAGTTCTTGATTCTATTGTGTAAAATAGTAGCTATTGCTTTCATGAAAAGTTTGTGCTGTTCAGCATATGATTCTTATTTCTATCACACTCAAGGTTTTTCTGGTGCAGAGAGTTTTTGTACAATTGCCACGCTTTTTCTTTAAATTGGGTAGTAATTTAAGAGACTCTCGAGGTTTTGGTCTTTCCCTTATTTTTCTCAGTTTTCGATAAACTTTTCATCCAGTTCAAACCATTTAAAAGTGTAAAAGAGATCTTTGACCTTACAGTCTCTTGTGAAAGTTGCATGTGCTTTTCTTGGAAAGCTGAACTATGTGAATCCCAGCCACAGAGGTGCCTAAATTCCCACTGATTGCGAAGTGTAATTTGGCATGCAAATTACTAAATACCTATGCAGGTCTGGCAGTACAGGTGAACCATGTTCAGTTCTGTTACCTCATTTTTAGAGTGATACTCTTTAAAGTTTTGGGAATAATATATAGCTGTGACAAGTGCAATGGAGCACATTGGGATTCTTGTGTTGTGACACACTACGTGCCTCTCCTGAGGCACTGAGACCAGGGAACACTGCATTCAGGTCTCCTTTCTCTTCTTGCTGCTTCTCTCACCTGATACTGTTAAAAGAGATGCTGAATGCAAGTGAAGTAAATTCTTAATGAAAACACAAATGGTGAGCAAGTGTTGCAGTATATTTCTTGTCAAAAACCAGCAAGAGCTGTTTTAAGTGACAGGAGGTAGGGTCAGACTGCTGTGCCTGCACGGTGCTTGCACTAGTAACACAGCAGGGTTTCAGTGCTGCATTCATAATGCTGCTGGTGATGACTGAGGTTCTCAAGCTTAACACCTGAATCTTTTAGAAACCACTGCACGTGGAGTTCAGAGCCAGAGCTGCCAGCTTTCATAGTGAACCAAGGGGATAAGTTATGACTAATTTGACGAGTACGTTTCTGGAGGTTTTCTGCAGGAGTTTTATTATTGCCAGTGCTGTAGGATAACATGTTCTAATTAAAAAGAATCTATCCTTCTGCAAATAGTCTTTAATAATTTATTATTG
The DNA here is from genome assembly GCA_013399135.1 of Heliornis fulica. Taxonomy (NCBI): domain Eukaryota; kingdom Metazoa; phylum Chordata; class Aves; order Gruiformes; family Heliornithidae; genus Heliornis; species Heliornis fulica. The sequence goes on along the minus strand of VXBZ01011608.1, from coordinate 171,192 downwards.
TTTTATCTATCACATGTTCTTCAGTACATGCTCTGACAGGTTCACGTCTGGAAATGCTTATCTCTGAGCACCTGAGTCTAGCTGGCAGGCTTACAGCTTAGATAAAATTGGGCAGGTGCTTACACTCAGGACTCCAGATGTCTTTTAGGTAATTTAAAGATACCAGAACTTGTGTACTGCTTCTGATGATGTAAAACTTGTCCAAATAACAAAATTCATATTGACTCCTTAGCTAGTGCCTGCTTGGTTCAGAGTAGTCTTGTTTGGTGTCTAAGATTTCTCTACCCCAGTGTCCCTTACCTGGGATGTGGGTCTTTTCCAATCTTAGTGTCTTCGAGGATCTCTGAATTGAATACTTCTGGCCCACTGCATATGATTATAAAATTCAGTATGTGGAGCTGTGGCCATTTTTCTCAAATGAAAGAGTAAATTTTTAGGAATATTCAAGCATTTGTTTCCACACAGTTCCTGTCAGCTTTACTAACTGGTTTGGAACAAGCATTCACAAATGCTTTTTCATTCAGCCTGGTGTTGCACTTGAAGTGGCTAAGAAGTTTTACAGATTATGCAGTATCATCGTGCAATCCTTTGGTTTCCCCACTGTTTGGCACCAGAAATTAATTGCAGATCTCTCAGCTGATTTGATTTCACTATTAACACTAAACTTATCACTGGAGATTAATTCTGTTCCTGAACTTGAAATGGGTGGTGCAGCTTGTGCCTGTAACGTGAAGGAGATCGAAGTGAGTGTAACAAATGAACGTGTCTGAAGTAGGGATCCATCATAATTATAAACATGAATGTCATAAATGTTGGGTTAAAAAACACCAAAAAAGTGGTATATAACTCATTGTCTTGCAAGCATCCAGTCTGTTGTATTTAAGTTTCCAATGAAGTTGTGCCAGCTAAATATGTTTTCTTACTGAACTCTCTGTTGATACAAATAGACTTTTCCAACATGTGCACAACATGAGCAGAAGAGTTGTTTGTTTTTTAACATTTAAGGCTTCCTATGGACAGCCACGGTGGTCATTAGTAATTCCCCTCCTCCCCAGTCTTATAGTGATAATAATAGAAGTGAATGGAGGCAGTTGTTGTAGAGGGCAGCTGGTATCAGCCAGCTAGCAACCTGGAACCTTCTAAGGGCAGAAGAATTGGAGAAGTGAAGATCAGGAATGTGGAACAGGAGAGGAACAAACCAGTATAAGGTGAGAGTTTACTAGCCTGGTGTATTACTTTTTTCTGTGGACATTAGTGTCCCTTCTTCTGGTATCAAATGAACAGAGTTCTCCCCAGTCAGTATCTTTCTAAACTGATACCTAACTTTAATTGGAATTATGACAGGTAGGACTGTAAGTTTGCCCTTACTGAACTGTGAAGGGAGGGTTTATTAAGCAGCTAAAACACAAGTCCAGCTCTCTAAAGACTGTAGGCACTGAAGTGTAGTTGTAACAGTGTAAGCACTGAAATGCAGTGGTAGGGGAAGAATGTGAAGCTCTTAGTCAAGTAGGTCTGTGTTGTAATGTCTGTTGACTGTGATCTAATAGGAGTCCAGCCCTCTGCTGTGTATTGGAGGAGGTTTGAACCAATTCTTCTAGCCCCAAATCAAGTGAGAAATTCACCTTCCATTGCACCGGTTTATTTTTCAAAAGCATTGACAAAAAAATTAGTTATGTAAGACCGAAAAGTTTCAATCTGACACACCTATGTCTGAATTGTAATTGTTACTTTTAATTCAAATGAAAAATAACTGATAAGTGTTTAATTATAGGAAAACTGGAGCATAAAAACGTAGAGCATGATTAGCACAGGGTTTCTTTGGTGTGTCTACCTGGTTATCAACTGGCTGTTTTGAGAAGGGGTGAACTTACCAACAACAGGGTTGCACTGTAGGGTTGTTTGGTGTTCCCTTGCTTCACAATAGTATGTCTGGTGTTCTGTTTTTTGAGGCTTGCTGATTTACCAATGCTGAATTACTTCAGTTATTTCTGAATTATTTAATTCCTCTGCCTGCTGTCTTACAGAAATACATGGTATCATTTAGCTGGTAAATGCTACCTAGTGCTGAAGTTTCTAAGCAGGCCTTCTGAAAGTATTGGCAGAGAGATCTGTAATTGACAAGAGCTAGGAGAGATACCTATATAGGAATATGAAACAGAAAGCTTGACTGAAGCACAAACTGAGCAAATGACTGCCCATGAAAGGCCTCTGGAGCATCAGGCATACAGATCCACCATGCTGAATGGGTCTAGCATTTCCACATAAAACAAGGACTCCAGAGTCGTTACTGGTGTAGAATTTTTCCTGCTGAATTTAGCAGTGTCTTGTCCATGCAGATGACACTGTTGTCCCTGATGTGGAAACTGCTGGGTGTTGTTTATAGCTGTAAAACTTGAGTACAGGTGGTTTCTAAAGCTCCTGTCCAGCACCAGATGCAGAGTGGAAGGAAGCTGTGATAAGGCTAGGAGGATTTTTTTTAAACAAAAACTGAATGTGGGTAATTACCCTGAGGCTAAACTGAGGCATGCCAAATTCATAAAAGCTTTTAGAATGTCACTTAATATTCTCAAGAGTGAAAGGGAAAAAAACCCTACTTTCTTGTTATCTTTAAGATTCCTCCTCTTTCTTCTGCCTCTTTCATTATTTATTGGTGCCCTGTAATAACTTTTTAGTGTTGTTGCTAAAAGCAGTTTGGTAGCATGCACTTTGACAAGAGCTTTGTTGGTTTTCAGTTCTTCTATAATCACCGAAGTCGTCATAAAACATTGCAGAGTAGAAGCTTCACGTGATTGTTGCTTGCAATCGGTCTGCTGTTTTGAGAACTAAAACTACTCAATGTGCAAATCAAGGATGATGATAAAAAATGACCAAGGATTAACAAATATATTCAGTTCTGACTTCTACAAATAAAGGAAGAAGTCTTTGTCATCTTGGTAGTGCTGGCAGACTAGGAATAGAACTAACTCTGTGCCAAGTAGGCTGATTGCTGCTGATCAATCTGGGAAGCGATGTCTCGGGAAGTCTCACTGCTTTGTGTTAAGTAACAAGTACTAACTCTGTGCCTTGAAAACTACATAAGCTTGTTCCAGTGGAAGTAAGTTAGAAAAAGTTCCTCACCCCTAGATGCAGCTGTGCGTCACAAGCAGTACTCCTTACTTCTCTTCCAGCATGGCATGCTGAGAGGAGGAAAGAGACTGTCTCCCTTAAAACACTGTGGTTCAACTCCAATCCCTTAATTTAAATTTAAGGAAAAAAAAAAAAGATGTCTGTATTAACTGCACCTGACGGTTAATGCACTTGAATGAGAGTCAACACTACCACTGGCGCCCTCTAGAAGAGATTTGCTTTGAAACGTGCCTGCCGAACGTTTGGAGTGCGTGTTCTTGCCAGTCTCTGCTGCTCAGGATAGTTTAACGGAGGATGTTTGACTGGCTTCTTTATGGAAATGAGCTGGTTCTTGATGCCCAGGCAAATCCTAGTGCAAATAGCAACAGCAAATTGTTTCATGGAGATGATTTTTGACAAGGTCTTATCTCTGTGGAGTTAAATGCAGCCAATTTCTAGTGTTCAGATTGGACCCATTCAGCTCCCTGTGTAGATATAAAATACCTGCAGTTGAAATTTGTTCAGAAATCATTAATCTTTGAAGTCTGATAATTCCTTTTGCTTTGATCGGTGCTCACGTTGCCTATAAAACTGGTTTGACTAGTAAATATCAGCAGCAAGTGGGATCTTCAGGCAGTTCAGAGTTTATTTTCTTTTCCACATTTTTTTTAAGAAGAAATTTCTAGTCTGTTAATATTTCTTTAAAGCAGTTACTGTCTTTTTTGGAGCAGCTAGGTCTGTACAGGGTAGAGGTAGGGTTCACTGAGGACACTTCCTCCTGCTGTTTTCTGACATTGTGGTATTTAAATAGAACTGATTTGCTGCTACCAGTGTACATCCTTTACGTGTTAGTTACCAATGTGGCACTTCACACAATTTGAGCAAGTGAATCCCATCCGGTGGCATGCTGCTGTTATCTGCCAGGGCAGCAGATGAGAACAACTTCATAGGAATATCTCATTGTGTCCAGAAGAGGGCACTTGGATATTCACAGAAACATCTTGCTGTGGTGAAAGACCTTTTGTTTCACTCCTGTGGAATGCTATTAGGATATCCAAAGCAAGACGAAGTGTTGATCTTGGTGGGTGAAAGCCTGGAAAGGATATGGAGTAGCTGAAGAGGGAGATTTATCAGATATGTCTCAGTTCATCTTTGCCTTGTAATACTTTCATAATATGAAAACAATGACTTAAATCTACTTCCATATTCCTGCTACTTAGACCAAAGCAATCAATGATAATCTTATTTTCAAACGTGAAAAAAACAACTCTGAACTGTAAACTTGAGTAATGTCACTGCATTGCTTAATATAGCAATGAGGATGCATTAAGAAACCTCTAGAGGTTTAGTGGTTGTATGCTTATTTTTGTTTTCTCTTTGCACAGTTCAGTTGTTCTGTGTGAGGCTGTTTATCTCAGCTCTATCTTGCTTGAGTGTAATGAATTGAAGTCAGACATAAGTGTAAAACTGTTTTTAAAGCTTGCCATCAGTTTTCTTTAGCACTCAGATTAGAGTTTGATGTATTGTTAATCTTACCTGCCAACTAATGTTATAAGTACAGTATCTTAACTGTATAAAGCCACAGTGCATGTTGGCCCATTATATATGAAGGTTAAGCTCAATTTTCTAAACTGTGTTCTTGCCTGATGTCAAATAGGTATTATGTGTAGGGATGTACTGTGCCAACTTTAACTTTCAGAACTATGTGAATACAGTACAAGAAATAAAATCCTCTGATGGAGCCTCACTAACTGAGGGAAATCCATTTTAGTAATTTGTGTACCTCTTCTGTTTGTATCTGCCTTCTGCAAACTTCTGAGTGATTGAATTCCCCAGATGACTATTTTCTTCTGGAAACGAATCATTGTGGGTTTTTTTTGGGGATGTTTTTTGGGGATTTTTTTTGGGGGGGGTTTGGTTTTGTGGGGTTTTTTTTGTTGTTGTTGGTTGTTTGTGTTTTGTTTTTTTTTAAAAACTGTGTGGCGTTGTACCTGTGCATTCATTCAGGGGCTGGTTTCTGGTGATGTTAGCTCAGATATTCCCAGTGATGTAGCACTGTTAAAGCTGGTACTTGACAACAGGCACTGTTTGCTGTGCAGAGTAATGAAAATTTGAACAGATATATTAAAAAAAATCCAACAAGCTCCTCTTCTGCTTAAGGCTTGTATTTGGTCAATGCCAAAATAGAATCCATTGTATATGGATTTTAATTTCTGCTTAATGTTAAGGCTTTGCAGTAAGATGTATGTTTTTGTTAATCCTAATGGAAACCTTAGCATTGTATTTTTTTTCAATTATTTAATGAATCTAATGTTTGCCATTTGAATTGGGGGGCAAAAAGAAAAAGAAAAACCCCAACAACTTTTACTCTTGCTTGTAATTGCCTGAAAAAGTTTGAAGGAAAACCAATGGCAGTGTTTGCTGAAGGTATTCCTGTAAAAGCTAATGCTTGCATTTTGATACCATGCAGGATCAAGATCAGAGCTCTTACTTGTTGGATGGTCAGTATATGCCATACAGGGGCCACAATTCATTCCGTGAGAAGTATTTCAGTGGTGTGACAAAGAGGATTGCCAAGGAAGAAAAAGACAATCAGAAGTAAAATATAACATAAACAGATTAAAAAATGAGGAAAGAATGAAGATCGTGTTTCTTTGTAAGGACATCTGGAGATGAACATTCATTTGGATGCCTCAGAAAAATAAATACTGCTTTTAATTTTGAAACAAGATGAAACCCACAACACAGGTTGAAGGCAGTTCTTTTTAATTAGCTTTGTTTATAGTGGATTTTATTGTACAAGTTTTTTGAATCTTATTTAATTTATACTTGTACTTTCAAGTACTAATGATGATTGACTAAAACCATTATTATTGTTCTTTCACCGTTAATGTTTACCAAAAAAGTAGTAGTATTATTTGGCTTCTTAAACTGTGAACATCTGGCCGTTTTAGGAACACGTGGTGGTGATCAAGGATTGCTTATTAAGAAGATAATTTTAATTTGTTTTTTGTTTGGTTATTTTTTTGTAAATGGTATACAATAAACTAGAAATTATTTTTGTGAGTTGTTTTTGTTTTTTTTTTTTTAATTGTTGCACGCAATAACTGCTCATGTGAATTCCAAACAAAAAACAGAGAAACAAATGTGCATGCGCACACCACCCCCCACCCCCTTTCCCCCCCAAAGCCTCCCTGACCTGACAAACTCTGGAGAGCCTATTAAACCCTGTGAAGCCTGTCCACATCTGAAGCTCATCTGTACCTTGGATTTGCTTTTGCATTCCTAAACCTTGACTCTTGGTCAAGCCAACTGTCTGCAATTTTTGGTTCAGAAACTGATAGTTAAAGCAGTAACAACAACAGCATAAAATCAGTAATGGTTCCCTAATGGTATTAAGCCTAATCAAATCTTTGAAATTGAAGCTGGATTTGTTAAAGGGGCGAACTGCTGAATCCACACCATGTCCATCATGAAAATACCTCATTTGAAAACCACTAAGCTTGTTAATTCAGGATGTTAATGGCTTTTCTCATTTTGATGGTCAAATATTCTTCAGCATGGCCTTGGTGAGTGAACCTACTTGCTCCAGGCAGAGGAAGACTAGCTTTGCAGCTTGCTGCAAGTTATTGGCTGTGGTCAGAGTAGTCATGGTAGAACATAATCCTTAAGCACCTCTTCAGAAAAAACAGTGATGCCCAGTAAGGCATGAGTCATTGCATATACCTGATCTAGTTCCTCAACTGAATTTGCCCTTATGTAGGTTGTGGTCCTCAACTGCAGCAGGGAGAGCTCACATCCTCAATGACAACTTTGTCTGACCTTCTGGATCTAATCTGTGCTGTGTGAGGAAGTTCTGAAATAGTGATTTATTTTCTGTGTTTCCATTATAAATCACTTTGTTTTGAGACTTTTAATGTCAGCTGCATAATAGTTGTTCTGGGCTGAACTTGGAGCAAGATCAAAGCTCAGAAAATTTTTCAAACACAGAATTTGAATTGATCATTTTTAAATATTACATCAAAAAATTACTGCTTCTGAAAACCTGTCTTCATGCAACTTCTGACTTCAATTTGAGCATTACACTTTGGCATTCAGCTTTTATTACTTTACAAATTAAAATTGCTTTCTGTTCTTCATAGGCAAGGAATTTTTCTAGATGGATTTATTATGCATTTATAACTTCATTTTCATAAAAGTTACCCTACGTAGACATGATCTAAATGGTTATACAAGATACAAGGTCATACAAAGAGAATGATTTAGTCTATTTCTCCTCTGCCTGGTCCAAGTTTTAGTCCCCTCAGCAGCAGTGGTGTGCCCTCTGCTTAACAGTTCATACATAATCGCTCCACCATTACCGAGGAATACCGTTTTGAACAGAAATGGGGAGTATATTTGGGGCACTGCATCAACATCCACCCATCAAAACTAGCTCGGAATTGGAATCAGATGTTCCAGCTCTGCTGATCCCCAACTTTAAAGATATCATTTGGAAAGATTTCTGATCTCTAAGCTTCTTCTCACTTAACATGCACGCTCCAGCCCACTGTTACGTGCGGACGTGCAAGGCGGAGGTGTTGATGGCTGTGGGGCTGTGATGCAGTCCTTGCCTTCGCTGTAGCGCAGGACTGACAGGCGGGTGAGTTATCCTTTCGGCAGCATTTGGCCATCGGTGGCCGCGGTTTCTGGCACTTTGATTCGATCTGGTTCCATTCAGTCTCTTTCCATGAGGTTCCAGTTTCCTGTCCCTGGCAGGGAGTGTCAGTTCGCGAGCCCGCACTGAACTCACACCGTTGTCATTCTCTCCTTTGGGGTGCTTTGTGCCATTTTCCAGTCTTGAAAAGGAAATGTTATTTTTGGAGTGCTTTGTTGCGCTGCAGCAAATTGGATGGAGGGAGGAGCTGAAAGCGCCTGCGAGGTCAGAATCTGCCTCTCGCTGTGGGTAGTGACTTATGGGGATAACAAAAAGGAGCCCTCTCCTTTCACAGTACTTTTACCTGGTGGTGGGGTCCTTTGCTCCCAAGCCTCCCATGTATCTGTGGGAAGAAGAAGCGGAAAAGTAGTGGAAATACATTTTCTTTGCATTAATTACCTGATATTTCTCTCTAATGCTTTTTTTAATCAATGGCCAATTTAAAAAAGTTTGACAGAAGGTTTAATGTTTGATGAGGCTGTACGGATAACTGGGACCTGCATGTTTTGTTGACAGGCAGAGGTGTTGAAGAAAAAGACCTAGTTACTGGCTTCCAGGGAGGAGATTGTAACATGAGTTCAACTCTCATTAAACATCAGAGAATCCACGTGGAAACAAGACCTGGAGACAAAAACTCTAACCAGTGTTTTTTGTTGCTGCTGCTACAACAATCACTGCTGGTTCTGATGCTTCTTGGTCTTCTCTTTAAAGCAAAAAGACCTAAATAAAAGAATACAAAGAGCTTTTTTAGAAGAAACATAAAGGTCTTGGCCGAACTTTCCACAAGAACTCGGGCTTAGTAGTTTCTTCTCCTTATCACTCCGATGAGAGGAGTCAAGCAGATGTGTCATCTTGATGAAGATCTCAAGACAACGCAGTCCTCCCTTGAAACTCATGTCTGTTTTTTGGATGACATTTTACTCTAGGTCTCCTGTAGTCGTCGAGCAGGCTTTTTGTTTCCACAACAGCCTTTGCCAGACTTTGTGCTGGTACTGTGCGCTGTAGCAATGCCCACTCACGGGGCACGGGCACTTCAGCAGCAACTCGTGAAGTTTGGGCTTGGTGGATCCTTCTTCTCTACCTCTTCAGTGGGGCTGTGGTAGAAGTGCTTCACTGTTTGGGGCCTCTTCTTTTTCCATTTTACTAGTATTTTAGCTCAGTTGTGACTGAGGGCCATAGGTATCCATACACATGGCAGTTGGCAGAACACAGTCAGATTTTTGTGATTTCCCAGGCAACGCTTACCTGTGAAAAACGCTGCTAAGGAGATACAGAATGGACCTTCTCTTGATACAAATTGACTGCAGAGATGTTAAAGTGAAGAAAAACCTCAGTAATTCGGATTCTTCTCTTTCCTTCTATCACTGCTTTTTAAGACTTCCTCTTAATGGTTATTTCTACTGTCCCCAGAGTAACTCCACAGCCTCAGGGACAACAGCCAGGGAAGCGTGGCACAGACGTGGCCCTGTGACTTTGCAGAGTTCTCTGTCCACAAGTTTTACAGAGGCAAATATGTCAGGTTGGAGTGGGAATGGTTTTCCGTGACAGACCATGAGCAGCTCTGGGGTTAGCTGACAGGAGGCTGATGAAGTCTCCAAAAGGCAAAAGTTTTTCTCTGCTGGCTTGGCTCCCTACAACACCATGTTTCTCTTTTCTGACTCTTCCACCCCTGCACAGAATCTGAGAAGAAGTTTAACATGTTCTCTCTTTGCCGTTTACCTTGCTCTGTGAGTCAAACTGAGGTGCAGAGGTGAACAAGGCTGACTTTTCCATTTGGAAACCTTGTCCCTACTCCTGAAAAAAACAGAGGTGGGGATACCCAGGAGAATGAAGAGGCCAGTATCTCTCTCCGTCTTTCTCTTCGTCTCACTATTTGGAAAAAAAATGTGTTTTTTTAACCTTGTTCTCTTATATCATTTATCTTGGTGATCACATCATTTAAACTAGAGAAATATATCTTATCTGCCTCCATACAACACCTTTTTAATATATTTCTCCGATGCTCGCTTACTGGCTTATCAGTTTCTGTTTACGTGTGTATCCTCCCAATTGTTTTCATTATCATTTTCTCTCATGGCTGCTGTTATTTTGTAGAGTGCCTCTACATCACTTACAGCTTTTCCTGACCTTATAGGTGGCAGGACACTACTCACATGAGGCGTCTCTGTTAGCTAAAAGGCCTCATCAGAGCCGAGGTCCCAGCAAAGGCACAGTCTGCCTGGTTGCACTAAGGCTATTGAACCTCAAGGCAGGTTTGCTGAGGAAAACTCATACAATTCTGTAGATTCTCGAAGATGGCTTAAAATGGGCACCGAAAATGTCAAATACATTGACAGGAGGGACTGTCTTTACTGCTACTCTGGTGATCTTGGGTGTCCGCACATGCTGACAACCCACAGGAGACCTTGGTACAGGAGGCTTTGGCCCTTTATGTCAGGTTTGACAAGGAGAATTTTGAGTACAACTGGATAGGAAAAGGACATTTTTCTTCATTTGAAATTCACCAACATTTTAAAAAATATTTTCAGATGCTGGAACTGTTTTGTATAAAGATATGATGATTTGCAATGATCATCTGAGATTCTAGTCCAAAGTATCTGTTGCTTTCATAAAAAAGGTTAAAATAGAAAAAAATAATCTTACCTTCTAAGATGTCAAAACAGCATAGAATTGTCGCTGGTTTAATCCTCTCTAGAACCAAGTTTTATTTTAAAATTGCTTTTCAGTTTGGTTTGGTTTTTTTCCAAAAAACCCAACCCAAACATCAAGCGGCACTTTCACCCAAAAAAGTGAAAGTGCCGCTTGATGTATAAAATTCTCATTTAAAAGGTTTTTTTCATGGATTCATTCTCAGATTTTTCTCACTAAAAAGTGCAAAATAAGAGATTATGTTACTGTATATGATGGGATACGTAGCTAATTATAATCAAATACATAACTTTAAAGTAAACAATCTCATCTCCATAGGGAGATGACATTGGCAAAAGAGTTATGTAGCAACTGATCATAGTACTTCCTACTGTAAGAGTCTGTCCCAAAAGATGTGATGTCTCTGAGTGATGACTAAGGATGTTTAGTGCTACAGCTGGACAGCCCAGAGTGTCTTTGCTTTATCCTGAGACTGATGTGAGAGATTTCCACTGAACACTGGTGGTGATTGCATTTTGGAGGCAAGACTAATCATAAGATCACAGAACAGCTTGGGTTGGAAGGGACTGCAAAGATCATCTAATCCAACCCCATGCCAATCGCAGGGACACCCTCCACCAGACCAGGTTGCCCAAAGCCCCATCCAACCTGGCCTTGGACAGTGCCAGGGAAGGGGCAGCCACAGCTTCTCTGGGCAGCCTGTGCCAGGGTCTCACCACCCTCACAGGGAAGGATTTTTTTATAACATCTAATTTAAATCTACCCTGTTTTAATCTAAATCCATTACTGCATGCCCTATCACTCCATGCACTTGCAACCAGACCCTCTCGAGATTTCCTGTAGACCCACTTCAGGTACTGGAAGGCTGCTAAAATGTCCCCCCAGAGCCTTCTCTTCTCCAGCCTGAACATGCCCAGTTCCCTCGGCCTGTCTTCATCGGAGAGGTGCTCCAGCCCTCTGATCATCATTTTGGACAGAGATGAATCACAGCTTTTGTTTATATGGAAAAAATCCTGTGAGTAGTTGGATCCATTCAATTGGAAGGACAGTCAGTCTTCTCCACTGAGATGAGGTACTATTCTTCATATGAATGTGTGTGATGAGTGGAATGATGCTTCTATGGCTGCAGTTCATGCCTTTATAAATTGTTCTTCGCTGCAGGTTTGTTTTGAGGCTGTTCACATAAAGTTGAGAGATCCTGCGATCAGAAGGTGCGATGTGTTTTTTGCAGTAAGAGTGGGTAGAGACTGGGATAACCAGCATCAAGAGCAGCACTGTAGGACACCCACTTCTGTCTCTGAGAGAACCTTTTGTCTTTCTAACTAACAAGCCCCTAGCAATTCAGAAAAGTTTTGGGAAGTTTCCATTCTTTTTTCAAAACGTGTACATGGCAGGGAGTACTTGCATGCCTTTGTCTGAACCTCACTCCTTTTACACAATGCTCCCTGGAGAAAGGTAATGAAATCGTATAAGTAAATAGTTGTCAGAGTTGGCTTTTGTAAAATACAATGCTTTAGTCTCCATGGCTTGCAACAGGATCCATCACAGAGGTGCGTGGGCACCTATGGGTGCTTCTTCGATAGCAATTACTGGAAAGCAGCTTCCTCAGTATCGCGAGGCATCTGCTTAGTCCTGTAATAGTGAAGCAGCTGGTATGGGATGTGGTGACTATTGGGCACATGCACACGAGCGCCCAAGTGCTGCCTGGGTTCCTCCTGCCTCCCATTCTCCCCGGAGTGACCTGACAAACCGAACGTGATAAACTGCTGCTGTTTGCTGTGGGGAATGACCTGCCAAAAACCCACGCAGGCCCCGTGCTGCTGGGGCCCAGGAAGCAGGGCCTCCCCCCTCTCTCCAGCCACCTTGCCTCTTTACAAAGTAAAGCAAATTTCTACCTCAGTAAGACATTAATTTTATAACAGCCGTAGAATAGCATTTGTAGCCTTATGTAAGGATGTCAAGGACGACAAAGATATGGACTATTTCTTAATTAAATATAGATTATCTTTTAGTTTTTGTTTTTACTCTAAAAGCAAACCAAAACATGCTTGTGCCAGGAACTGCTATATCCCCCCCCTTTTTTAATTGCATTTTTATATGCTTGGCAGAATTAATGATGAAAATCTTTCCAGCTGTGACTTTGCCAGAATCCCTTTCTGAAGCTCCTACTAATTTGGATTAAAACTGGATGGATGAAAGCCTCAAACAGCAAATCCTGGCAGTCAATTCACAGAGGCCCCACAGCATATACTTCTCCAACTGTTCTTATCTTCTGAGGCAAAAGAAGAATAAATAAATAAATATAAAAAAGCAATCATAATTTTGGAATGACACAGTTGTTAGCGCTCTTCCAGCCTTTCCTCTCCCTGGGCTGGGGCATCTGCGTACAGGGCATAGAGCACACAGCTGGCAGTCCCCACCCGCCTGAGGAACCTGCTGGGGCTGCCCTGTGTGGGACGGACCTCTGGGCTTTGCAGGGCGAGGGTTTGATCATGGGGTGGTGGGGGGCTTTAAGTCCTATCTCATACCAGCTGCTCCACAGGTTAACGGGATTCAGCATGGATTTTAGGGAGAGGGTTGCCATGCTGGGGAGTAACTGTTTGAAATGGCAGTGTGCAAGCCTGTTGGGGCAGGGATGTGAAGCCACTGAGCTCCTGGGTGCTTACCTCACTTGCTTAATTTTGGCAGCATTGGTGCTGTGTTTTCGTACTGTCCAGGCTTCCTGGAGCCAGCAGCTGCAAGGTCTCCTGCTGCCACAAACAAAACAAATGTCTTCAAATTGGACAGATCGATCTCTGGCGAATGGCCCATGTTTCATCCCTTCCTCCCTCTCTCTCACCAGGAGAGTCTTCTAGAAGCTTGTGAGCTTACTAAGACCTTGCTTGTTACATTCCTGTCTTCATGACCACACTGGACCAGAGAAAAGGCAGTGAGTGCTCCAAACACAGGCAGTGCCATAGGATGCTGACAGCCTCTTCCCATGGTCTTGCCAGATGGTGTTCTCTCCACCAGCACCAGGTATGAGGCTGCAGCTCATGAGGGCATCTGAAAGCTACTTGTGAGCACGTTTGCTCAGATGCCAGCACTTGTCAGAGGTATGGCTGGAGCTCCTGGCTGTAGATGCCCTGAGTGCCTTGCCTGAAGCACCTCCTGTATGGAGAAGGAGTACAGATACTGCCAGTTGTGTGTATGACACATTCCACATTGTTATGAATAACAGCAACAGCAGCTTTCCCAGAGGGACCACTCACAATTTCTAGCGAATCTGAAGATTGTGAAGGAGGTGACCACTGCTAAAGCTTTATGGGGGACAGTGTAGGCAGCAGCAACTCCCATCTCCAGGATGTCACAGAAAGCCACACAGCTCCTCTTATCTCCTTCAGGAGAGCTACCCCTTCCACCCATTTCCACTGGGGTGAGGGTTTATTTTTTAAGAGTGTGCTCCTTCTGCTGCTCTGTATCTCCCAGCTGCTTTGAAAGAATGGAGAGGCTACATGGTCACTGAGCAACTCTTTCCTTCTCGGGATGCCTTGAGATAGGGATGAATGTAGTCTTGAGGCAGAAAGAGGAAAGTGAAATGTCTCGGCTTGAGTTCAGCCAGTCTTTCAGTCAGGAGAAGCAGCACTGGGGTCTGTTTTCAGACATTATCTTGCATATTTCTATACCAAACGTGCACAGCCTGAGCAAGAAGTACTTCTTCCCTGACTGCCACCTTTGCTAATGCATTTGGAGTTCTTTAGTTGCAAGAGGATTTTTTAATACTCATCCTATTATGAGCAGAAAGAATTAGTCAGGATGATGTATTCTCCCTGCAAGTTCTTTATAAAGCTATTGCCTATTTTACCCTTGAAAACATCTTCAATCCACCCGTTTATAGTGTTTTTGCAAAAAGTAGGCATGAATTTGGATGTTTCTTTTTAAACATATGTTGTTTAACCATCTTCTAATTATTAACAATCAACAAATTTTGAATCTCGCTTTTGAAATAATAGCAATAAAGTATTTTAATGGGTTGCTTTGCTTTTCCATCAACCTGTAACTCTTGGGCTGGCACATCAGAGTGGAGAAGTTGATAACCTAAGTCACAGGGAGTGTTCATTTTTGCATAAGCAATTCAAACCTTATTCAGTGGTAATAATGCATGTCATTCGGAGAGGAGAATTCAGGTTAAAGGTAATACAAATGCCCTTTGTTGACAGTAGGGCTTGTGTGATCCTTGCAGTGAGAGTGGATTGAAATTAAGTTCCCGAAAAAGCTAAAGCTTTTAAGAAAGTAACCTAGTAAATTATGAATATCATGCAATTTTAGTTTAATATGATAAAGGTTTCATTTAATTATACACATATAACAAGATAGAGAAGATTTTTTAATCCTTTCTCTGATTTTTCATCTCACTAGTAATCATGCATAGTTTGAAAATGTGTACCTAATTGACAAGAGCTATCCACCTAACTCACTACCAACAAATGGGACAAAAGAGCTAGCTGTTTCCCATGGTATTTTGTTTTCTCATTCTGTGGAAATCAGGTGTGGTTTGTGAATGACACCTCCAAAATTTGTGTTGTTTAAAACATAAAATACTCTGAATTTTAGAATTACAAATAGCAGGCTGTCAGGGTTGGCTGCAAGTTTGAGAAAGCCTGCCTTCCCATTTTGAGTGGTATGGATTGTTTTAATCTCCTTTGATTATTTTATTAACTGGCTATATCAAGATTAGTATCGCTGGTCAGCTGGGCAGGCCAGTTCTTTGTCTTTTACCAAACCGGTACGACACTCATGTCATTCCAGACCCCTCAGGTTTCTGCAACACAGACAATATTTAGACTGAGGTGTGACACCTCATCTTTCATGGCAGCCCCTGTATCTAAAGCCATGCTGTTGGCCTCCTTCTAGTCAATGGAGAGGAGTAAGTCCAGAGCTCTTGTTGGTCTGCTCTTCTAGTGCTGTTGGATGTGGATGACTCGGATTTGCTCATTTAAGAATTACTCTGCTTGGTAATGACTATTGCTTTTACTGCTGTTATTTTTTGTTTGCAGTGAGGCCAGTTAATTGGCCTTCATTTCCTATGTGCGTATCAGCTGCCGCTTCTATAACGCTGGGTGAGAGCATTTATGAAGTAGTTCCGCCTCTTCATTTTCATCTACTTTGTCCATCAAAAAAACTGAACCAATTTGTTTCTGAAATGCAGAAAACCCCAGGATTTCAGGAAACACACAGGAGAGCAAAGACTCAAACACCAAAATCTCTCCTTCCTTAGTGCCTTTTGGCAGTCACAGAATTTATTTCCCTCTTCCCTCGTGGCTGCCTTACAATTTTTCTGGCTCATGATTTCTGTAAGTTTCTGCCTACTTCTCCTTTTTTCCCTGAGTTGTCTAAATGTTTATACTGCTAATTTTACTTTCCCTTTCACTAGATTGTTAGTTTATGTGTATGATGCGTTGGGGAGCTGGTGGGTGAGATACGAATGCTGCTGGTGGTAGCGGGTTACATTTCATGAAAGGCTCTGCAGATGGGTTACGGCTCCACAGCAAATCCCCAGCCTGGGTTTCACGGGCAAGGAAGCCAATGTGCTGCTGAAAGGAGAGGTGGCGGGGTTGTGCCTTTTCTCTGGTCCCTGGTCCTGGCTTTTCTCACACTGTGTTCAGTCAGCAGTTGCCCACCTTTGCACTGACTCTGGTTCTTACTGGAGCCTTTCTTGTGGCAGCTCACCTTACTAATTCAGAAGAAGGCTTTCCTTCCTGCTGAAAAATGTTAGTGCAAGGGAGGGAAGTCCGTCCTTCCATAGGAGGTGAGCTGATCAGCTTGCCATGGCCATGAAACTGTGGTCTTTGTCACATTGCTCCTTGACTCTGGCTGACTGGGGAGTCTGTGCAGCTCCTTGCCGAATCACCCAAGAGCCTCCTGGCAGGAGAAGGAAAGCAGCTGATGGTCTTTTGTGTTTTGTCAATCACTGGCTGCCTTTCTAAACACAGACTGACCATATCTTTGAGAAAAGGAAGGATAAACTAAAGAAGGATTGCCTCTGGGGGTTATTTACTCACTTGCCACTGATGCTTTATTGTGATTGTCTTCTAAATGAAAAGTTCTGTTGTGGCTGCCGAAAGCTGTCTTCTTGTGATACAGGAACAGGGTGTGCCCAAGTTAATCAAGAGGAACCATGAGGATCAGTAGTGGAGCCACAGCTGGGCTTTTGGTCCACCAGATTTAGTGCCTAGGCAGGGTGTGAACAGATTTGCAGCCCAAGGGCGCTTTGCAACCCCTCCTTAGGTTCTAGAGGTTATTAAGGTGTAGAAAAGTCCATCCACAGAGTGTGTCACACCAGCTAAAACTTTTATTTTTTGTGTGTGACTGTAGATCTTTCAGTATTCAGCACCCCACTTTGAAATACCCCCTAATTATCACTTCTGTTTTCCTTTCAGAAATTCTCTCTTCAGGCTGGTTTGGCTTACAGTATTTTCCCACCCTGTGAAAATGGCCCCTTTGGAGCATAATGCATTTATGATTTGGTCGTTGTCCTGTTTGGATTTGCATCTCAGTGGCTACTGATTTTTACTGGGAATCAGTTCTTTCCTCTCAGTCTGTGAACTGAGGAGTGACCTGGGATAGCCTGGGATGGTTTCCTTTACTTTGGACACTGCAACGTTTTGATGCAGGTGTTTCACAGAGCATTCCGGGCATGCAGCCTGTGTGAGGATGCACTTTTTTTTTCTCCCTGTGTGTGCTTTGGTGAGACAGTCCTTGGGAGCGTGGGTAAGGTATGAGTAGTGGGACATAAATCATGTGTGAAACCACTGACTAGTTAATCCCACCCCGAGTAGTATCAGGGAGCAACAGTGTGGCAGGTTGAGATGGTAGCTATTCTTTATTTTTATTCTTTCATTATGTGAGAAGCTAGGACATCTCCCGAGTCTCAGTCTAGCTCCCGTCAGAAAGACAGTGGTGTTTTAACCACTGTCTTTCTTGACCACAACCAGTTCACAATGCCGTATGCCCACTGGGATTTTGGGGTTTTTTTCTGTGCTAGGACATCATTGAAAGAAAATGTTATGGATCTGTAAATCAAAATCTGTGTCTGTCTGTGAAACTGATAATTTCTGTTGCAGCATTTGATATTTTCGAGCTTCTGGGCACTGTTTGCATTCATTTTCTTTCTAACTGGAAAGAACTAATGATCCATAAGAGTGTTCTGAAAAGACATGAAAGAAAGATTTTAAAATTAGTGGGGAAATTCATGGTGAGCTACAAAGTAATTGTCTGCAATATATTGCATGTTCTCTTGAACAAAATGCAGGGTATGTGAACTGGTGCCATGAGCACCAATGCAAGTGACAATGGTTGTTAAGTTTTTCTGGACTGTTACTATGATCTTCAAGTAAAACTTTAAGGTTGTAATCTGCACAGTTGGTCTCATTCCCTCCAACTTGTAATTTGCAAGGGAAGTTCTTTTTATTTTACAGTGAACTACAGCAAACAGATCGTGACCGCGGAAACGGAGAGAATTAATCCTTTATTGTAGCGGTTATCTTCAAAGCTTGTCTGAAAGATTTTTTCCACGAAGGACACGACTGTGTTAGGGTTTCCAAAGAAAAACCTGAGTGTTTGTGATTGCTAATGTCAAGAAAGGCTAATTTATCTATGGAGTCTATTGCTAGTCTTTGAGCACTGACGGCGCTGGGACTAAAACATACAGAATTTAATTAAAACTGGTAATTGTTGCTTATCAACCCACATCTGAAATAAGCGCCTGCTTTATTTAACTCACTGTTGTGCTGAGATGCTCAGTATGAGAGACACAAGGATAACTTTTAATTTTTTAAGGAAGCTTTATCTTATTAATGGCAGCCCTTCACATGCGTCATATGAGAACGGAGATGTCATTTAAAACTTACTGTTCTTCCATGTCACCTTCAGGCACGTTTTGCCAGATCTGAAATCTAGAGCGGTGTTGACACTATTTGCTCACTCAGGGAGAATAGACCATTCAGATCCTCCTCCATCACTCAGCAGAGCTATGACAAGGTGAGGAGAAAAACATCACAACATTTCAGAGAGTCTGTCTTAGCCTTCCTCACAGGATGCAACACATCAGCGCTAAGAGAGAGGACAGGGTGGTGAGGTACCTCCAGCACATGCCTAGAAGATTATTTTCAAACTTTTATGTTTGTTCTTCTAGAAATGAATTTCCACTCTATGATGATGGATATTTTCAGTCTTAAAGGTAAGAGACTAGTCTATCAGATTACTGGCTACCAGATATGGACAACTGATCATGCTGGTTGCTCCAGCAGCCTGTGTTTTTATGTCTGTGCTTAACTACCTTTCTAGTTTTGCTGCTACAGATGGATACAGGAATGATATTCCTAGATAAAATTAGAATAAGAGATGATAGAGATGGAATAATACCTAATGGTCCATTCCCCTATAGCTGCCCAATAGACTTTATTTTTAAAAGCCCAGGCAAATAGCTTCCATGGCAATATTTTACCATGAAATATTACATCCTTTTTATAGTCCGTGCAAAGAGCAGGAATCTTACTGGCTTAAGGTTTTGCCAGTCTGTAAGACTGGTGCCCCAAGACTTGGTATATTGGAACTAGCTGACTTTTGCTTTGTAGATTTGGAGTGTCTGGGAAGGTGGTTGGGGCAGTTTTTTAAAGCATCCAAATATTCTGTTGTGTTAAATACCCATGTTCCAAAAAAAGGGGGTAAAGAATGTCTGTTGGGTTGCACACAGGCCTTGGTAGTTGCTTTATCTGTAACTGAAATCACAAGTGCTGCAACTATGCAGTTATCCCCGCTGTAACTGTAGGATGTGCCTTTGTAGCTACAATGGTTGCATGTACTTCACTTTGAAGTAGCTGTGCTGAGGGGGACAAAAGGGGTGCCCTTCTCCCAGATGATCACACTCTGCTGCCTGTCCTACCAGGTACATAACTATGCTGGTGCATCTGAATTACCTCAAAACTGATCACAATATGTGAATTTCTAAACCAGCATTTATAAATCAGCATTTGAAGGCATGCGTGTGTGTGTGTGTGTGTGTGTGTGTGTGTGTGTGTGTGTGTGTGTTGCAAACCTGGAATCTGTAGAAGTAACCAAAATGTCTCATTTAGGTTATTGAAACTATAATGGAAGAAAAGCCCTGTGGACAATGTAATGATTTAATTGGTATTCAATTGCTTGTACTTTTTCAGGCCTTTAACGAAAAATATCAAAGAATGAACTAGAAAACCAGATGTATATCTCAAGAGACTTAAATTGTCCGGTTTTCAGTGACATGCTCTAGTTCTCCTCCCACTTAGCAATTTTACGTTGGCACAAGTCCTTTGGATAAGAAAGTGTAACTGACCCCTCCAAAATTATTTTTCCTACACAGAGCTGGAAATGGTGTGATCTCACAAAATCTATAATTTCATTAATTATAATTGCATATATATATATTTGATTCTGAAATCTCCAATTAATGTTTTGGATGTGACCCAGAGGAAGACTTCAGTGTATGCAGCTCTGCACATGCTTTAGAAATTATTATAGGTAAGGAATTACTGACGATTGAGCTTTTCTGCTCCTTTTCCTGTTCCTCCCCTCCCCCTTTCCCACATTGTTATTTATATTTCAGTTAGTTCAGGTGCCCCCTGTTACATAAATGTCTGCCTGAAAAGAAACAAAACCAAAAAACCCAGCCCCCAAAACCCCCACCAAAGCCTTAGTTTGTGTTCTGAAGATATCAAGTCTCTGGTTCAGATCATCCTTGTGAGAAAGGTGGTCCTGTTGCAGGGCCTGTTGCAGCTGTCCCCTAGAGGGGACACATCAGCAACTTGGAAGGTGTGATAGGTCCCCTCTAAGGTGTGATAGGTCCCCTCTTAGCACCTGTCTAGACAGGCATCTATGCCCAGATGTCACAAGTCAAGGGACACCTCTTGTCCCCTTCTCCCCGCTGTATTGGGAAGCCAGCATCAATGTGTTCACAGAATCACAGAATTGTAGGGCTTGGAAGGGACCTCAAGAGATCATCGAGTCCACACCCCCTGCCAAAGCAGGTTCCCTAGAGCAGGTTGCACAGGTAGGTGTCCAGATGGGTCTTGAATATCTCCAGGGAAGTACACTAAAATTTTTCAGCATCACCTTCAGGTGACTGTTGATTTGCTCTATTTTGTGCTGTTACCACCTTTTCTGTTGAAGCAGGATGTTGCAGTTTAGGACTTGGAAGGACCAAATGTGGCTTCAAATATGACCAACTGGCCTTTGCACCAGTAAAACGACACACCCACCTGCAGGTGGTAGAGCAGCCAGTCTCATGGGATGGCTATGGATGACTTGAGTTCTTGTGACTGCAGTTCTGGGAACATATTGTGATAATTCAGTCAGGCAAATGTTAAAGACTTCTGCTTATAGTGTGCAATAAGGTGGGTAGGGAATTAAACCAAAAGCTAATAGCCTGTTTATATAAACTGGAAGAAAATTGAAATCCCCACTCATCTTGTTCTGGGTATTTTTGGGTGGGTTTGGTTTTTTTTTTTTGGGTGGGGGGTGTTGGTTTTGTTTTTGTTTTTTATTTTTTTTGTATGGGTTCACCTTCCTCTTTCCTACTCATGACAGAATGAATTTTACTGAAACCTTTCATTTCCCTGTCTCCTGTCCCAGAAGCAGAAACTCAGGATGAGGTAGGATCTACACCAGCCTTGACTTCTTTTCTATTCTCCATTAGTTGTCATCTGAGCATTAACTTCATCAATAGACATAAAATAATATATATACTGGAGAAACAGATGCAATGTATGGCTTTGACTAACAATTATCACTTTATTTATTATGGAAACCATGATTGTGCCTGTTATCATTAGTTTAAAATATGACTAATTGTTTGGGCAGGCCAACAGTTTAGAGGGATGGTTGGCTAAAGACTGTAAGTTTTTTAAGAGTGAAGTAGTTGATTTTGATGATAAAATATGCTCAAATATTATTGCAGTTGTGTGTCTGCCTGAAAACTGAGGGGAAAGGATTGTGGGGTTTTTTTTTGTCTTTTTTTGGCTGATTTCTTGGTTTTCTTGACCAAGGAAATTGTTCTGTCTCAATCTGATTTGCTAAGAAATTGTTCAATGAAGAACTGTAACTGTTTATTAGAGCTGTTGGGGTAATGCTGAGATTTGGGACCTTTTGTTAGAGATGCAGAACCAAAATTGCTTTTGTTAAAGGGTTTGAGGAATGAAATAAACCTAAACTTCTACTTGCAAGAGAAGAAATTGAAAACCTGAAGAAATAAAGTATCACTTAAATACTTCAGCTCCATTTCTATTGCAGCTGAGATTTTGGAAGAAGTTAACGTGTCCATTTTAAGATTATGTTTTTCCTATATTAATTTATTTTTGAAAGTCATATGGCAGAGAGCAAGGGAATTGGTAACATCTTTCAATATTTTGAATAAGGGTAGTATTTTCTCAACCTTTCTTAGCTGAAATTGTAGAATGATGTGGTCTTATAAAAGTCTATGCACCTTCTTGTATCCCACTCTCCGCTGGACAAAAGGGTCAGTAATAAGTAAGAAAATCTTTGGCAATTGAGTTAATAACTTAAAAATCCGATCTTAATCTTGTAATCAAACAATTTGATTAGGAGTGCTGATAATAAAAATGTCTTTATGTCTGCCATTAGATTCTGCCAACCCATAAAAACTAACGACTGTTTTCTCCAGCAGGCAGTTATGCTTCCCAGAAAATCCCCTTGGAAGCTGTGGATATGCTTGAAACAAGGTGTAGTAATTTTACAATCAATCTCCTGATATCTCTAGAACTGCTCTCCTTCATTCCCCAAGGAAGGAAGGAGAGCACTTCTAGAGCAGGAAAACAGTCTCTTTTCCTGTATTTTGCCTGGTGGGGTGATGGGACTGAACCTGGGGAAAATCCTTCCATGGTTACATCTTGAATGGGAGGGAGTATTGAGAAGCACTTAGAATGCTGTTGTCCATCGGTCGTGACTAGCCTAATGGGGCTGGCTGCAGGATGTGCTCAAAGTGGTAACAAATCTGATGAAATAGAAGCAATGAAGATTACCTTTTTCTTCAAACCAAAGATTTTCAGTCTGATTATAGTAGAAATCCAAGGCATTTTTTTCAACTACTTGCAGCACTGGCATTGGCATAGTCTCTAGTATAAACTCTGGGAAATCGGAGTCTACAGAGCTGTATTCAGGTGGGATGTGTTAGTCACATCACCCTCCACAGACACAGGTTTTATCCAGCCTTCAGCTGCCTACAATGAGATGAGTTACTTTCTGTGACTCTTCCAGTTGTAGAATGAATTCTAGGGTGAAGTCTGTAATGTGCTGCAGACCTAGGAGTAAAACTGGAGCTTTGAATGTGCATTTCTACCTACATCCTGAGCGTGTGGAGATATGGTTGCTGCAAAGGAAATTTTCTGCTTGCTAAGTGACTGAGCAGGGTTAAAAAAGAGGGATTGCAGAAACCTACTATTTAGAGTCTGGCACTCTGAATATACTTATCATCTCTTGATCTGTCCTTGGGTCTGGTTATAATTTGCATCTTGAGCAATTCTATTGCATTCTGCATTTGCATTTGTGTTTTCTTTTTCTATTGTTAAACCTGTTTTCATCTTACACATTTTTCATTCTTCTGCAGCCCATAGTCAGCGACAGATGACAAGGTACAAATGCAGGAGGTCAATTAGATGATCCAGTGTCCATCTCTGCCAGGACAGGATTACTGCTTTCATGGCCTATTTGCTATTGTTCTGTCCAGCCAATTGCTAAATAGGTCCTGTTTATTCGACAAAGTTTTGCCACCAATAATACCCCACATAACCTTAATTATAACAAAGGAGTAGTCTGGGGTATTGTTGAGAGGTGGGAGATGGTCTCATATGGTCAGAAAAATTATCTGTTTCTTGACTCCTCTTACTCAGATCAGATTCAGTATGTTTTTCTGAAGCACATTTCATCAACTGGTCAAATCAAACCTCTACATCAACAGCACTAATTGAGTCCTCCTGCTTATCTCAGTTTTTTGAGTCTAGAATATTCTCTTAGCAGAAAACAAGATGGATATTGCTGTGCGTTGTCATTAACTCAAGGGCTCTACCATTTACTGAGAGCATGCTTGTTGGAGTGTTTACAGTCATTCTGGGCAAAGAGGTTTGCAGTTTTCTTTCCCAGTTTATCTGGTAGGGAAGTCTTGAGGAGCTAGATAAGACACTACTGAAAATTACTTGCCTACAGGAAGGAACAGAGTTTCACTGGCAGCCACAGAGACTGGGAGTGGTGCTGTGTAGTAAACATCACAATGCAAAATGACTTTGTGCACATTTATCTTAAATTTTGGAAAAAAAACCCTACTACTAATCTGAAGCTCATATTAATTCACGCCAACTTCAAAATGATTTCCCAAGGCTGGATCTTCAAGGTTATTCTAAATTTGACAATGGCCAACCTACTGAAATCAGCAGCAAGGTTGCCTGCTAGAAATATACAGCTGTCTATACCATAATATTACTTAAATAGATTCCGCTCATGCAGAAGCATTTTACTGTTAGCTGGATAAAATCACATAAACATTCTTTGGGATAGTTTGTTTTTTGGATGTAGCTCTCAGCAGATTTCACATAAATATTACTCTTGTACACTTAATAAGGAAGCTTAAGGAGGAGGTGAATTGCTGGCAGGGCTCAACAGATACTGCATCCAATGTAAAAAATAATACACAGCTGTGCTTCACTTCCTCGGGGAGAGCAGAGCCTTCTTTCACAAGGCAGCGAGCATAAGGGAAGGCAACAGGAGTCTGTCCTTCAGTTTTCCATGCCTGATACAGGGGTGAGAAAACGCTGACAAAGAGCTGGCTGTGAAACACTTCCACATTAAGCTTTTACAAAGTTCATCCACATCTTTACCTGAGAGTAATATTACCGTGAGATGTGGAATTCTTTGTTAGTATCGGATGGGTATATTTCTCAGAGCATCTAAATCCTGCTTTCCAAGCACAGCTGAAAGGCTGTGCTGTCCACCTAAACCTCTGTCTGTTGTCACACCTACCACAGCATCAGTCTTGGTATGGATGGTCTTTTCAGATCCGCACTTGCCCTTCCAGGTTCTTGAAGAGCAGCTTTTTGAATGGAGCACGACTTTCCCCATCACAGCTGTAGGTTGGCCATCATGCTTATCCTTAAACTGGGTCTGGCTTTTGCAACCAATTGTGCATATTGTGTATTGGACAGATATTACCCAGCAGACAACAGGTTGTCCTGGGAAGTGGGTTATTTTGCAAGCTCACATGCTCTAGCGGATTTGTAACAAAACTTTGAATGCCATACGGTGAGTCCACAGTCAGCAAGTTTGCTGATGATACAAAGCTGATGGGAGGGGTGGCTGACACACTAGAAGGTTGTGCTGCCATTCAACAAGATTTAGACAGGCTGGAGAGCTGGGCAGGGAGGAATGAGATTTAACAAGGGCAAGTGTAGGGTCTTGCATCTGGGGAGGAACAACCCCAGGGACCAGTATAGTTTCGGGACTGGCCTGTTGGAGAGCATTGCAGGTGACAGGGATCTGGGGGTCCTGGTGGACAGCAGGATGACCATAAGCCAGCAATGTGCCCTCATGGCCAGGAAGGCCAATGGCATCCTGATGTGTATTAGAAGCGGGGGTAGGTCAATAGAGGTCCTTCTCCCCCTCCACTCTGCTCTGGTGAGACCGCACCTGGAGTATTGTGTCCAGTTCTGGGCCCCTCAGTTCCAGAAGGACCTAAGACTCCTTGAGAGAGTCCAGCACAGGGCCACCAAGATGATTAAGGGAGTGGAGCATCTTCCTTATGAGGAAAGGCTGAGGGAGCTGGGTCTCTTCAGCTTGGAGAAGAGGAGACTGAGGGGTGACCTCATTAATGATTATAAATATATAAAGGGTGAGTGTCAGGAGGATGGAGCCAGGCTCTTCTCAGTGTTGGCCAGTGATAGGACAAGGGGCAATGGGTCCAAGCTGGAACATAGGAGGTTCCATCTGACTGTAAGGAAAACCTTTTTCACTGTGAGGGTGACAGATCACTGGCCCAGGCTGTCCAGAGAGGTTGTGGAGTTTCCTTCTTTGGAGACATTCAAGACCAATCTGGATACATTCCTGTGTGATTCAATCTAGGTGATCCTGCTCAGGCAGGAGGGTTGGACTAGATGATCTTTCAAGGTCCCTTCCAACTCCTAACATGATTCTGTGATCCTCTGATGGCATTCAGCTTAGTGCTTCTCCTGGCATTTTAAGTTGAGCCTTTCTCAGTTTCTCCTGCTGAAGCTGTTTCACTTCACATGGTTGCCGGGGCGGAGAGGGGGCAGTGAACCTGGTTTGGTGGGGGTGCTTGCACGTGATGTGCAGAGGTCAGGACCAGCTGTTGATGCAGATGTGAAAGCTTGGAGCTGGTTTCCCTCCTTTGTGGTGAATGGTCTCACTACAGAGATAGGGTACAAAGGGAAAGAACAAAGGAAAGAACAAAGCGTCTTTTTGTGACAAAGGGTTAACTGGGCTTGACAAGTACCTTCAGGAGGAGATTCAGGGCTGAGCAGAGAGAGATTTTTGCTGTCTGGCTGTGTCCTATTCTGTTCTTCTGTGGTTTCTCCAGGCCAGTGAAAATAACTTTATGCTCAGAGTGCTGGTTTCTAGGAATACTATTCTAAGGCACCTAATTCTCCTCGGGAATCGTATCTTGACTGTTTAATTCCTGGCTGAAGAGTCTGCTAGGCAACAGGAAATCTGCAAATTAAAACATTGCAACATCTAAGTCCCTGGCTGTACCCCAACTTTGCTGGAGGACCAGTTTTCATCTATTTGCCTATGAAAAATATACTCAGATGTATATCCTTTCTCTTGCATCATTTAAATGATTCCTCATGTTTCCCACTGGCTATTATTTTTATTACCCATATGCAGTCACTTTGCTGCTCATTTTGTTCATTGTAATGCAGCCAGTAGCACTCTTGTTTCTTGATCCCCAAAATGTGTGGTTTAAGGTCCCACATTAGCAAAAGTTGGTTAAAGTTAAGTGGGCTCAGCCCTCCAGCTTCTGCTGTTTTGTGGTGGGAGCTGGAATGGCTCATTTGCCCACTACAGAGATGGACTGTCCATCCTGATTCAGTGGGCTGGATGGCTTCTCCTCTTGCCCAGCTCTAGTCTTTGTCTTTCCTTCTGAAGAGGCTGGAAGGGACTGTGCCCCGAGTTGCTTGCTGACAGCATTGGGTACGATATTACATCTTCACTTCTTCTCCCCTTTACTGGCTGCTCCAGGGTCCTCTGTTTACAAATCCAGAAATTCTCTTGCCACAGCACGAGCCCACAGCTCACTAACGACGACACTAACCTTGTGTCAAGAGGGAGCTTCACTCCTAGCAGCATCCTCTTAGCGAAGACAGAGTAATCTGTGATCCTGTGGCCGAAACACTCGGAAATACGTAGGTGGGAGTGTCAAGTATTCCAGTGCTTGCACGAGTGCACAGGGAGCCCGCAAATTATTCTTGGAAATCCGGGGTAAATCTAGCCAGTATTTTTTCTCTATTGAAAAAATCTGAATGTTCCACTGGATTTGTGCTTGGAAGATCCTGAAGTTCAAGGAGACTCCCAAATTTTAATTGCCAGGTAGACTGCATCTACTCCCTTCCAGGCCTTTCTTTTTGTACAGAGATTTTTTGATTTTTTGCCCAGAAGGAGCAATCTTGCATCTGAGTGGCACTCAAAGGCAACCTTTGGAAGAAACAAAGGAAAATTACAAAAATAAATTGCAGCATTTATCTCTAGAGATATGTTTAGTGTGACCAGAAGTGTGTATGCCCTTTCCTATAATTTGATTTCCCTGTCCTTCTGTAATAGTATGATACTCAGCGCTAAACAAGCTTTCCTTTCAGATGACATACCAGGAGAAGCATGAGAGTGAAGCACTGATAGTCTTTCCAGACATCTGGTGTTGACACCATAACACACATTGCTCTGGGGATTTTTCATCAACCTTTTATACTGTTAGAGGGTTAAAAAGCAATGGAAATCTTACCAGAAAGTCAATGAAATCTGCAATTCAGAATTTCCTGGCAGTAGACTGTTGAAACCCCGAGTGGGGAGCAGATCCTGAAGGTGCTCAGTTATCTGTGACACAGGGCATTCAAAGACTGTCTGGCTCGCTGCTTGCCCCTGATGGTAAAGTAAGGCAGACCCCCAAGGACTGAGGAAACACTTCTCGCTGTGGGGAACATCTCCTTTGCCAGGGGCAACCCGGGCTGTTTAACCCGCCTTGTCGGAGAAAAGGCTTAGAAGGCTTTGTGGTGGGGGACTCCAGTCTCCCCAGTGAAGCTGAAACCTTTGGGTTTGAGGACTTAATTATAGGCTCAGGGGAAGCACCAGAAGGAGCAGGGCTGTCTTGCCAGGCTGCAAGACCAGTCACTCTTCCACTGCACCAAATCTTGCAAGCAGAGACAGAAACTCACTTCTCACTCTCTCAGGTGACCACCACAGATATTTCTTTAGCTCACATAAAAAAAAGTAGCTTGTATGTGAGGTGATGCCCTGCAAAATGGAGGGCAGACCTACTGCAAAGTGGTAGGGGAGGAGAAATTGGACAGACATCTTGCAAGAGAAAGGTGAATCATACCTATTTATGTACAAAAAAAAAATAATTTGTGCAACCAGTGCGGTGCTCAGTGATGTGGTTTCAGTTCTGCCAACAAAGCTGGACTTGTGATCTGTGTAGCTGGGAGACAGATAAACTCTGGATTTGGAAGGACTTGTCCTGAGCCATAGGAATAAAAACTTGTTTACAGCACACAAGGTAAGATTTACAGAGCACTGTCACTATTAATAGTATGAACCTATGTAACGATGGACTCCTTTCTAGTTGACAGTTCCCTGGCCCAAGCTGAGCCCTGGACTGTCATCAAGGACAATATTATGTGTAACATATTAACAGCATCGCTTCAGATTATTTCTGATTAAGGCTCTCTCTTTGTTCCTCTCCAGATTCTTTTTCCCAGGTCTGCTCATTCCCACTCTGCTTCTCCCCCCTCTCTTCTGGCTGCTTAGCTGCCAAATTTCTAGTCTGTCTACCTGCTTCCCCATAATCACTGCACCGGGGGCAGCCACAGCACCACCGGTGAAGGCAAGCATCGGGTCCCTGCTTGGTAGCATCGTGAGCATTCCCAAGAGGAAGGAGAGCCACTGTCTCTCCAGGCCAGAGATGAGAATGTGGCACTGTATTCATATGACAGAGCTCCAGCCTCTGGTTGCATTGAAACCAGGGGAGTCTTCTAATATACTTTACCTGAGCAGCCGCTTCAGACAGCACGTCAGATTTAAGGGTATGGGAATTCTTTAATTCCCCAAACTGTAGCAGTCAGCAGATTCCATATGCTAATAATATTTTTGTGACCACAGGGAACCTACCTGGGGATTAAAATAAGGCCGGAGGTAGAATTAACCCAAATTCCTGGCGTTTGCTCATTACAAATCGTGCAGAGCTATTGAAACTTTCTCCTTACATATTTTAAGAATCACTGCACTAGAGCAAAGATGATAGGAGCAGTCTTGGCCTGTAGATTCAGATGCATCAACTAGGAGGACTGGCTGCACAACTAGGTTTAATCTAACCTATTATTCACAGAGGGGCACGTAAAGTACATTAGAAGGAAAGGATTTATTTAAGATGCCATCTAAGGCAACTAATTTTAATAATTGGACAAGTGCTGAGCCAGAGGCCTAGATTTTTCTGTTTATCAGCAACTTTTTCTGATTCATATGCAAATTTGATAATATAATGAGTGTTGGGGCTAGTTTGTCCTTGAGCATACATGCAGAGCTAGCTGATCCCAAGGATAGGAATGGAATATATGCCTGCAAAGGTGCAAGGAGACCTCTTCATTTGCTCTACATACATCTCAGTATTTAATGACTTGAGGGAGAAAGTTTGAATACTTAAATGAACATTATTCTTGAACATGAAGTTTTAATAGTGCACATTCTGTCATCAACCTGTAGAAATTTATAGCAGATGAGCGCCTGTGCATGATGCATTACCCACTTGAAGTGCAAAAGCCTGATCCTCGACTGAGGATCTACCCTCTGTGCACTAGATCCTAAAGAAATCAACTTCCCCAGCCTACAACTTGCTGGGAGAAACTGATGATGACCAGGTTGAGTAACAGTATTTCTAATACAGCTATCTATATAAGCTTTGGGAGTAGCAGCTGCAGCTTCCACGGTAATTTTGCTTTTAGCTTTTTGTCAATATAATGAGGAAAGAAAAGCTGGAGGACGGTTTCTCAACCACAGCATTCATTTTTTTTAGCCTAGATGCTAGTTGCATGTCAAAACTGAATTCTTTGTAGGTGGAAGTGATATATTTACTGGACACATTTGAAAGCCTTAGAATTCAAAACAATACCAAAATGATTTAAATATGTATTTAGTCAAATATACTTTCAATAGCGTGAAATGTGTAATAGAACAACTTCTGTTTTGATTGCAAAACAGCTAGCTTTTGTTTTCTGTCCAAAACCGCACACCGTTGTAGTTGGGTAACCTTCTCACAGGGCGGAACGGAAAGGAGCCATGGAAGTGTAAAAACCCCCTTGCAATCTTCAGTGAAACAGTCGATGAAAGGAACCCAATCCCAGGCGGTATCAGCTGCTTCTGCCATCAGGGGTGGCAGGAGTGACACCTGCGGGACCCGGAGCCAGGGACGCGTCCCTGGAAGCGCCTGTCTCTGAGTCACTGCAGCAGCTGAGCCGGGGCTAAATTGGAAACAGAAATGCCGATTGTCATGTCACCCGGATGCTCTGCCTCCAGCCAAATGGTAGATGGAAAAAAAATGCTACCAGATGTTCTTATGTTATTAATATTGTTATTATTGTTATTATAAATAATATTCCATATTGGCTGGCTTTCACTCCTGGCACATCTGGAGCGCACATGCTTGGGAGGAGAGCCCTGGCAGCCTGTGGCTCCCCTGTTTCCCTGCACACCTGTAAAAGAGGCTGGGCAGCCCCTGCTCCCTGTGCTGGAGAGGGATGAGGGGGCTGCCCTCAGGTAAAGCACCCCCTGGTCCTTTCCCCTCCTGCTGCTTCTAGTATTAGCCAGAGCTCTGCTGGCACCTCCATGATGCTGGCTGAGCCCAGGCTTTGTCCCTCTTTCCAGTGGGATGAGATCCTTTCACCCGCAGTCCCATATCAAGTGCTTTGCATCCATCTGTAGCCCTGAGATTACACAATGAGAGCAAGTTCTGCTGATGCTCCTCTTGCTGGACATCTTGCTGCTGGAGATGCTGTTGCAATGTTCCCGTGATCTGAAGCACCTCTGGCCAAGCATCCTGCTAGGTGCCACTTTGGTGGAAATTTGCTGGCTATACCTACCTAATGTTAGATCAGAAACTCTCTAAAAATGTTCCTATGTGATAGCTCCCACCCTGTGTCACCGAAAGAATGGGCAGGTTTTGGAGGTGAAAATGGAGAGCAGGACATCACTCCAGTGTGGGGCTCATCATAAACATTGACGAACTGTGTCTTAAGGGTGTGCCAGCTCCCAGGCACTGTTTAATGTAAACGCCAAACCATTGCTGGAGTGGAAATTATCCCATTATACCCACTTAGGCCAACTGTCTAGGAATACAGGAACAAGAAAAAAGAATATTGGAGGAGGTGATGACAGTAGTTCATTAAAAAGTAATAAAATGCTAGGATACTATTAAACATGGCATACCAGTATTTGTATATCACTAAGCTGAGGGAACACAGTTCCAGTATAAATAGATGGAGCTTTACAAACGGACTTTGTGGTCTCGCTAACTGTGTAATAAGACAGTGCATTTTTAATTATTACATTGTGGTGACATACAGTATGGGTAAAGCCCTTTCCATGGACACAGGAAGATGCTATGCTTGGCACTAGACATTTGAGATCAACACAAAAATGAAGTATAGCCCTCTGAACATCTTGCTTGCCTGGGGTGTCTGTATGCCCAGCACGTCTCCGTGTGGCTCTGTGCCAAGGGGAGGCCTCTGCCCAGGCAGTGGAGGGGCTCATGAGTCCCGGCTGGGAGAGCACAGACCCACCCATGGTTCTTGTGTGCCTGGATAGAAATGGGAGAGGGGCCTGGTGCAGATGCTGAAAAAGGCAATGCCTGCTGCAGCTGCAGTGTCTTCTCAGAGGCAAACCCGAGTGAGGGACAGCCTGGCCAAAACAGGCAGCTGCATTCTGGGTGACATCTCAGGAGCTGTGCATGCAGGAGCTAGATGCAATCACAACAAACTCAGTCATCCCATCTGACTTCAGTTGCTGTGGGTCTGTGTTGGAGCAATTCCCTTGCGAATGGCTTTGGTAATGATCACCCTTTCTTAATCTACACTTTGAGATTCATCCTACGCAGTGAGATTGCCATGCAGTCGAGTTTTCTGGAGGATGTCTCTTTTTCTGGCTGAAAGGTTTGTCCAGGAAGAATTGAGGAGTTTTACACACTGGCCAGGGGTTTCCAGTCTGTGACTACATGAGGATATTTGGGCTTCTGGAAATGCAGAAGCCGTAAGGAAAGGGCTCGGGTCACGCTCAGCCTTTCCAGTTCCTTCCCAGCCAGGTCACGCAGATGCTACGGGCCAGAAGCTCTCCCAGGAACAGTGGGGGCTATTGTGGGTCTACAGCTGCATGCTAAGCCCTTCATTCCTTGATGGACTAGCTTGGTATTTCTTCTTCCCCCACCCTCTCCCCCCTCTTTTGCACCTCTGTGGAACAGAATCAACCAAGTATATATTGGTGGAAGTGGCTTTCTCAGACATCTCGCATTCCCCCAACACACTGCTGGAAAACAAAACTGGTGCTAGACTGAAGCCATAAAGAAACAGCAGGAAATCTTTTCTCAATTAAATCAGCGAGGTATTGCCATCGATGTGAATAAGTCACAGACTTCATGCTTGCCACCTGAGACATCCACTCATCCTACAGAAAGAGAGGAGCAATTAGGCTAAATCGTGGGCAAATGAAGAGATAAGAGTGGTTTTGTCCCCTCTTCCTTTCCCTGCTATTTTAGAACCTAGTCGTTTTCTGCTCCAAGTGGAAAATAAGGATCATTACTGTATTCAGCCTTGTTTTTTATTAGATGCTTATAAATCTTGCTAATTAGCTGTAGAAATCATAAAAGCTCAGCATCATGTTTTAATCATAAGCTCCTCGGGCCACTGATGT
The DNA here is from genome assembly GCA_013399135.1 of Heliornis fulica. NCBI lineage: Eukaryota > Metazoa > Chordata > Aves > Gruiformes > Heliornithidae > Heliornis > Heliornis fulica. The sequence goes on along the minus strand of VXBZ01011608.1, from coordinate 138,545 downwards.
TCATGTTGTTCCCTGGATTCTCATTTCCATGTACAAATTACTGAGCCCATAACCCTTTGGCAGCTCATCTCTCATGCCAATGATATTTCCAACAGAATTATTATTTCAGTAACTAAGCCACAAGCCTACACCTGCAAAAAATAAAAATAAAGAGAATAATACAGCAGTGGAAGGTCCCCCCTCCTTGTACTGGTGGAATATTAAAGCTTCTTCAAAGTAATTAAACACAGATTTCATGTATAAAGTCTGGCTAGCAGATCAGTAAAAACGTTTTCTCTTTCCCAAGAAATGAAAGAAAAGTTCCCCGGTCAGCAGCCAAGCGGGATAGGAAAGCGTAAGCCCTGCCCTTAGACACCACTGCTAACGTGCTGGGAATTTCTGGAGCAGTACAACAGGTCCAAGGCATCGTGGACACAGCTGTCAAAATCAAACCTCGGTTGAGTTCTTATCCAAATCACCATAAACGAGGTCAGCATCTGCCATGACACTGGATAATAATAGCTTGCTTAATTATACATTTTGCCTGTAATTTAGTCCAGACCAGCTTTCCTAGTGGCAGAGGAGGAGGGTATTTTCCAGTTCTTTTATGTTCCTGTGATTAGTGGATAATGCCCTCGGTGTATGTGCATGCATCTAATTTTCACTTTTAACTTTAATGCAATTTAACATTGTCAAAATAAATATTATTCTTCACTTTTCCAAATTTTCTTTTAGCACTTGCAAAGTAAATATTTTGCTTAAGAATGTGGAAAGCCTGTGCCTGCTTACTAACACTCTCTCTGAGGGACAAGGAACCCGTCCCTCTATTGCGGCAGCTCAGGATCGCCTGGGAGCCTATGGTGCTTATTTCAGGGAGGACAAGGCCTTTCAAACCTAAGGCAGAGCAGCAGGATGGACAGCCCAGGGTGCCTCTGGCCACTTCTGTCAGGTTTGCCCTAGGTACAGCCCAAATAATAAAGGAGGAATGGGATAATGGGATAAAAGCTTATATTTTTGTGGTTCCTTTACATGAATTGCCACACTAAACTTGTCTTTGAATTGCTAGACATCTGTCATGTTCATTTACTGTCTGCAAGATGATGATGTCAGTCACATCTCAGAGCTCCCAGGACAGCCAGGGTGTGAGAAGTGCAGAAAACGGAGCTGAGCCAAGCTTGACCATTCGGATTCTCCCACCTCTGCAGTGGTGTGGCTGAGGTATCACAGGCTGCTGGTGCTTATTTCTGAGACACCATCACGACTGAAAAGCATATCTTGGTTTAGAGCTGCGGGGCAAAAACATAGGACCTGGCCTGCCCCAAGTGCACATCTCCAGACCGTGCCTGGGCAGGCTTAGGTGTGTAAAGGGAAGCTCTCCGTAATTGCTCCCCTGGTCAGACAAAAGCAGCCCTCGAGGTAGATAAGTTACATTTGCTGAAAAATTGGATTAAAAAGTCACTGATCATGAGATCCTGGCTGTCTTATTTTCTGAGCTGTTTTCAAGCAAAAGTGAAAATTGAAAACTGGCAAACTTACAAGATCAATAGGTTTTACTTAAATGACTCACCAATTAGCATGTCTGTGGCTTTTAGTAACATTGCATTCTTACCAATCACACTGGTTTAAACTTTCCCTCATATATAAATTACACACTCAGATTCATGTCTCTTTTTCTTTTCTTTTCTTTTCTTTTCTTTTCTTTTCTTTTCTTTTCTTTTCTTTTCTTTTCTTTTCTTTTCTTTTCTTTTCTTTTCTTTTCTTTTCTTTTCTTTTCTTTTCTTTTCTTTTCTTTTCTTTTCTTTTCTCCTTAGTCTTATGGTCCCCTTTCTCTTCCTTTTCTTTTTCTTGTTTGTTTTTTTTTTCTTTTCCTTATTGCTTTTATCTCCTCTCCTCTCCTTGCCTCGCTTCACCTCCTACTTCCCTGACTTCTGTCCCCTGTATCTCCAGGGAGGTCTGTGCAGCAGGCATGAAGGGTGCCTCGGGGAAGATGCCCAGCAGCATCGGTACCAGAAAGACTGAAGCAGAGATGGAGGATAGGTCACCAGGAGACCTCACTCTGAGATGCATAACCAATATTTCTTACTTCAAGTTCAAAGGCCAGCAGGGATTAGAGGGCCTTAAGAAACACACTTTTTAGAGGGTCAATGAGAGCGGTGTTCGGTACTACTCTTCTCTCTCCAAGTCTGGCCACCAGATCGTGGGTGTTACTGTTCTGGAAGCAGCGCTGGCTCCTGTTATCCATGTGTCATCCCCTTGTGCCTGCACTGTGGCAGTGGCAGCAGATTCCTTCCCAGGAGGCTGGGAAGGAGAGGTGCAGCATGCAGCTGGCCTTGCCACATAGGTGGTTGGGCTGGGGCTGGCAGGCAATGGCCTGTGGACCGAATTAACTTGTACAGAGACTCAGATTGAGAATAAATTCACAGTTTTATCTAAAACATCTACAAACAGGTAGGAGCTTACACACTCAAGAGATCTGTCCCTGTTCTTGACTCAGCATGTGTATTCATCCATTTGGTTTGACTTCTCTATCCAGGAGAAGGAGCTGTGAGCCCAGTGTCCTTCGTGAAGCTCTTTTTGCTTTGATATCTATGTGCAAGACATGCAGCTGCGTTACCTGGCTTAGTGAACAGTGACACAGCTGTGAAACTGCAGTGACACACCATATATGTCCTCCCAGCCCCTCAGGCAAGGGATGCATGAGCCCAGGGACAAGAAACTCAGTGAGGTCAGCTGAAGAGCTGCGTCTCCTTGCACCAAGTATGAAGCATGATTGCACAGATGCTCACCTCATGGCAGCTACTTCACTAAGCAAAGGGAACCTTGTGTCTGAGCCCTTGTTCAGTCTGAAACAGGCCTGATCCGTTGACCTTAAAGGCACACCGAAAACCACATTATTCCTCGTAGGCATTTGGTGAGATTATGAGCCTGGGGAACATGTGGTTAAAAAGGAAGTAGGCCATATATTTACATGGTTTTGTTTGGTTCTTTTCCTTTCCCAGTGCAGCATGTTATTTTATTTGCTACAAAAAATGTCTACAACAATTGGATAGGCACTTTTCCTCCTGCAGAAAATCTAAAGAAATTTAAAGTCTTTGAGGGGCTTAAACATCATCTTGTGTTTAGCCAAGATGAATCTTAACAACAACCTGGACTAAGATAAGTTTATATACAGGCACATAAAGCTCCAGGGTGGTCTTAGCGGGTCTGCTGAACCCACCCTTCATCCGCAGCGCTCCAGTCATGTTTCCTGCTGTGAGTTTGCACAGGTGTCTACATAACTTGGCTTCCAACATACTCATTTCTTGTGAAGAGACACCAGACTGAAAAAAAAAAAAGGATAATCACATTATACCCATTTAGCCTGAGATCAGTTTTCTGGGCTGGCAGTCAGAGGAAAGCCTCTGGTGAACTCTGTGTGTCTGACAGGAAGAGTGGAGAGACCGTCAGTCTCTGGACCCCTCAAGACCATTTTTAGAGGTGTGCTTTCCAGGGCTGAACTGCCCTGCGCATGACATAAGGGAGCCCACACAGTGAGTCAGTGCTGGAACTGAGTTCCTGGCGCTCAGTCCTCTGCTCTCTCTGCTAAACCACACTGAGATTAAACCAACAGAGGCAAAGAGGGAGCCTGGATATGAGGGAATTTAGCAGGGAACCTGCCTTGACTCATTAATGGAAACTTTTGAAAACAGGCAGCAGCAGTAATTTTATTATATTTTTCCCCATGTTGAAACAATTTGTGTGCAGTAGAGTCATTCCCTGGAAAAACATTTCTTTAATTTATCTTCTTTAATTATCACTCATCTTTAGCAGCATCTGGTTCTGATATTTTATTAGAAAGTTTGCATGTTTTAACCAGGCCTGGGTGGCATTTCATTTTTTCTTGTTTCCATTTTCTACTGTGATGGTACTGCCTGTGGTGGGAAGGGATTGGCTTTGCTTTATTTCACAAGGCATAATAAATCATACGGCCATTCTACTTTAACATCATTATTACCATGTAAGCATGCTCAAAGACATATCCTGCAGATTACTTGGTGCATTTACTTGAGGTTAGAATGCCAAGCATTACAAACAGCACACTGGGTTCCTGTTGTGAAGATGTGCATACTGCTAATGGGAAGATATACTTTCTAGCCAGGATCTTAGCATCTGACTAGGGATGTGGAATAGCTTATGACATCCAAAACAAAGCCTGATTTTGAGAGTACTCCTTAAAATTTGGCCCCTGTAATATTTCACAAGTTGTGCATCCAAAGTATGAGGTACCCATCATCCAACTCCCTACTGAGATTTTGAGCTGTGGTTTCTATGAGCAATTGTGAACAGAAAAGATTCTGACTCTTATGGACATGTTCTTCCCTTGTTAGTATTACTTTCCAAGACTAGCTCCCTCCTAAGGGCCAAGGTGCTGCTTAGGTTATCTAAGGTTGACAAGTCTTTTGGTTTTGCTGCTGACTCTTTCTTCAGCTCAAAGTCGTTTTCTTCATGCTCATATATGACCTCGCCTAAAGTAACCCACCAGTGTTGGTCAGAAATCATCTATCAGACAAACGTCAATTCACCTGTAACAAGAAGATACCTCACCTTCTGAACAGGAGAAAACCATCTTTCAGAGAACTGCAGATACAAGCTATCACCACTTTACATCTGAAAGAATAAAAATGAGATCATGAAGTCATCATGTAAAGGAGACCTTCAGATAGAAACACAGAAATGCAGATGTCAGTTGAAGGTTTTCAGTACCTACAGTATTGAACTTTCCTTCCAGTGGTATCTGCTTACTCAACATGCTGTACTGAATTTTGTGGAGTATAGTTAGTTTGTGGTCTGCCTGTTTTGCCTATCATGCAATGTTTTCTTCTGGTTAGACAGAATTATGGTCAGTGTGGTAGGAGTAAATTAAATATGACCCAGCAGTCACTTGTCCTCATATACATAGGCCAGTGAGTGTTTTCTCTTGTCCAGCAAGGGCTGTGTCCTTTCTTACTGATGTACATCTATAATGCCCACAGAAGTCTCAATGAAATTCTGTGTAATAAGCAGTTGAGTTTTGGAAGAGAACTGCTGGTCCTGAAATACAGCATGGAAAAGCAACACTGTGTGCATATGCTCAAATGATCACAAGGAGGACCTGCATTAGCATTTCTTGATCCTTCCCTGGAGCTGGAAGGCAGGAACTGAGCAGGTCTGGTGATACCCCATTGCAAATGTAATTTGAAATCATTAATATCTGAATAGATTAAATCTGATTTCAAGTGATTTAAAGAGCCTAGCTTACTTATTTGCAGTAGAGCAGAGGGTATCAGGTTCTAGCAAGCAATGTCATCACCTTCAGCAGCAATAGGCAAGACTTTCTCCTGATGCTATAAGCTTGCCCTGCACATCTGTTCATGAACACTCCAGCCCACTCAGACTGACTGTAGGACAAGCAACTTGTCTGCCCATCTGGTGTTGGGACTCTGATGGGCTGCAAAGCCCACAAGAGGAGAAGAAAACAGTTTGGTTCAGCTATCTGGCCCTGTCTGATGCTCTTTTGGGCAGAACAGGTGTGGAGGAGCCAACTGCCAGTGTCTGACCAGGGTGATCTGATCAGGACCAGCTGGACTGTGGAGTTCACCGGGTGGCCTCTACATCCATAGCCCCACCAGACTTTGTTACCGGAAATTGGGTCTTGACCTCACCTTGGCCATTCAGCCTTGGTCAGCTGGGGGAGACTTCAAGAGTATGGGTCTCATCTCTCCTTGGGTTACCAGGGGCTGTGGTGCAGGGGGATAAGGTTTCACCAAAACATCCAGACATATTTGGATGCCTGTGGACTTCCCCTCAAGGATAGTGTGACAAATAATGCCCACAAAATGTCAGAACCACTTTCTTCAAACTATAGTACTGTTTTCTTTTCCAAAAAGCATTTATAAAATGAGCAATTCTTCCCCTTCCTCTAAGTTATCCAAAGCTCTGCCTCTTTGGCAACTGAGGCAAATCTTGCTTCTGCAGACACTACAGCGAGTGCCTGAGTCTCGGTCTGGTGCCCCTGAACAGCTCCCCAAGATCTCCCTGGCTCTGAAAAGGGAGTCCTGCTGATGCAGCCAGAGTTCATTTGTGCTTCTTGGTTGTCAGACTTTTGGCTCTGTTTTTTCCCAGCCAGTTCAGTAGGCCCTGCAGGATGCTGAACCAGACTCCTGCGAGCCCATGACTTTCCCATTGTCCTGCATTAACTGCAGGGCTGGCTGAGTTCAAGCCATTTTTCTTCCTTTCTTATTGTTTTCTTTAAAGTCTGCTATTAAACTTTGCTATAATATTTGTGCAATAGCCAGTTATTAGGCCAAAGTACACTGTTAAAATTATTGTGTAGTAGCTCCATGTCCATCACACCCAGACAAATATCCAACAGGCTGTTCCTTCTCCATCACAGACACAGCTGTCCCTAGGGCATCAGCTTCAGAGTCATGCACTGTGATGACCCTAAAGACATGGCTTCTTTGACACCTGTGCTCTTCTGGTCAGCCTAAGCAATCCTCAGGTTCAGGGATGTTTCCTAAAAGGTTTTGTTAATTTGTGAGCCAGGGAAATGTGGCAATGTTAAGGTTTGGTCTTGGATGGTGATCACTCAGCTCTGAGGTGAAATACAAATGAGCAGCAGCTCATTTTAATCAAAGGTATAACATGATGGTAATGGAAGGTTGTTCTCATTTGTTCACTTGACTGCATTAGATTTGTTATGTCAGAGTGTCTTTCACAGTGGCTGCAAGCTTTGCATCTAGGTAATAAGAACAACACATCTCCATAGTCTTTGCTGTATCTTAACAGGTAACCCAAAAAAGAAAATAAGCATGGACACTAATGTGCTCTTTCATCTCCAGTTGAGACCCATCCATTCTGTGAGGAGTAGGTTTTTGGTAGAGGTGGCTTTACGGGCAGTGTGGAGGCTGAAAGGTATTACAAAGAGGAGAGACTTGCAATCCTACTCATAGTGAAAAGAGCCTGTTCTCCCACCCAGAGGGAAATGAACCTGCTCCAAGGCACTCCTCCTGTCCCACCTACTCCATATTGGGGAACAAGAAGAGACTTCATCTTTCTAGGATACCAAAGAACTCATCCTTTTCCCAAACAAAGCCACTGAAATAGAAGGAAACAAAAAACTCCCTCAGAAAGGTGGAAAACGGTCATGTAATTAGCAAGCTGGACCACTTTTTTCTGTGCTGCATTTTTCAGCTGTCATAGATATAAACTTGGCCTTGCTGTTGAAATGGCAACAGCTGTAAACTTCAAAGAATAAATTCCTCCACACTTTTTTAATAACCATCTACCCTCACCAGCAGACAATCTGCATAGTTCAGCTGAGTTTCTAATTTGCCAGTACTTTCATGCACGAAGCACAAGCTATGGTTTCCCAGTCATGTTTTAGGACACAGCACTCACTGTTCAGAGGGAAATTTTTCCATATTGCTCACTGACAGGATATGGAAGGAGTAAATATTTCTCTGGAAAGACCTGGGGTTATTCCCTAACAAATTGAGTGTGGTATCTGTGGCTTGGCATGAACATCAACACTGATTTGTCTCACTGTAACTCAGAATCACCGTGAGATATCTGATTGCCCCAGTGGGCACACAGGCAGGTTAGTGCATTCCTTCCAGGTATTTTTTTTTTTGTCTTGCTTTCCACTGATTCACTTCCACAGGCATCCTAGAATTGACCCTTGGTAAAGCACATGGTCCCCTCTTGGTCAGTTATCCTTTTCAACCATTTTCAGCCTTCTTATGGATAAAATTAAGTGGAGAAAGAAAAATCTCATTGTGATATGTAGCCCAGAGGTCCTTCGTCTCACAGCTTAGTTAGTAAGTACTTGTTTTTACTGTTGAGAATTTATTTCCTTTCCCTTTGATATTTTCCTGTCATAAGTCTTAGTGATTGGGTGACTATTTATGGATGCTTAGTGGCTGCTAGATATTGATTGTATAGCATTTAGGTCTTGAGAAAAGGAGGGCACCAGCATTAGCACTGCTGATCTGATCACAACACCCAGTAGTTCTGTCTGCTTCCAAAAAAACCAATGTAGCTTATTGCTTCAATGAAGCAACTTTACAGATAACATGTAGGTCAGCTTCAGCAATTGGTCATTTACAAAGTAGGCGGTGTGTTTTGAATTCAGGTCTTTCTGATGCTCTCCACATATATCCATGACTGGACTTTTATTAAAGATTTTTAAAGAACAGATTGAACATATCTCTCTCAGCTGTATTTATCTTGCCTCACATTAAAAGAATTGAACAAATGACTTGTTGAGATCCACTCCAGCCTTGTTTTGAGGATGTTTCTGACTCTGGCTTTACTAGGATGAAAGCACTATGTAAAAATGATTTTACCCTGAATTTTAGGTATGCTGTCTGTGGGGCTCTTCATTCAGGCTGGATTCCTCCCTGTGTGGTACATCTCTGGCTGTTTTCAGTCCCTACGGATGGACTATTCTCCAACTTAAGATGTTTCTTTTATGTCTACTGAACATTTGGCTTTTAGCTGTTTTGTCTCCTTTGGGATGTCCCCTTAAGCATTTCAGTTTGACGAACTGACTTCTTATTTTCCCGGTTCCTTTTTTAATGGCTGCAAGGTCAGTTACTTTAAATCAGTTAGATTGTGCTGAACAAGAATATGGGAAAGCTTTCAGGCAGGGTTCATGTCCAATAACAGGACAAGGGGCAAATGGGTAAAGCTGGAGCATAGGAAAAACTATTTCACTGTGAGGGTGATGGAGCACTGGAACAGGCTGCCCAGAGAGGTTGTGGAGTTTCCTTCTCTGGAGACATTCTGGATGTGTGCCTGTGTGATTTAATCTAGGCGATCCTGCTCTGGTTCGGGGGGTGGTGGTGGGTGGTTGGACTAGATCTTTCGAGTTCCCTTTTAACCCCAAACATTTTGTGAGTCTGTGATTCCTTCACTTCCTTGAACATAACCTACTGAAGATCCAGCTTTGCTGTTTTAGGCACTAATACTGGGTAGGTTGTTCAAAAATCCTATTTTTACGGTTGCGGATCACTGAGAGCTGGTACTAATGCAGTGAGCCTTAACAGTGCGATGAATTACCACAACTACTGATCTGAATTTCCATATGGGATCAAGTAAAAGATTGGAGGGTTGTGTTAAAGTAAAAGTTTGTTCTGGTTCTGTCTGATCCAAAAGTTTGGATCTGTTCTGTGGATGATGATAAATGACAAAGACATTACATTGCTTTTTTCCCCTGTTGTGTCAAGATCCTGGACAGATCCATGGAAGGATTGTTTTGAAAGGTGTTTTCAGGAACAGCTCTTCCTAAGCAGAAACAGCTCCTGCCTAGGTCAGCCAGTTGATGTACTTCGGGGGAGGGGGACACACACACATCAGTGATAAGTGCTTACTAAAACGTTGGAATTATCTCCAAGTCATATAAAAAAGACATTTCATTTTGTCTCTGAAATTTAATCTCGTCAGCTGACGGAATGGATCAGAGAGCTCTACTTTTGAATGCCTTTATTTTGTGGGGAGCTGTTGTTTTGTAGGGATGTTTCTACTTATGTCAAGTAAATGTTACTGCTATTTGGTGTGGAAGCCAGATACCACTGTCTGCATAAGAAAATGCTACTTTTTTAGTACAATGCTATGCCAAGTAGTTGTGTTAATATATGGCTACATGTATACATTCTCTAAAGTCTCTTCTGGTATCAATAGTGGATGAAAAGAATATTGATGTACTTATTGGGATATCTGTAAATAACTTGAACACTTATACCTGCTAAAAAAGTCTGATTTTACATTCTAGATCAACCAGAAATACAGCTGAGATCCTCAGGGAAGCAGCGGGAGGGAAAGTGACACTGTAAGAACAGAGAAAGATCAAGCTGGAGAGGGTTTTTTTTTCCTTTCCTAGGGAAACAGTGAACAAGGTGTTGATGCCTGCCTTCTCCTGGTCTGCTTCAGCCGCTGGTGCTGCCTGCAGGGTAAGTGAGCTCCACACACATACTCTGTCTAGGTCAGGGGAACAGCAGGAACACTCTGCAGTTACCTCTTGGACCCTAAGTTGGGGTTTCCACTGCGTGAATGGAGGGGACGAGTCTGTAGCTGTGTCTGCGCCTTGGATATATCTGGCATGAATACCTGGGCAGGGGAGCTAAGAAGCACTCCCAGGCCCTGCTGGACAGACATGGGCAAAATGCCCAGTGTTTGTAAAGTGTTTTGGAGCAGGGGTAGATGATAGATAGCAAATCTTGTGTGCTTAATGCTTACAAATTACCTTTCCAAAGACACACTTCCTTTCAGCCAGCTGTTCTGCCTCAGCACTCTTAGCTGGTAGTCGTCCAGAGCTGCAATGTGAGTTTAAATTAATTTATTGAAAAATCTTCCTCCTTGCTGCAGTTTTCTTATCCCTCTTTCCTGAAGCTCTGTCAACTGAGCCTGCTGTACTGTATAAGAAAGCTAGTTGAACCAAGGTTATTTTGAGCAATTCTTGTTCTATTTCATAATAAAACTTGATGAGAAAAAGACTGGTCAGTCAAATATCTTCAGCAACCATTTCTGCCCATTGTTTGCTGTCAAAACAAAGCATTTGTGAGCATTTTTTTAACACTTGTATTACACGGGTTTAGGGAAGGGCTCAATCTAATACTTAGCAAAGGCAATAGAGTCATTTAATCTATGGGTTTGCAGGGGCATTGAATCAGTCCCAAATTATTTGGGTCTATTTTTTGCCATGGAAGCTGAAAGTTGGGGGTTTAGATCAGAGCCCTCACACAGGAGAAATAAACAGGGAAAGTACACTGGATAGAAATGGGAAATCTACTTGAACTGCCCCTTTACCCTTTTCCTATTTCTCAATGACTGGAAGCCTGGAGGGACAGTAAGAGATTTTGTGTGTTTGCTGTGGACTCCAGCAATGTAGGTACTCAACAGTAGGTACTTTGACCAGCCCCGCTTATACTGGTGGCTATACCTATCCCTGTGTACTAAGATCATGGACTGCTTATGGACCACTGACTAGTAGGGTAGAGAGGGAGGTAGAAAGTCCTCAGTCTGATATGTAGGACAATGCGCTTGGATCCCAGTGTTGTCAGTCTGCTTGTCTGATCATTCGCACAGGTCTTTGCATCTTGATATGCCACAGCTTGTTATCAATAAAATGGGAATGTTAACATCATGAGAAACAGCCATGGTGCACTACAGCAAATGTCCACCTGGTCCATTATCTTCTCTCTTTTGCCTCCCAGTAGCAGATTCTCAAAGCAGGAGCTTTTGGTCACAACTCCAGTGATTTATGTGGGAGTTTTTAAAAGGTGATTGAAGATTACTCTTGTTTGTTTTCTAATGCCATCCCTTTAGCAGTTAAAGAGACATTAACTTTCCTCCTCAGCTGTCATAATTCACAACCTGGCCTATTAACTTAGATCTTGTGGTTCTTGCGTCACCTTAGGCCCCTGGTCTGTGACCTGTGACAGATGCATGCTCCGATTCATGGTCCCTGGTGACCGATGGGCCCTGGGATCAGTTACCTCATCAGCGACCGCCACTATATCTGACAAGGACTGTAAATGAGAGCCCTAAAATTAGGGAAGTGAGTGAATTTCTTTTTGCACCTAGCTGTGATTACATGCACAGGTTTCACAGACACCCTCCTGCCTCTAGGTTATCTATATAACGTAATCATCCCTGTGAACTTTGGAAATGTTTAATCTTTCCTTCAAAGCAGTCTGATAATTTTATTCTTATTTAAAGACAAGGGGTACAAAGTATCACAGGTGAATTTATTACTAAAAAATTCCCTCTTCAACTGTGCAGTGCATTTCTTTCAAAGCCTAATGGTCTTCCTTTCCTTTCTCACTATGTAATCTTTATTAGCGTCTTCCATGATTAATTTTGGATCAGGAATGCGAAAGGGACAGCTCTCCAAGAATGGCATTGTCTGCATTCACTCTCAAAAGGATTATTTTTTATTTATTTATTTCTTTGTTAAAAGATATTTCATTCAGAGAATCCCCGCTGAGCTTTTTATTGCAGAAAATTAGGGATCATAAATCGTCTCCCAGAAAACTATAAATCCAGTACTATTGAAACATTCCATGGGCAGAGCTTGGCTCTTTGATGAAATCACTCCTTTTTCTTGTATAATTTATGAGCTTTTTTTCAGCATGGGGGGATTTATGCTTTTAAATTGCTCACCAGGGTTTTATTGAATATAATTTGCTAGCAAATTTATATGAGCCAAATATATTGCATTTTATCCACAATTATGAGCAATAAAATTGATGGGGCTTTACTTTTCATTTTCTTCTGGCAAGCAGAGGAAACATGAGTTTATCCTGAACTTGGAGAGAGGTTTCTCAGGGATACACGTGTACAATTAAAAAAGAAAAGAGTATAGTCAGCAAGGCAGAGGTGCCATTTTGGAAACTTTATTTGGTGTATGGGAGGAGGCAAGCTGATTTCTCTTGCTCCAAAGAGACTGTAAAACACTGAGGAGCTGAGTTAAAGCCACTGAAGTCTGTGACACACATTGACTTCTGCAAGCTTTGAATCACACTATTGGGAAGGAAGGTGTAGATAAGCTGTGTAAAAGCTTCTTGCCTTTCAAGGTCCCCTTTGGTGCTATTTTCCTGTGATGTTCTGATTTTGTTTGGTTCATCCTGATATAGTCAAATGTATGAACACAAAAAAAAAACCAGTATAACCCCACCTTCTATGTTTTATTTTATTTATTACATCTAAATTGTGTGCATTTCTGTATGCCTATTTTCCTTCAGAAGTTTTCTGCCTGACAGAAAATAAGAATAAAACTCCATATATCATTAATCTCTCTACGACATAGGGGGCCATAAAAGTGTTCCATGTACTGATTCTTAACAGGCCTTTACTTCTAAACATTATTTCCTCAAAACAACATTTCAAAATCCACAATTACCCCCATAACACAGTCAGATGAAAATCTTGCATCTTGCTTCAGACTCAGTATGTGACATTTGGAGTGCACCAAACTGCTTATGTGATGTGATGGGAAGGAAAAATTAAGGTGCAAGAATAGAATTGGACAAATTAATCCTCCTTACCCTGCCTTGAGCTTTGTGCCATGGACTCTCACCTGCTTCAGGTCAGCATGGCTGCTGCGACCTTGCCTGCCTGCTTGTCTGTCTGTCCCTCTCTCTGTTGACTTCATGGGCTCTGAATCATGTCCTTCCATAGGAATATCAAATCCCTATGACATGGACTTGTGGTCTGGGAGAAGAAATCCTGAATTAGGTGAACTGGAGCAAGATGGTTTGCAGACTTTGTGAAAGAGCTGAATTTAGCTGCTCTGAAGGGGAAATAAAATGGTGGGAGTTTCAACAGCAGGAGGGCACAAGCCTTTGGCTTGGACACTGTGGTTGTCCAGGGGATGGGGGACTGACCTACCTCTGTAGTATCAAACTTCACTGGAGGGAAAACACCTTCTGTCTGGAGGGAGGCATTCAGAGTAGACATACGAAGGAGGATCCTCATAACTTACCCTCCTTTTTGTCCTTCTCCAGGTTTTACAGCAGGAGGGCTCAATTTGGCACAGAACAAGTACCTTGAGATTTTCTTTGCATTGAAGGAAATTAAGGCTGTGATTAAAAATGGGCACATCAAAGGAAATTCAAAGTTTAAGCCCACATACTCTTTCAGCTATTTGTCCCATAAGAGCCTGAGCCATTGGTATGGCCAGTGTGTTAACAGTGAATATCCTGTTTGGCTCATGCCCATTTTTTGCCATAGCTGTATTATTACTTAAACATTCCTTGTATAGGTTATGTACTTAATGTATACAGAGTGATGATCGCTGGGGCCATAATAGTGAAATATGACTTTCTTAATGAAATTTCAGTCCCAGCTCATTTCACTGCTGACATAGAGGTGACTGCAAATAAACACTTTCCAGAAGAGTCAGTTAAATGGCTGCATAAGCAATTTATCAAATACTGTAACATTTAAATAAATAAAAAAAGAAAGAAGTATTCAACCGTGGTATATTACTGCCTGTGGCTTTGTTCCCAATAATCTCACTCCTTGTCTTTCTAACAGTTAGATTCCCACTGACAGAAAACAAATCTCTTTCCAACTCAGAGAATTTTATCAGATTTATCTCTGAATGTCAGATCAATGTGTAGGAAACAAATGGAGTCAGCAACATGATTTAAATTAGAAGTCTAACAATTTACAGTCTCCACTGGTTTCTCATAAACCTTATTAACATTTGGCATTGGGTACCAAGGAACTATAAATAACATTCCAAAAGAACATTTATATCTGCTTAGACTCTCGTTATATGTCTTCAACACAACTTAAATAATGTCAGTAATACCTTCATCATGAACAGGAAATGAAAAAGTTACCCCATACATGTTTTGTCTTTTAATCAAATATTATTTTCTCCTTAGAACTGCAGAACTTTTTTTTAAATATTTATTTTATTTATTCAAAACTTATGGCTGCAATTTCCACTTGTTTTTCTAGATCTCAGTAGGGTGCAAACCCCTCTCATCTGAACAGAGCTGAACAGTTTCTTCACATCTCTCCATCCATTCCTTCCCTCGAACCTTGGCTACTGTTGGAGGCCAGGCCGTCTCCTCAGGGATGTGGGCAGCATCTACACTTTGATATTGTGAGCTGCCCATGGGAAGAGGTGGTGTGAGGAAGGAGGGCACCATTAGGTGATGTGATTGTAGCAGAGCAGGAGATGAGAGAGTTTTATAGACAACCTCCCAAAATTGCCCACACCAATTTCTTATGTTTTCAGCCCCTTTTTCTTTCTCTCGCTTTAGTCTTTTCTCCTGTCTATATGCAACAATTTCATTTCCTTCCTTAGAAGAATGAACCCAGATTTTCTTTTCCGTCCAACACATCCAAACATGCCTGTCCAAAATTCAGCTCAGTTCTGAAATCATCTGTTCCCAATCTCCTTGCTATTTTGATTGCCTCTCTTAGCTGGAAGACTAATTCTTCAGTAAAAGATGCAGAATCTACTTCTAAAGTATCCTGCAACTTCCAGGCTCTGCACGTAGGAAATCTTACCTACGGTGGGATTCATTGGGCCAAATGTAAGCATCTACTCTGGAAGCTCTGCATTTGCTCAGTCAGTAAAGTCGGAGTGAAGATTTTGTGATGGAACTGGCACCTAATCATGTTCCTAGTACCTAGTAAACAAACGAGACAACGAAGAAGGAACAGACACTTTGTGTCATACATAATAAAGTCAAAGAGATTAAAAAGTGAAAAAGAGTTAAAGGTTTGGAAAAGAAGACATAGTGAAAAGAAGCTAAAATCCAACAAATGTTGCCTATGCTGACATGGTAAGAAGAGATGTAGTTCTTACAGATATGCAGGACTCATTCATCTGAACTAAATTTGAAGGCTTAAAGAACCTTAAATAAAAGAAGTAAGTATGTTGGGAAAGCAGTTTTTTCTGGCCTGTTTAAGATGTCAGCCTTAGGAACAGACAAGTTTTAGATATATGTTTCTCCATACTGTCTATAGGGTGAGTTTAGACAATGAGTCCAGGTGCAGATGTCTACTGTCAGTACTGTCTACTGGTGAGATGAGCCTCTGTGCCCATAGCAGAAAGGATGCTGCCGCACCATGTGACCTGGGACTTGACAGCTTTCCACCATGACTCACAATGGGGAGCAAAGACATAGACTGCACAACCAAATTTTCGTGCCCATTGGT
Organism: Heliornis fulica; assembly: GCA_013399135.1. Taxonomy (NCBI): domain Eukaryota; kingdom Metazoa; phylum Chordata; class Aves; order Gruiformes; family Heliornithidae; genus Heliornis; species Heliornis fulica. Next base: position 122,864 of record VXBZ01011608.1, on the reverse strand, counting down.
GCAGCTAGTCCCCTGGGACTGGTGCCAAGTGGTGTATGATAACCCACGTGACGAGAAAGAAATTGTGGTGATGTCTGATGTACAGCAGTTCCCTCCATCAGGTATGCATATGTGATCAAATATGGGAAGAGTTGCATCCTTGTAATTACCTTTGCTCTTTTTCAAAGCATCCAGACCCCAGGACACCTCATCTGCTAGGCTTTCACCATGGCTTCTTGCTTTTTTGGACATCCCCTCCCACAGCACTCTCAGGCTCCACAGCTAGAGCCTGAAACCCTCAGCCAGCCAGCTTCACAGGGTTGCTCTCTGCCTTGTATCCCTCTCATCAGGCCCTCACAGTACTTGTCTCTCTCTGGTTGTCCTCAACATCTATTCCCATAAGGACTGACTGCATCTGTGAAGCAAAGTCTTATGGCTGCCTCTCCACTCAGCCATCCATGGTCCCTCTCTCAGCCCAGTGGGACAGGAGAGATTCTTTTCTAAAGTACTAAGGAAGTCAGCATGAAGTGGTGAAGCTTCACTTGCAGTTTTTCTTTTAAGACTGGCTCCTAACAAGGCACTTTGTTCAGAAGGGTTTTTGGAATAATAAAATAAAATTTAAAAAACCCAAACAACCCAACAAAAAACAAACCCCCCAAAAAGTGCCAAAGGCAGAAAAGGAAAGAATACAGACAAAAATTAAAAAACCACAGAAATGCTCAAAGAAATATTTCAAAGAGGTGGCAATTAGATTTAGCTCCTCAGAATGATGTGACAGTTTCAAGGCAGAAATATTTAACATTCAGTAGCATAAAAACTGGTGGAAAATTAATTCCATGAATGTCTAGCCATGAAGCCAAATGTTTCTTCACCTACAGAAGTCCACTGCAAGAAAAACAAAACCTTTAGCTTGACCTTCAAACAACAATTAGTAGATGATTTATTGATACGGTTTTACAGAAAAAGGACAATACTTATGAAGACATTGAGAAAACTGCATAATAAATTATATTTTCTTTGAGCTTCAAGGGATGTAGCCAATTTTCCACTTTAAACAAGCTCTGCCAGGGTGTCCTTTTGTTAGGTCTAAGAATTAAAATCAAACAAAACAACAGCTTTATTGTAGCATGTGGTTTTAGCAATAGACCCGAGGCTACTACTCAATATTAAATCTCCGCAATAAAAAATAGGAATAATTACACACTTTGTTATGGAAATTACATGATAAGTTCATTAGAAGTCTTTCTGAAAATAAAGCTAAGTACGTGGTAATTCAGTTTTCCACTACCAAGTTATCTCCTCACTGGGACTATCTGAGGGGTATTGTTGTGGTCTTCATGGAAGTCAGAAACCACTCTAAGGTCCCAGAGTCCCTTCAGCTGGCTTAAAGAGAAGCTCTGTCAGACTTAAAAAACAAGTTTTAGTTCTGAAAGCTTCTTTTTTTTTTTTTTTTCTTTTCCCCTCAAGTGCTATGACTATTGGCAGTGGTCATCTCTAAAAGTTCCTCCAAAGCTACATGGCTCTCACAGAGCTGAGCTCAGGCTGACTATGTACAAGTGAGATTTGTGGTATTTTGAAGTGCCTAAATTCCCCTCCTGAAAGAGATCTGAGAACCTAAGAGCCCAGATCAACCACCCAACTCCTTCAGTGAAACAGGTTACCACGTGATCGTGCAATACCTGTCTGTGTGTCTGTTTTCAGTCTGTGGCAGCTCAGAACTTACCTCATAAGTTGAGAGGTTTAAATTAGGTCGAATTACATTGCATTTGTATGCACACAGACGTTTACAGCCACCCAGCTTATGCATAACCTCTAGCAACTCTTTGACAGACAAGTTTGAGTAACAGGACCATGTGTTTGATCTCTAAGTACCACTCAAAGTCAACAGTCCTTAGTAACAAAGATACTTCTGAAAATTGCACTCAGGAACTGGCAATGGCTTGTGAAGCAACCATGTCTGATTGATTTAAGGAGATCCTAGCAATTTTAGGAATACAACAGTAGGCAGCCTGTGAGAGGACAATACTTGCTGAAGGAGCTGCTTGTCAGCAGGTGATCCATCTGGCATTGGTCCTTAGGCCACATAGAACAGTTGATCATTCTCATATAGGCATTTACTGCTCAAATTTGCTTTAATATCTTCTCTGTGGAATGTGTTTAATTCATGCGATGACATAGATGAGGAGATTGACTTTCATTAATCACAGGCCCACCAGAAATCCCAGTCATTGAGCAGAGCCCAGCACGATGACTTATAAGGAGACCTCAGCCCCAGGGACTTCCTTGTACACCTCCTATTTGGGGCACAGGATGACAGTGCTGGAAACACACCAAAATATTCTGCACCCAAGAACTGACAGGCAAGGACCCAGAGAAGAAAGCCTTGGGGAGAGCCTGAGGCACTTGAGAGCAGCCAACCTTTCCATGTGGCTGGTCACCTGGGTGTTGCTGATTGTTTTCATGACACATTTTCCTGAAGCGGTCTCATTCTGGACACTTAGTGCTTTGCTGTAAGGAAGCTGGGCAGCCCTTTCACAGCCCTGCAATTCTCTACAGAGGCAGCAGAGAAACAATAGTTGAAAGAAAGTGAATGCCTGTGATTCATGGGAGTAAAACTCATCCGAAGAGATCACCAGAATGTGGCTTTAGTCAGAGACAGCTTATGCTGAAAGAATTTCCTTTTGCAGATACAATCAGGGGTTTATTCTACCCCTGCTGGCTCTATAAGCTTTGGTGATAGATCGCAGATTTTAGTAATTCCCTACTGCCTCATCACTTTTTTTGGCTGGATATGGAGCTCCCAGTCTGCCAGCTGTCCAGAAATCCTGTACAAGGGCCGCTCGGCTCAAGTGGCAACACTCAACCTGCGCCTTCGCACAAGGAGTCTTGAAACTGCAGTTGGACTGCAGTAAATGCTTCCACCCATTGCCATTAGAACTGGCCTAAAACCAGAGCATCCCGCATTGCTGGTAAAGGAAGGTCTCCTTAAACCCTCCAACACACCTGCATCCCAATTCAACCTGATTTTAATTTTCTATCAAAATAAGAGAGACTGAATGCAAACTGATTCACAGTGAACATCAAAGGTTTGTATAGATGTCAAATTACCATTTCTCAGTCCAGGTTAGAGGAAGCAGATTAATTTTAGCATACAACATTTAGAAGTGGGGAGTCTGATGTAGACATTTATGTCCAGTAACTTTTTAGTGGCTAAGCTGTTAGGTGAACGCTCCAGGAGAAAAAAACCCCACAAACAGACATTTGATTTTCTACAGCCATGTAAGGAGAAGGCCTACAGTGTCTCCCGCTAGCCAGAAAGTCAGCAGTCCTGCTCAGAGGCTGTTTTTAAAAATTGCTCCGGCCCAGCATCCCAAACCACACAGGGAGTCAGTGAGAAGAGCCAGGTGAGAGCTAAGGAGTTTCTAATCACTGCTCGTGTTTTCCCACTTCTAACCCGAGCTTCTGGACTGAATATAAAGTGAGCTGTCAAGTAAATGTGCTCTCACCATATGCTAGAAACATCACAAAGCTTTGTTAGCTGTATAAAAATCACTGCACATGGGAACAATAACTCTTTCTTGAAAACCAAATAACCATTCTGATCTAAATCAATCACTCCTGAGGAAGACAGAAAATCCACCACTTTCAGGAAACAGTCACTGTGCAAGTGTTAGGAATATTGCAGATATTTTAAAAAGCACATTCTTTGATACCTGCCTTTCTCAGAGCTGTTGCTTTTAAAGTGAGCTGTAAGTCCTCTTATACCATCTTTTTAGCCCAGAGGAAATATCCCTGTCAGTAGTATAACCTCTTCCAGGTCAGAGTCCGTACCTGGATGCCAGCCTTTTCGGCTGATGCAGTGATCACTGCAGAGCATATAGCAAAGTGTCGGTCAGGTTTTTACTCCCACTTTTCGTCTTCTATTTTTCAATGTATGATAACTGGAGAATTAAATTAAAAGTGGGTAATTTGTAGAAATCTGGGCAGCCACTGCTTTTTTGGATGTGTAGTGTAAAATTTAAAGGTTACTGTATGTCTCTGAGTTCAGTTTCTAACCGCAAATTTATTTGAAAGCACAATGACAGTCATGTCTGGGTACATACAACATGTTTGGATTTAAGTGGAGCTTTATAGGCTTTTGAACATGTTGTTGTATAAAAAAAAACAACAGGGGAAAGGAAGTCGGCACATCAGAAAACCCACTCACCTCACAGAGAAGTGAAAGAGGAATATATGAGGCAAGAACTTTCACTTTTATTTTCACACTATCTTGTGTAATGAGCTTAACCAATTTTTGACCAGGACTCTCAAATGCAACAAAAATACAACTCAACAACAATAACAAGAGAGAGGGACCTCAGCTACTTCTGTCTTGCCAGGGCTTTTTCTGGCAGGGCAGGGATGCCCAGAGAGAGGGAACGGGTTTTCCCGCATCCCTCTTCTCCATTTGGGTCATTCTGGGATGTTTGTGATCTACAACCGTGTCACTACTGACACCCCAATTGCCCTCAGCCAGGGCCACGGCTGCTCCATATGGGACCAGGTTTTACGTAGTTCCCTTTAAAAATAACTGGCCAGCCACGAGTGGGAATGAATGAGTCTAATTAGCTATGGTTTATATCCCATGGCTGAGCAGGCACCAACCCGGACCAAAACCCCTCCTGGGCCTGGAGCATCTCTGAGGCCCTGCTTATGTGTACACTCCCTGGCCTGCATTAAGGGCACCCTCCCCTCAGGCAGGGCACCATCTCCCTACCAGCCCTGAGGACAACCAACATGCAGATACAGGAATGGCTTGAGCTGAACGGAGGGATGCCAGATGAGCGTGCACACGGGTGGAGTGGCTGCAGTGTTTCTGAGGCTGGCTGGCTGGCAAACTATGCAGTGTTCAGGATTTTAAATATTATGATTGCAAGTGTAATCATTTATGTGGGAAAATAAGGAGAGAAAAGGGGTTTGTGGGATGCCCTGGGGGAACACAGGAAAGTTAAAGAGGGGGTTTTGCAGCCAGGCTCTTCAAGGTCAGCCACCAGTGTGGTTATCATTAAATGTTGCAAACAGAAGTCAAAATAGAATCATGTGACAGTGAAACTCAATTTTTAGAAGCAGTTTGGGGTTTGTTCGCTTGTTTGTTTGTTTGTTCAGCTAGCATCCCACTGCTTTATCCTCATCATGCTGCCCGAAGCCTACTTTGCATATATGGCAAGTCCTCAACAAAAATCTTGCAGTCTGATCAAAGCCAGTGAAGGGAAAAGGTCAAAGCACAGGTTATAAGGCGTGCAGCTCCCGGGAGCTCCGTGTCACACGTGCGTGTGTGTATATAAACAAAACCCTCTCTGCGTGATGCACTGACAGCAGATAAGACTCATGGCATGCACTAGTTAGGAAGCAGCGCTGTGCTGACAAAACTGCGTGGCGGCTGTCAGATAAGCAGTGTGAACTGATCAGCTGCAGAGCAGAACCTTCCCAGGCAGAGCTGGATATTTATTTGTCCCCATGCTGAGACCTGGATCTTGCAGATGATTTTTTCACATATGGAAAAGTACCGGGAAATCCTTTAAGACTTTTCCTAAAGAGTAGCATAAAAAGGGATTGCAATAGCCCTACTGCCTCCTTGTTCAAGACTTGACCCTCCTTATGTGGCTCCCACTTGGCCCACCATTGGAGTGCTGCTGGAGCTACAGGTGGCTGTGAGAGAGGGCTGTTCAAATATAAATCAATAAATTCAGATTCATACATAGATTCATAAAGTGTAAGGCCAGCAGAGAGTTAATGATAATTTGTTTTGACCTTCTCATCTTGTGAGTCTGCAGGGTACTACAAATACATAATTATATGTGTAAGAATCACAGAGTGCCAGTTCATGGAGCTTGACTTTATTTTAGCTGATTGGGAAATCAGACCAGCATACTACTTGTCTTTCCCTCCTCACTCCTTACAACCCTCATTTGCCTTTAGTGGCCCTGTCTTTCTCAGACTCTTACCTGCATTCCTGTAAGGTCTCTGTGTGTAGAGGTACCTTCAGACCCAAGGTCTTCTGCTTGCCCAGTACCCTGCAAGGCAGAGTTTGCCAGGGGACTCTGCCTGTGTTTCATGGCTGAGGCCAGCTGAGCTCTCTGCCCAGTCTGAGCAGCTAAACTGGGCCTGTGCGGTGCCATCCTGCAGAGCTGCTTAGGGAAACTTGAGGACTGGGAGTCTGTCTCTAGCTTGGCTTTGCTGTTTCTCTCCCATGTATCCCCCTCCTTCTTCTCCAACTCTCTCAGACTTTTTCCCTGTTCAGCTCCCAATCTGGCAATATGTCCTTATTCGCTGCCTTGACCCTCTTGCTTGTATATCTTAGTGCTCAGCTACCTGATTACTTTTAATTCCTTTCTGTGTTCTATTGATTTTGCCATAACTGAAGCCATCTGCTGTGTCGGACCGATGGGAGGACGGGAAGGCTGTTTTTCAAATTGCTTCTTTCCTCCTTAAAAGGGCGGTGTTTTACAGAACTCAGCATGGGAGTTTTGGTGCTGTCTAGAAATTTCCACAGAACATGTTCTGTATCATTTCATTACCGCTCAGCTATTTGCTGGTTATTATTAACAAATTTGATTATAGTGAGTCAAATTGTATGTGAAATATACAGTGTTCCCTTTCCCTTGTTCCTCTGAACAGCGATTTGTGCCAGCCATGTACCGTGCTCTGAGCCAACAAGAGTCCCACAACTGCCAAAAACACAGTTGAAGCAGGAGTCGCACATATTTTCATCTTTCCACTTGTTCCCTGGCCAACACCCTCAGCCTCTCTCCAAGCTACCAGCTCCCTCGTCACCATGACCTGCTTGACCCATGCAGCAATCTCCTCCATGCCAACAAGTCCCTTCCACAGCAGCAGGCCAGAATGAGGAGGTGCGATGCAAATAGGAGAGACCTCTTTGGTTTGCCTTGCATATGGCCCCAATTGCCAATGGTTTGCCCATTTTTGCTGGTGGTAGCTGGTTTTGGAGGAGAGCCAGATGTTCAGCATCTCCATAGTTGGTCAGGATCTATATGCTGTTCACACTCTTAGTTCCTGCAAGTGTCCCTGCCCAACTCAAAGTTGGTCGCTTGAACACATTATGTGGTTGGTCTGCCTCCAGATGGCGGACGGTGATACCAAGACAAGCTCTACAGCAGCGATCAAGCTGTGGATGCCAGATGGTGCTTCTTGGACAGAAGCAAAGATAAAGCTTTTTCCTGACTCAGCTTGGCTTCTGCAAGTTCAGCTACTATTGCAGAGGTGAAGGATGGTATCAAAACAACTCATTATACACCATACATTTCACAGAAGGTTTTTTTTTTGTTTCTGGTTTTTTTTTTTAATGCAGATGCACTAATCAAGACTTCCTGCTTGATGGCCAAGCATAAGCTTGAGGCCATGTGAAAAATAAATAAATAAATCAAAGCTCTGTTTCCACTGTGATTAACTGCCCTGAGTGCTGGGTTTGTGCATAACAAAGAGGAATTCAGTCCATACTGGAATTCAGTCCATACTGCGGAAGGTAGGAAGCCTTGCTTTTCAAGTAGCAGAATGATCAAACACCTCAAATTTGCAGGTATGACCAAAAGGTTTGCCAACATCACTGATGACACCTCTGTTTTGTCCCGTTCCTGTGAAACTGGGTCAATGATGGATCCTAACGGGTGGACTACCAGACTTTCGCATCCTCCCATGCATGTAACAAGGCTGCAGCTGTTCTCATTGCATGGCTTATGCTTGTAGTTATAGCCAAGGACAGTATGGGTGAAGGTGGAGAAAGTTCAAGGGTAATGCACAGGTTAAGGGAACATCTCCCAGGAAGTTGAGAGAATGAGTAACTTTACAGTTAAGTGAAACCTGTCCAATGTCAGTCTTCTGGCTGACATTTTGGTACAACATGTATGATGGAAATCAGCATTTTAATTTCTGCAATAACTGCCACAGTACAAAAGTACTGTTCAGAAGTTTTCTATTACTGTCTGGAGTGTTACTTTTTATGGTTCCATATACATGTGCAGTATGGACAAGTTACAGTTGCCATGGGAATGTTGGTAATGAAACTCTTGAGTTCTCAGTGCTTAAAAATCTCAAATGAGTGATAAAGGATACTGGTTTGCATTTAATTTCCTTAGTTAAAGGCAGAAAAAATAATTCCCACAACCCTTTGTGACAAAATTTGCCAAACTAATACCCCTCTATTCTAAAGCTCTGACTTTTTTCCCACTAAATCTCTTATGTAGCAATCAACACTATGATGTCAGCAAATTGTCTTTTGAATACGTGTGGGGAAACGTGATGCCCTTCCTGCCACTATCGTTTTTCCATTGATATTTGTTTAACAGGAGTTCTGGAAATGTGGAATTGTGTTCAGGGTACAGAGTGAGAGCCCCGAATCTTGGGGTTTGTTTCTGGTCCTGGGCAATCTTTGGAATCTCCCCTAACTTCTGGGTTGGTTTTTTTTTTGTTGTTTGTTTGTTTTGTTTTGTTTGTTTATTTGTTTTTAATTTTGCTGTCTGTAAAAAGGAAGTTTTTGCTGCTTATCCATCCTTTTGGTTTTTTTCCTGGGTTTACTCAAGAGTGAGTCTAGAGTGCTATTGGAAGTCTGAATGAGGTAAAGATAGGGAACTGGGAAAATCCAAGTTAGTGTTCATGCTGTGTAAGTTACCTATGCCAGAATATGTAGACATCAGGTCTGGCTTGGGAATCACAAAGGAGAATTTTCCCCACAGTAGGTATAGTGATTTTCTGTTTTAAAAACTGGTTGCTTCCATGTGATCTCCCACTTTTTCATTCCAACTAGCATGCATCGTCTGGCATTCACCAGCATCCTCCTCTTGTTCAGCAAGACAGCCCATTGGTAGATCCCCAGCATGCACACAAATTAAAGTTTTCATGCTCTTATCTGTGCACTGAGATTGAGCAGAATCTCATGAGTTTCGTAAATTCTCACAATGTTAAGTGGAAGAGGAGTTTACTGTTATCACTGCCCAATGTAGATTTTGTTTATCTGAGAAATGCTCTCTTTGAGAATGATTTTTGGAAAGTGTCTGATACTTTTGATCCCTCCTCCCCCTCAGCTGACATTAGCTCTTAACCTTCTTTTGGCAGAAAAGGAATTAGGCCGAGGGCCTGAAGACAACAAGCAACCACATTCTAGCTGGAAAATAGGTAATCTTTTTGGTGATAAGAGAACAGTTGCCGGAGCAGAAGCTGACCACAGGGCAGCCAGGACAGCTCTTTCTAAGGTAATCTGCTTCCCCTTCAGACATCATTCCACAGTGCAGATAACAATAAAGGTTTTAACAACAATCAGTGCTAGAAAGGCACTATGAGGTTCCCTGTGAATTTAAAGGCAACACCAACAAGTATTGTCGGGTCTCAGGCTAAAGTAGGTAGGTATTATGCCTAATAACCTGTTGCTCTCAAAGCTGTAGTTTTAGGTGCACCTCTGGTAGGAGACTACTTGTAGGAAAGCCGTGGTATTTGTAGAGCTTACACGTGCAACATAAAATGCTGCTTTGCACTCAGGAAAGATGCAATGTTATGTTTCTGTCTCAGATGTGTATGTATCTACAAAATGCAAAATCATACTACTGCTTTCCAGTCTTTGAAAACTGCATTCAGGACAGTTTTAAGCGAAAAACTTTGCTGGGACACAGGTAAGGACTGTAAGGATTAACGCGGTGTGTGAAACAATAAAAAAAAGCTTGGGAACCACAATCCTTCGCTTGTGAGGGAGCATGAAACTCAGAGTCATTTGCTGTCTAATATTAGAGTACAACAGGAATGGTCATGAGTTCGTGCAAACGGGGTGAGGTGCTCACTTAATATTGAGGATATAGGTATATGGATGGGGAGGTATAAGGGTATATGGATGGGGAGGTATAAGGGTGTGGGAGAGCTGTGGTTGAGAAAAAGAAAATGCTGAAAGAGGGGAAAGAAAAGACAAAACAGACAAAGAAGAAACAGTATAAACAACAAAGACCATGTTATTGATTAATGTATTACATCACCATCAACAATGAATGAGTCACCACCAAGAATAAGTAATAAGACAGTCAGCACACATGCCTCTAATCTTGTCTGTCTTCCAGAGTGCTCTTTTATGGACCCTGGCATTTCTGAAACCTGGATGCATTGTGGAGGTTGGACAGGAAACTGTGGAGAGTAGATGACTCCCTTGGCCCAGGTCTACCACAGAGTCTGTGCATTCAGCATCAAGTCTTGGAATTTGGAGAAGAAGCAGTCATTTGGGAAAATTAGGCTGGGCTTGAGTGAAGGGTTTGGATGTAGCAGTATTGGAAGAGTGTTCTGCAATCAAACACTAGTAAGAAGAGGACAGAAACATACTACCTTCCATCAACATCTTCTCACTCATTTACCCGATAACACTCTACAGACATGCAGTTGTTGACAAAGAACTGATCCGATGTTGATTTGAGCAAAGAAGGTATCTTCATCCAAACTTGTATTGATGTTTGTTCTACTCCAAATTGAAAGAGTACCTACATTTAACAGACTGGATCTAATTCTTAATAAGACTGGCAATGTCAATAGTTATATAAATCTTAATTTTAATACATATATTATTTTTTCATTTGCTGAACTTAGAACAATCAAAAGGGGGAGGGAAAATTGTACTAAAGGACACAACTAGGATTGATTTCTGAAGAAATTCAGCAACTTGCTTTCTATATGAATTTTCATGTGAGAGCCAGAGGAGGAAGATAATAATAATAATAATAATAATAATAATAATAATTATTATTATTATTATTATTATTAACGCTATTAATACATTGTTTAAATGAGTTATTTTGTAACTATGAATCAGATGTTCTTTTTCTTATCACTCCCAATGCATGTCCTTTACAGGACTTTGTTCACCTTTCAGCTTAGAGAATATGAGTCCTCAGTTTCATATGTCATTTTGATTCCTAAATCTCTCACCTTTAAGGTCCCGATTACTTCCTTCCAAGCTGACTAACTTCATGAATGGTACTTACATGCTTGATTGCAACAGTGAAATTTGGTTCAGTGGAGAAGATCCTTGGCTTTTAAGTTTCAGAGGCATGGTGAAAGCTCTGCCAGTCAAGAGCCTGACCCGTAAAGTGCCAGTGGCTTAATCCCCTACATGTGCCTTCAACATCTTTCAAAAGTGCTGGCAGCTATGTTAGTTCAATACCTTGCAGAATTGCTTAGCATCTCAGAACACACTTAATCTTTTTCTTCTATTTTTTTTTTCTGTTTTTCTTTGTCTCCTGAAAAATCACAGGAAAAATCCCAACAATGCTCTTAAAGCTGGAAATGGGGCATAAATGGAGACTTTAACCAACCCCACCTTCCCCCCTGCTCCAAATTTAATGATTCAGATAAAATGGAATGATATCCAAACCAACCCCGAGTTGTTTTTGTTTTTGCTAAACCAAAAGTTGACTGATGAGGTTTTGCAAAATTCAAACACAAACCAGCCCAGTTTGTCCACTATAGACATGAGACTGAACTAAAAACCTTTTATCTGGGCCCTCTATCCCCTCTGGACTTTGGTGGTTTGGCTAAAAATGGAACCTGATTTTAAACCATTCCTGATTTGGGTTATGTAAATCACAACCTGACTAATGTAGTTCTTTAAAACCAAAACCATAACATGTCCTTCTTATTCTATCCCTAATTAAATGAAATGCTTTTTGTCCAGAGCATTATGGAGACTGAAATGTACAGAAGAATATTATCAACGTAACACAGCCTTCTATTTTATTCATTCCCAAAGGGCCTGATCCTGAAATCACAAAGCCCTCTCTCGCCTAATCAGACCATCCTTGTGAACACTAGATGAGATACTTCTGCTTTGAAGAGGGCTGCTGCTGCTTTCTTTAAAGTTAGTGAATTAGCTTTCCCTGAATTCAAGAGCGATGTACCACTTGTATTTTCTGGGTACTTTATTACCCCATGTATGTGCTGGTTATGAAATCTCTTCTCTGAGGGGCTGAGATAGAGCAGAATTGGCCAAGTCCCTGTTAGCAGCAGAGAACAGGTTTATTTCTTGAACAAACTTCTTTAGCCTCTGACCTCATAGAAGTCTGGTGCCAGGAGAAACAAGGCTCCCTCTATTGCATCTTCTGGCATTTCTGACTCTACAATCTCGCCAATCTTCCTAAGAGAGTGTCTCTTGGCATAAAAGCAGGCAGTGCAGACCCTAGGACAGTCCTAAACACCTTCCTGGGCAGGGGCATACATCTGTAATCCTTTACCCATCCTGGAGTTTTGCTTGTGAGGGATGTATGCTTTCTCAGCTATGGCACTGTGCCTGCTTTCCCTTGCTGACACAAGCAAGGGTCCAAAGGCAGTGCTCTTCCAACCCTGGACTCTCTGTGGACTACTTGGAAAAGGCCAGTGAAAGGTAACTAAGGAAAACAAGCCTCATGGCAATGGGATTTAAGACAGTATCATGGACTTGGCCTTTCCAGTGCAATGATATAGGGGGCCTGCAAATAGAGATTCCTAAAAACCACCACTGACGTTCACAGAAAGGTCTTCTGGAGATCTGGGAAGGGAGATGAGAGCTGCTGAGAAGCCAGCTCCACCCTGACTCCTGAAAGAGGCAGAGCATCACCAAGGCCACCCCCGGCGCCCGTGACCTGCTGCTTCCCCAGTAGCTATGCTAACAGACTAGGGGTCCTTTTCTCAGGTCTGCAGGACTGCTGCAGGCTAAACGTAAGCTACTGCTTCACTTCATTTATTTAGCTGAATCCCATTTTTCTGATGTTTTGGTTGTTTCTTACAGGTAAATTGTTAGCGCTCTGTCAGCGTTTTGCTGTTGTTGCCATTATCTGCTGATTTTTCTGTGGGTTTTTGATTATTTTTTTTCCCTCGTGTCTGGATTCCGATAGATTATGTAGGAGGAATAATGGCAAAGGAAAGCTTCTTAAGTGCAGCATAGGCAGATTAAAAAACACCCTACCCTTTAAATGCCTCAACGTGTGATCTTATTAGTAATATTTTTCCTTGTCTCCTCCAAGTGTTAAAACTCATGCTCTTTCTGTATGGCTGCAAGCTCCTCTGTAGAGAAACAGTCACAGAACCAGAGCAAGCTGGACATTTAACCAGATAGCTGGCACAATTACAATTATACCACAAGTCAGCTTGGACTAATAACTGGAATGAAACTCAAAGCACAGTGTCTTTTTTTGCCCTAAGCAATGACTTTTATCCACTATGTTCTTTTAAAAAGAAACAGGCTAAAAGCTAAGGACAAAAATGCATTCCTGTATGCCTAAAGTTAAAAAAATGAAACCCATGCCAGCAGTGACTCCTTACCCTGCCCAGGAGCCCCAGGGGAGGGGATGTTGTGGATTCGTCCTCTCTTTTCATCCACATTGCAGGGCAGGAGGAAGAGAGAGAGAGTTTTGTTTCATGAGAAGAACAAGAGAGGGATCTTCTTCCTTTCTCCTCTTCAAAGTCAGGAGGAAGGACACAGTTGAGATGTGGGTAGAGGAATGGAGAGAGGTTATGAGAGAGGGTTGTACCTTCCCTTTAGAATCATGGTCTGCATCTAGACAATCCCACTGCTTTACTGTTAAAACAAGTAAAACTTCCTTCCCCTGTCTTGTATCTTCATGTTGACCCACAGCATCTCCCTCCTAGTCTTCATTTGGTACCACCAGGATATATTGCTCCTCAGTGATCCCACCTGTTGGACAGTTTGCAGGGCTGGGGTGGAGCAGTAAATGTGCATGCCTTATGTCTGGGTCTCTGTGGTACTGCACATCTGGGTAAGATTAAACAAAGCCAGGGGCGGGAAGTGCCAGTATAACAAATCATACGAGCCATAAGAGCTCAATTTAGGACCTGTGCATATGTTTCCAATGTTAATTTCAAGCAACCCTTTTCAGATTCATGCTTCAGTGTCCTTCTGCAATGTCTAGAAATGATGTAACTGCAATGCCTTTCATCCTTAGGACCATTTTGTTACTTGGCCTGTCCTGCCCAGGCTCCTAACACAAAACGTAATGGTTAGCAGCTCAGACATTTTCCTGTCAAAGCAACTGACTCCATACAGTTTTTTTGTAAGACTATTGCTAGAAATTTGCTCTGGTACAAAGCCAAGCTCAGCCTTGGAAGTTTACAGAGGCAGAAGAGCCCAAAGCCATTGAGATCCCTTATTAAGGCCCTGACATGGCTCCTATGGAAGGGCTGGGCACAGGCAGAGCCGAGTTTGTGCTGCTTAAGCCCTCAACCTGTCCCTGTGCTCAGATCCTGCTGAGCATGGTGAGGACTGAGGCCCAGTGACAGCCCCTGCAGTGTGCATGGAAAGGAGAGTTGCTGCAAAGCTGCCTCTTCCTTTTGCTATCTCCTGGCATGCTCCTGCCCTTTGTGAGCTGAGAACAAGTTGGGCGAATGTCAAACCATATAGGAAGATAGGTGTTTTGAAACTTGCTGTTCTGGAGCAAAGAGAAGTAAAAATATTGGGGTCGTGGTGGTGGTGGTGGTGGTGGTGTGGTGGTTATGTAGGTGCACTACAAATATAGGTTTGATTAAAAACAAGCTGGATAATATTTTTCTTTCCATTTCTGTAACCTTTAGTTTTTAACAAGATCAGGCTAAGCTCCAAAAGAGACCCTCTGAATCTGACCTGCAAGCTCATATCCATTGTTGTCCTATACCTGTAAATACAAGCAGAGAGGAGCTGGAGGAAGCACCACCAGTCGAGGGAAATGGGGAGAAGCATGACCATCCAGGGAGACACTGACATGGCAGGTCAGAGAGGAAAGGTTTTAGAGTTTGGTTGTTGAGTTTTACAATGGGGGTGGGGGGGGGAAGCACTAGAAAGAAGATACTTGTGAGAAAAATCTTCTCCACAGACAGTTGTGGTGAAAATATATTCACAGTGGTGAAAATATATTCAAGAATCCCAGTCTTCAGATCTGCTTACTGCATTTGATTGAGTTGCACTGTACAGCTCAGTTCTCAGTTGTTAAAAGAGTTTCTTCTGAGAAAGGCTGTCCTTCCTCCTATACATCTGCTGAAAACCAGGTTTCCCACCATCAGATGCAGAACCTTTGAGGCAGAAATGCCTTGAATGATAAAGTTAATTTCATGTCCATAAATAAGTGAATTATCCTCAGACATTTTGGTGGATCTCTTAAAATATTTACTTTTTAGGGGCAAGT
Organism: Heliornis fulica; assembly: GCA_013399135.1. Lineage (NCBI taxonomy): Eukaryota > Metazoa > Chordata > Aves > Gruiformes > Heliornithidae > Heliornis > Heliornis fulica. Next base: position 107,715 of record VXBZ01011608.1, on the reverse strand, counting down.
TGGGTAATGGGTTTTCCTCAAACCTTAAAGTTTTAGTGGGCAACAAAGAATGCAGAGTGGAAGCTGCTCACCAGATGTTCCACAGCCTGGGGAGATAAAAGGAGATTGTTTTTACAAGTATAAATGGTGATATAGTAGCCTGCGCTTTGTAAAGTACATATATTTATTAAGTCATTATATAGTTGGACAAATAATTTTCCATATTTCCCAGTTATAACCTGCCTCATCCACACTGAAATTTTTGCCAGTTCTGACTGCTGCTTCTTTTTCACTTCACAATGCTGGCAAACTTTTTAAGTTTTTTTTTTTTTTAAGCCTCCTCAATTTTATTGCTTCAGTTATTGAAAATGACATCATCTTTTGAAACTTTAGATAAATCTAGTAAATGTAATCTCATTAATAGGGTGCAAAAATATTCCAACACTCCAAAGTGATCAAACAGTTTGGGAAATCACTTCCTGCAGAAGACATACCCAAAAGCAACAGAGGATGCTGATCTGAGCTACTGTATATGAACTTGCCTTGGTTAGCAGTGCTGCACTAATTTACTAAGTGGTATAGATCTGGTCCTTAATTTATTCAAGCAATCAGAACAAATGGGGTGAAAGTCTTTAAAGCACAAGAAAAGAATGTAAAGGTTTATTTTCCCATAGGACCTACCATCTTTTTAAATCTTCTGTATTACATTCATGAAGTGAAAACCTTTAAATCTTGTCTCTGTTTTCACATCATAGTTATTAAAAAAACCTGAAGAGACAGACTGTGTGCTGTCATCAAAAGCAAATGGGAACCTCTCATTTACTCCTGCCTTAAACAGGATTCCCCAGAAGTTTGTTTTCTTTTTTGAATTTTCAGGTTTTGTTTGGTTATGTGCAGTTAGCTCCATTATAGTCTTTTGCAGGGAAAAAAAAAAAGAATAATATCTATTTTTCTATCATCCCCTCTCTCACACCAGTGGTTTTTTTTTTTTTTTTTTTACAGTCCTATATTATTGGGATACCTCAGCTTCATTCTGTTCAAATGGTATACCTTTTCAAAAGGTTGAAAAACACCTGCCAAACAGCAGGTGTTTTTCAAAGTTGCTGGTGATCATAGAAAGAAGGAGGATGTGCAATCTTTGCTATAATGACAGGAACCCAGGCAGGCAGTACTTTTGCATTAAGTCACTTTTAACGGTTCATACAGCATACATGCTTTTATTAAGAATAGGAATCAGGTGATAAAATCCATAGACAGATGATCTGGTCTGGCATAACTGACTCCCCTCTGCTTCTGTCTACAAGATAAAGGTTATTTGCTGAATTGACTCTGAATAGAGCAGTATGATGCTGAAGCACTTTTAAAATTTCTTTGCTATTCTGATTGTGGTCAGGAGTGAAAGCACAGGTTCTAAGATGCTATTAAAAATGCTGGAATTCACAAATTTTTTAGAAAACAGGTGGTAAAGATGCTTCCAAAAGATTTCTAATCTCATGCTGTGAATTCTGTACCTTTGGATAGGCTTATCTTTGAGAATTATTCAGAACTGAACTGAAATTAGAGGAGTAGCCTGTTGCTACTGTTGCTGAATTAAAGCAATAATATATGTAGCTGAACCTTGAATCCTACATGACATCTTCCAGAAATTGCCAAAATACTCCTGAAAAGACTTACTGTAATTCTAACGTCTCGTGACCATGCTGTTTTAGTCAAGAGCAATTGACCCACAGTTATTATCAATTCAAGGTAAAAATTAAGATAAAACAGTGTAGTGCTAGATTGGGCCATCTTACATACACTGTCAAATATAAACCCCATGTGCTTGAAAATAAAAAGGCTAGTTCCCGAATTCAAACTGGTGGGATTATACTCCACAGCTATGGCTAGAACTGATTTGTGAGATTTAAAGAACTTCTGTGCTTTCTTGCTTTTCCTTTTAAACCTAAATGAGAAATAAAGCCATGGAAATAAATGGAGCGTTATTCTTGGATTTGGTTCAGTTTCAGATCCAGACCCTGAACCCCAGTTGAAATGTGCCATGGACCTTAACTGCTGCTTTCTTGAACTGCCTTTGGTTGGAGTATGTTGCAGTTCACATACATCAATGCAGTCACTACCTCTGAATTTTATGTTTGAACGACAGATGATGTTTTAAAAATCCAAAGCTGTCTCAGTAATTGGCATCTGAGTAAAAAATATCACAATATATCACTTCAGAACATAACCTATAAAATTTTGAGGTCTTGATAAGGATCTATGGCCAAAACATGAGATGAATGAAGGGATCCTTCTTCCTTTCTCCCAGACAGTAAAAGAATAAGAAGTAATGTAAAGGTTTCTGAAAGAATCAAAAAAGAATAAGGTATTGCAGAAGAAAACTGAATTTCCTCCCATGAAAACATGAAAAAAGGAGATACTTCATTCAAGAGAGAAAGAGAGAAAGCAATCAATGAAAGTTTCTTACTGAAATGTGAATCTACTTGTGTTTTCCACAAATGTTTAAATGAGAGCCAAAGAAACTGTAACAAGCAGTGCAAGATGAAAATAAAAAGATTAGAGGAATCCTAGAATAACACTCAGACTTTTATCAGTGTTATATTTCAGCTGGGAAAAAGTCTGAGCAACAAAAGTAATTGTACTTGCAGTTTGAGAGATCTGTAAATAGTGTTAGGAAAAATAAATTTGCTGTGAAATCACATATTAAATGACCTACAGGTGAAACAGTTTGTGGACATACGATTCACTAGAAGGTTTGTGTTTTAGATACTTTTTATTTTTCAGTCTTCAGTTTCCCTGCCTGAAGCTTCATTGCAGAGTTGCCTGGCAGCACCTGAAAGATGACAGGGCATATCAAAACTCATAGAATCATCAAATCTTTGAGGTTGGAAAAGACCTCTGAGACCAAGTCCAACCATCTGTTCAATACCACCATGTCAACTAAACTGTGTCCTGGAGTGCTACATCAACATGTTTTTTAACATCTCCAGGGATGGTGACTCCATCACCCCTCTGGGCAGCCTGTTCCAATGCCTGATGTCTCTTGCAGTGAAGAAATTTTTCTTAATATCCAATTGAAACCTCCCATGATGCAACTTGAGACCATTTCTTCTCATCTTATTGCTAGTTACTTCAGAGAGGGAACCAACCCTCATTTCAACACAGCCTCCTTTCAGGTAGTTTTAGAGAGCAATAAGATCCTCCACAGCCTCCTCTTCTGCAGGCTAAATCTCCAACATGAGATACTCCTCCAGGAGGGTATGATTTAGATATTTTATTCAATATGGTGACTCCATGTCTTGCCCCTCTAGCAGGTACATCATTGATTTGCAAGGCTAGAAGTTAATGAGACATTGTATTGGTTTTCCTATTGCTATTTCATTGAACTCTACCGATGGTCTCCTCAGAAATCAAGATTTTCAGTGTTTTCTGTTGTCTAAGTGCCTTGAAAGGTCCTTCTCCAGCTGGAAACATATAAGTACGGTCTTAGCTACGTAGGAATTATATAGGAAATTCTATATATTGTAAGAGATACTACCTATAGGTGGAATTTAGGGTTTGTGGACTTAAGCTATTGTTAGGAAGAGTGTTTCAGTGCCACAGCATCTCAGGGTTATTTGGCTGGGCTGTACAAACAGATAAAGCTGTTGTCTCCAAAAGCCAACAGCAAGAGGGCAGAGAAAGCAGCTGTCCAGGCTTCACAGTCCTATCTGCTTCTACATACCTCAGGTGCTGCTTAAACTGGCCTCATCCGTGTAAGCACCAAAGGGTAAATTCAATTACCGTGTCTCCTGCTGGAGTGAGGTAACCAGACATCCCAGACTCCCTGCTTGGCCAGAAGACTTGCGATTTTTAATAGCCATTAAAAATATATTTATTTTTTGCTGTTCTTGGCTGATCCTCTCCTTTCATGTTGATTAACAATGCTCTGATCTTTTACTGCTGCCTTTTAGTAACAGAACAGCCTTCCAAGATGGAAGAAGGCCATGCTATTCCTCTAACTAGTGTTTATGTACCCTGTAATAATTTTTCTTCTATGGTCACTGCTTTCGCTAGTTCCTTTGACATCCTATTCCACATGTTTTATTTTAAATGTAGGGGCACTTCTCTTAATTTTCCACAAGGCCCTTTCTTTGCATTTAGTTTAGAGATTTGAGCATTGCTTCTTCGTCTACAAACCTCACTGACATCCAAGTTACTAGCTGTGAATTTATGGCATTGCAAATAATTACTCCTTTTGTTCTAAACAGAATATATTCTGATATGTATTCTTCTGACTAATCTGAAGTTCTTTGCTGGTCACAAAGGGCAGCATGGCTCAGGGCAATGGGATATGAAAATGTTTACCACTATCTTGTGATTCCATGTCTAGGCTGAGGAAGTTAACAAAACTTTAGTATAAGAAGGGCTTATCTTTTTGCTTTTTTTTTGTTTTGTTTTGTTTTGGTTTTGGTTTTTTGGGTGCATTTTTTTCGTTTGTTTAGTTTTTTTTTAATTCGATTGTTTTAATTTGATCTTTAAGAAATAGTTTTAATAGCTGTTAAAAGTGTGACATTGCTAATGAAAAAGAACAGATTGCTACTTTGTTCTACAATAAAAACAAACGCGTGTGTGGTGATGTTATTAGAGGGAAAATGCTGCACGTGTGATTGCTATTTTCCTTTCTTGTATTCTATTTGTTTATAGCGTAACAAAAGAATTTACAGCTTAAACAACTGTCTGTAGCAAGCAGATTGTTTCAAATGAAACAAAATTTGTCCTTCCAAGTGGCATGTTGTCAGACCTGTTGAAGATTTAAGTAGCAGACACATACATGAATCCCTTTAATGTGTTTCTTTTTTTAATAAAAAATCCTTACATGAATGGAAACTTATAAAAATGAACTATAAGCACAGAAATGCCTCAGCTTTTGCAGGTGGGCAGAGGAAATTCTACTTCACTGTATAAATCACTTAAAAATGTCTTGGCTTGCAAAGCTTCTGAACTGTGCTCCATTCAGTATCAAAGGATTATGGGTGTTATGGAAAGAGAGCGTGGATTATAGGCATTAAAGAGGAAGACTACCGGGGACACAAGGCATGCATGGGAAGAAGACCTTGTGGATAAACTCATTTACAAAGTGGAAGATTTTTCGTCTCTCCTTTATGACTTGATGCCTTCATAAAATAAAATAAAAAACCCAAACAACAAATAATTCTCTGCCAAAATAGATTGTTGGCTACTGCTGCACTCAGTGCTTTAATCTTACATTCTCTTTATTCAGCTTTAGATCAGTGGGTTTCACTCAGGTTAAGTCTTGCTGGGTCTCTGATGCTCTTTTTTTACAAGAGGAAGAGTTATCCTAATAGTTCTATTAATTACAATATAATGACAAGGTCACAGTGCTACAGAATTTGGAAGCTAGTGGTAGAAAGATGCAGAGAGTAGCTATTTATCTCTAAAATAAAAAAATACCTTTAAAGGTCAGTAGTCCAAATCCATCTACAAAGAGCAGGGACATCTTCAACTAGATCAGGTTGCACAGAGCCCTGTCTCAAACCTAACCTTGAAAGTTTCCAGAGATGGGACACCTACAGCCTCACTGGGCAGTTTGTTCTAGTGTTTTACCATCCTCATTGTAAAAAAATTCTTCCTTATAACTAGTCTGAATGTCACCTCTTTTAGTTTAAAAACATTACCTTTTGTTTCATGGCAATAGGTCCTACTAAAATGTTTGTCCCCATCTTTGCTATAGGCCTCCTTTAGGTACTGGAAGGCTGATGTAACATCCCCACAGAGACTTCTCCAGGCTGAATGATCCCAACTCTCTCATCCTTTCCACACAGGAGAGGTGTTCAAGGTCAGTGTTGATTTTCAATAAAAATGTATATTCTGTTTACATTAATGTCTGGTTTATGTTTACAGATCATTTGCAGGATCTGCAGCTTTGCTCTGCTACCCATTGCACATACACAAGACACAAAAGTATTCTAAAGGTCTTACAGATCAAAATAGACAGCATGGAGCATGGGAAAATGCAAATATTTCTGTTTTACATGGAGGGAACTGAGGCACAGAACCTCCAAAACGCTTCCTGCTTTATGTATCTAAATCTCACTGAAATCAGTGCTGGCCAAACACTCAACTGCCTTGAGCACCTGAAATGCTGTTGCTAGAGCTGGCTCGAGCTGGCACCACACAGTGCAGTGGAGGAGAGACAGACAGATCTGATGTAGGTTAAGTTAGCTTGTGGAGTAGCATCTCTGGGTCCACAGAAAAGTGTCTATGCAGATTGGTCAGAAAGACACACCCCCATCCCATCCACGCTCACCTACGTTCCCTCTATTTCTTTAGCCTTATGACTTTTGTTTTTTTGGTTAGGTTTATTTGTTTGGTTTTGAATATAATGTTAACAGAAACAGCAGGATCATCTGTCTAATGACCCTTGTTTGCACTTTCCTAATGACTTGTACTTGGGTATTTAGGAAAGCTGCAGCTGAGCCAAGGCCTTCTGAACATCACTCTTAACCGACTGCCACTCTGTTGTGTCCTCCCCACATTCTTTCAGAAAATACTGCGTCTGAAGGTTCTTTGTGTTCTCAGGAGGGCTTTTCTGTAGAATACATAATCTGTAATGCAAGCACACACATTCAGTGGCATGTTTCAAACCAGCCGGGTACTCATGACACAGAGGCGGTGAAAGGGCAGAGGTCTGTTTCCAATCTGAACAATTGATTGGCTCCTCTGGCATCACTGAAGCTCACAGAGGACTTCTGAGGGGATTTCCTGTGCCATGTTCACAAGGGTGTGCCATTAGCCAAAGCCCAAATTGAGTTATGTGAGGACATGGATGACACCCGAACAAGACAACTTTTTCTGCATAGGAATGAATTTTACCTATGGCGACTAACTCGCACGGGATCAAACCTGTAGACAGGGAAAAGAAAACAAGATGGTAGAAATCAGTTTTAATCACACCAGACAGTTATTAGTAACATAACAGAAGGAAAAAAGGCATAATTTATGCTGTGTATCTTCCTTTACAAAAA
>VXBZ01011608.1:10752-100679 GCA_013399135.1 Heliornis fulica | reverse complement strand
AAAAAAAAAAGAGAGAAATTATTTCCAAAACTGCTCTTTTCCTATCCCACTGTCTTCATCTCTCAGCTGCCAAGGGCAGAACGATACGATTCATAGACTTTTTAATTGAAATTGTACGCAGCCAAATCATAGGACTGCTGCTCCCCTGGAAGTCAGTGGCAAAATTCCCACTCGCGTCAATGGAAGGAAGCTTGGTCTATCAATGGATAGGGAAAAATATAATGTCAACCTGGGTGATCCAGAAGACAGTCCCTTACATTTGTGAGACCATGCCCCAATTCATGACCTGTCATACCTTACTGGTTCTTGCACAGCTGCAGATTTTGTGGTTTCATCTGTCTCCTTTGGGAATCTGCACTTCTGCTTAACTGATTTTATAGTTAACTTCTGATGTTCAGCTTAAATTTGTCATCACAGCCTATTAGGCTGTTCCAGAATGCCCTGTACCTTGTCAAACCAGGACTATTCCCCTTTAGTGTATTCTTTGTACTGTAAGATCTCTTAAAACATCTGGTTTGAGGGTTTTCTTTGTTTGCTTTAAAGATTACACCACGCTAACTCTCCATTTCACCATCTTCCTTCAAATTCTCTTTGATTTACCTACCCTTCCATGAATATTCATCCCATTTTCCTACCTGAAATGCAATTCTGTGCTGTGTGCTGGATGTATATCTGCAGTCTCCGTGGTTGCAGTGCCAGATCCTGGATGGTGCTGAGTGCCTCGGTTTGCTCCAGCAAAACACTTAAGCACTACTCAGAAACAAAGCAAGTGAGTAATCCCAGAAGCAAATGACAGTGTCAGTCCTTAACATGCTTTATTGATGATTGGAATTCAATGGACTTGTCAGTCTCCAGCTAATAAATGGGAATGTCTGCAGGGTAGCTGGCAGTACCAGGCCTGTCAGACGTACAGAGACCAGGGAGACCAGGCCTGTCGAGCAGAGCCTTTACAATGTTGACAGAAGGAGGATGAGAGATGCTTTAGTTAGATGTATGTTCAAAGTCTACAGCTGGAGCTAATTATTTTGTCTCACTTTGAATGTTACTCAGATGCCTGGCTACTCAGTGAGCCTACTGTCAGTGATCTATGTGCAGTCTAGATGGGTTATCACCTTTTCTACTACTCAGGAATGATGTTGGATTAATTAGTGCCAGAGACCAAGGCTCTTTAACGCAGTGGTTCTCAACCTCTTCCAGACTGTGACCCCAAGTCACAAAAAGAGGGAGTTTCAGGATTCCTCTTCTCTGATCCTAATAAAAGAAGGGTGTTTCTTGCACATGTGCATCTATCCCTGTAGACTCATCACATCCAGTAGACAGATTTTACTATTATTTACTCACTGAATGGATTAAACATCTGCAGCATCGTCTCTTTTGCATCCACTTATAGTAGTTCTCCAATCTTTGTAAGAGATGGATCTGCCTTGCTGAATGCTGTTGCATCTCCCAGTCTTAAAGAGACCTCTTCTAGGCTGCTCAAAATATTCTCCTCTCTTTGGAATACATAGACCATCCTTGCTGATTTAGGGGAAGGTGAGAGAGCTGAATCATAGAAAAAGAAAAAAGAAGTTGCAATGTTTCTGTGAACAGGTTGTCTGATCATAAAATTTGATTTTCATGAACAGCTAGCAGCAAACTCAAATTTTACATGGTAAGAAATGCTTGCAGTATGCTTGGTTACAGATAGTAGAATATTTTGGTGCTATTGATCAGTTCAAGTGAAAATAATCAAGTCAGTTCTGCCAAATCCTCCACCCATGTACTTCTGGTGAGCTAGGCAGCAGTGTGCTATTGCTGAGGGCTGCACTAAACATCTGCTCAGATTTGTGAAAGTCAATGCATTGCAGAGCAATGGGTTTTCTCAGTAATAGGTGGAAATAGCAAAAAGAATCCTAGATGAAAGTTTAGTTATAAGTCATCCACATGTTCTTTTTTCTCCAGCTTTTGTTCGCTTTATAAATGCAATTTAGGCTATTTGGGTCAGAGACCTTGCCATGCTGTGTAGTCTGTTCTGCTGCCCCTCCCCACAGTTTGCATGTTTGAAGCAATTTTTCTTCAGGAAAAAAGGTCGCTTTTTCCACTTGGGAGCCAGAGACACAGACTGCAAACATTTGGGAGGCAAAGTGAATTGGGAGCAGCTAGGCTGAAGCATGAGAGTTGGCACTGGAAGAGTCCTACTCTTCCTTGTTCCTCTTCCAGCTCTTTGGGGCTGAGACATTTAAAGAGTAGTGAGGAACATCACATGCTAGTATATGGAGCTCAGCTATCTGAGGGGATAAACCCTGGGGGTACTTTGTTCTTGCTGATCTCAGCAGCAATGATGGGGGCATGCTTCCTCCTCCTTTGTGGCTCTTAATTCCTATGGAGTTGCTCTGGTAGACTCTTAGGAGTAGCCTTGCTATGTGGGAGCAAGGAAGCAAGCTCATATTTTGAAACTTCCCTTCCATGACCCATTCCTTCCCAAATTTCATTATGACATGGGTAGCACTATGTTCATGATGGCATAATTCAAGGCACCTTCTCTTAGTTGTGAAATTCTATAGAGCTGCTCAAGGTGGTGTTGAAATTCATATTTTTACTGTGCCCTATCTTACACAGTAGAACAGGACAGATGTAGATGTCTTTTATCCAGGTACACTCTTTCTGAAGTACTTCTCCGAGCACTTGTTCTTCATGCAATAAATAAACTATAAGGCAGAGGAGAATGATATTACTCTTCAGCTAAAATCCTAAATCAGTTTTCAATGATCTATACATTAAATTTACATTTGTCTTACTATGCTGAATAGTGCAAGGTTTTTCTCCGGTCTGCTTAAACATATCACTGGATCTATGGTTGACAGTAGCAAACCACTGTATCAGATCAAATGAAGGGTAAAAATGCAGTTTTGCCTGGAAAATTTCACAGCAATTTTCTTTCCTCTTCTCCCTCCAAGTTTTCAAACGATGCTATGTAATTGACATTTCCCACTGGACAATAAATAACCTGTCCAGATGAGGTAAGTCTGATGTGAGAGAAAAGAGGGCTGTGAGAGTTGTGAGAAAAGATGTCTCTTGTGTTTATTCTGAAGTGATGCTCCAAGGAGTCAAGCAAACTCAGAAATTCAGATCTTGCCAACATCTGGTTTACATCAGCAGAAACCAAAAGCTTATAGCTGTCTGGCTGGACCATTACACTGTCTGTGCGCGTGTGTGTCTTAACTTCTCCTGACACTACCTGAGGGATCACTAGGCTGGAAGATGCTCATCTTTCTTCAAATGCACACACATATGGGCACACCAGCACAAGAAGTAATCTTTGGCTGCTTAGCCTCCCATTCAGTGCCAGTCGTGTGAGTAGTGCCCAGCTCTTATGGTCAATCAGGTCACCTAATTTAAGTACCTACTTCTTCTACTACAGCAAACCTTTTGGAAATACTGGATGCTAGTCTCTACTCACCTGCATACCTTTCCTCAGAGGACAGATACCTAATGGGAGGGGGCCCAGAGGGATGGTCCTTTCACACCACAGTGGTCTCAGTGGTCTCGCAGGCAGCAGGCAGCACTGAATGCTGGGTCTGCTCAGCCAGACAAGGAGCTGTTACCTCTGCTAGGTGAAGACAGACAAATGTCTGTCTTCACCTAGCAGAGGTAACAGCTTCAAAGCTGTACTGTATTCCACCTGAGAGTTTCTTTTCCTTCTATTGAAGGTGAATTGCAGGAAACAGCAAGTGATATTTTGACTTTAGCTGATCGCTTGGTTTATGAAGGATGGAATCTGTGGAGTTAGACCCTACTTTCTAGGCTGGGTCCGCATTTCCCCTCAGTCTGTCAACTAGACTAGCTGTGAGTTAAAGAAAATCCAGAACAGACCTGGGAGAATGGGTCTCCAACCCTCTCCCTCCAAGATGAGTGCCCTAACCACTAGTTTACAGTTATATTCCATGTTGCCTTTTCTCCGGCTGTCTCTGCAGCTCTTGCATGCCCGGCTGCACTGTGGCTCACTTTCAAGAGGGAGAATGAGGAATGCTTTTGCCCAGCATACCCTATGATCTGGTGGTTAGAGCACTTTTTAGGGAGTGAGTGGGCTTAATCCCTCTTAGGCTGATCAGTCCCTTTTGCTTCCTGCTTTAATCCTTTACTATCAGAAGGCAGATACCAACACCACTTATAACTGTCTTTAACTCTTTGTGCTTCTCCTAGAGGCTTGTGCAGTGTTCAGGCGCAGTAATCATGCACCAAAACAATTCTGCACCAGAGCTTTGTGTGCCTGTCTCTGCAGAGCACGCACTTTTGGACATAATGTGAGTAATGGAAGTGCCCAAGGAACACTTAGTTATGAAGAACAGATAAATCTGGGTTAAATGGTGGAAGGAGGATTGGACTGGCATTTGTGCAAACCTGATTTTGCCTTCAGGTGAGATTTGAAGAACAGGGTGCCACCTTGATCACCTGCAGAATTTCACAGGCGGTGCTGCTCAGGATATCACCTCAAAGTGCTCCAGCCCTTGGGAGCAGCTGTCATTGACTCCCACAGGCACGTATACAAGAATTCTTCTTTGTTTAAAAAGGGGCAGCACGTGTGTTGGAGACAAGTTTCTGTATACTAGCACCTTCACGTGACTATGCTTGTGCGGTTTCTGATTTCCACTACTTTGGTTACATTCCTCCTTGTTTGAATACTGGCAGGGCTTTAGTTTGTAACCTTCCTTTTTTTTTATTTTCTTGGAATGAAAAATTGCAAGTGACCCGTGAATCTTATGGGCTCTTAGATCAATAAAAAAATGTCTAAATCTGCTCCTAAATATTATGATGTGGGATATGCTTCTAAAGTTACTAACCATCCAACTAGTCAGTTAAAAGAAGTGCTAATGCACAGTTCAAAGGTTTTTCTTTCACATCTTTTGTTTTAGTTTACAAAGTTTATACTACAGCTTAGCCAACTAAAACCATCTTCTTATGTTACAGAGTATTTTAATTTTTTTCTATCTTTGCAGAAATGTTTAGGGAGTAACAATCCCAGAATGTCCTGTCCAGTAGTTGCATCTTTGCACCCAGATATCTTTTAGAGCTGCTTTTAGTTTTCCCTGCCTTCTAATGTGGAGTATTCCTAAAATGTAACAATCTCCTGGTATGTATGTGCTTCTATGTCCCTGTGTCTTTTTTCCTTTTTTTTTTTTAAGCCATCCCTCTGTACCTGTTTTTTCTCCTTGTTGCCAGTTGCATTTTATTTCTTTTTTTTTTTTTTTGTGTCTGTCCTTCTGTTCCAAAGACAAACCAATGTTGTGCTGTTGTACAGCAAAGAAAATGTGCCAGGCTTGCTGACTTGTAAACAGCTGCATTTTGATTTTTAATATAAAAAAATTATGATCAGTAAAAGCAGAAGAAAAGTTTTCAAAGTTCCAGAGACCTCTTTGGAGAGCCTCAAAATCAGCAATGGAAAGCAAGGAACATACATTTCCTATCATACGCTTTTTCCAATTTCCAAAACATATATAATTATGGCCAATCCTCTTTAAATTATACTCTGGAAAATATTATTTAAATAGCACAAGATTCCACTACATTAGGAAAAGCTTAGAGTTGCATGAAAGAAGATGCTGCGTCTAGCAGCCTAGAAATGTGGTTGATGTCCAAATAGACTCTGCTGAGAGGATCAGAAATCCGTGCTATCCATGCCAGGTCAGTGTTTGTATGTCAGGTGGTATCTGTATGCAGCTGGTCAGGGTCAGATTTACCAGGGAAGCTAGGGGAGGAGAGCAGTGGTGGAGTAACAGCAAAATACAACATTTAGGTTGCTGACGGAAGATACACAACCTCTCTGGCACCTGTGGCATGTTAGGAAGGGTCCACCTCACATCTGTTTGACTTCAGAAAAAGGAATGGGATTATTCTCTTTCCTGTCTTTCAAAAAGGTTTTTAAGAAAGTTGAATGGAAAATCATGTATTTTAAACTTTTCTGGTTTTTATTTTTTCTTGAACTTTTGTGCCAATTCCCCACCTTTCTCTTCTGAAAGCAGAGGAATTTCTCAACACTTCTCTCCAACAAGTGCATCATTAAGAGAAAAAATATGAATATGAAAATATGGGCAGTAGTGTTTGCTACTTAGAGAGCCCACTTAGTAGGCTTAGATCAAATAGATGATTGCAAATAGCTTTGTTCTAGTTACATTTAACCAGGCAAATTTGGAAATCCCTACTGCAGCTACTTCCAGACCTACTGGTACACATTCAGTGGTGCATAAGGAATAAACTGATTTAAAGTGCAAACCAGCTACCTAAGCCTTGACAACAGGTCTCTCTAGGACAGCCACATGTTCAAAGGCAAATAGTTTTACCTTCTGTCGGGGCCTGGGAGATGAGGCATCGCTGTTCCTGGGAAGGTTCAGAGGCTATTGCTCAGAAAGGTGCAGGTAATCTGGGCAAGGGAGTGGTACCTGCAGGCTCTTGAATAGTATCTTCTGATGCTCAGCCTGGGAGCCCAAGGCTTTACCTTTACCTTTACCTTTCTGGGGCTTTGAACCTTAACCTTCTCATATAAACTATGCCTCGGTGAAGGCAAGTATAGAAAGTGGCTGGGGGTGGATGGGAGGTCCCTCTGGGCAGAGACAAGCAGGCTGAGGAGGCTGGTCTCCAATTGTCTCCATGCTCTTCATTTCCCAGGCTTATGCAGTGTTGGGACGTGTAATTTATATGCTAAAGAGGTTGTTTGCAGGTGTTTTGTAGAGCAAGGGAACAGGGAGATGAGCTGTATTTTGTGCAATAGATCTGCTCACTCTGTGAGGTGTTTCCATTGGGAAAAATCTTGCCAAGAACCGGAGCTGTTCCTGCCACACTGGTGCAGAGCAGATCAGTTGGATATATTTGGTCTTTGGTGCAGCCCTTTAAGCCCTTTGATAAACCTTATTGATTGTACTACTAGTATACTTGAGCAGAGGCTAGTTTTTTGGGCTGTGTTGAAATGGAGCTGTAATGAGCACTAAACTACTTGAATTCCTTCTCTTCCTCCTTTTTTTTTAAAGCTGTCAATGTTTTATTTTTAGAAAGAGCACAAAGGAAGCAATGGCAAGGAGAAGGAGGAAACTGCTCCCATTGCTAAAACCTTGTTTTGAGTTGTGGACATAATGAGGAGATGTATTGCCTTTCCTAGTTCTGCAGATTAATGATTGATTTAGCAGGAAATGTGATGTTATTACAAATGTGGGGCCTAATTTGGATTTTGTTGCTTGGGAGTTGCCTGGGTGGGGAAGGAAAGTAGGATCCAGCCTTTATTTTTGTTACTTTTCTCAGCCTTGGGAATGTACGTGTTCAAATAATATTTGTCTTGCCCCTTTTGCACGGTCTTCTCGTCACTGCCATTTGCTGAGGCAGACCAAATACTGCTAGCACAGGGGAGCCCAGACTGCACACTTACTCTGCCCTGTCAGGCAGTAGCTACATTTTAGAAGGAAACCGCAGCACAAAAGTGGGATCTCGGGTTCCATGCAGTGTATGCAAAGCAGTTTCATTTAAAATGTCAGGTTTACCTTGGCAGAGCCACTCTTTAGTAGGGATTAAGGCTGAAAAAACCACTGAATCATACTCTGTGTTTCCATCTGTGTGCCAGGTCACAAACATAAATTGTAATGTTGGCCCTCATCCGTCATCACATAACGCTCTGGCATACTTTTTCATTCCCTGAATATGAGTGGAATGAGAAGGTTACTTGGAAAGCCATCTGTCTGAGAAGCTGTCCTGTTACAATTAGCGGGCAATCTTGAATTTCATCTCTGGACGATTATGAAGTGAAGTGGGAGGGAGAATGGGATGTGTATGGTAGGCTACCAGAGCTTCTGGTAAGCCAAGCTAACCATGACCCAAAATGCTGAAGCAAAAAAAGTTGGGGGAATCAGACAATGCCATTTTCTTAAACAAAAATGTGTAAAAATGACCTCAAACAGCCAAATTTGGACCTAGATATGAGTTTAAATTTCAAGCGATTCTAAACTTCAGGGATATTTAGAGATGGGAGTTTGGTTTGACTTGTATCTGGTACCAAGGAATTGCTTTCCTTTCTAAAGGCTTCTCAGATGCCAGAGTGAGTGAAAAGCAGTGCTTAAGTGGCAGCAGTAGGATGGGAGAAAGCAGGATAAGAGCAGATAACTGGATAACGGTCATAGCTGTAGATTAATCACATAAAGTTAGCAATCATGACCTTGCAAGTTACCCAAATCCATCCTCTTCCTCTGCATCTCTTCCCATCAGTAAAACACGTTAAGGGCTGCCGTCTCTAGCCATGCTTCTGTCACCACACCTGCAAGCTGTGGACAATCTGATTTGGCTGTATTTTTGAGAGACATTCAACAGCCAACCTAAACCACCTTAGTGCTGTAGTAAGGCAAGAAGGAGCTTTTTTCCTACCACTTATGTTTCTTTCAAATTGCGGAGGGCATTATCCTTTCAACAGCTTTCAGACAGTCTGCAAAAGAAACTTTGGACTTCAAACTTTTGTGATAAATATGTTCTCTCTCTTTTTTTTTTCTTCTTGGTCAGGAAATGTGTTACCATTTTTCCACCGTCTGTAGACTGGGATATTAGATGCTCTGAGAGGAAAAGAAATGCTTAAGGCTTCCTTCCTCTGGCACTTCATTAATGCCAAGAAGCAGGCTGGGTAGTGTTGTTTTAATTAGTGGGCTTTTGTTAAAAGAAGTGCTTGGAACTACCTGACTTCAGTTTTACCCAGCAAAAGCAACACAAAAATTACATCCTAGAACAGAATGTTGCCTCTAGCAAGAGCAACACTTAGGATGTGTTTGGCTATATGTGTCATACTTCACAGTTTTATTCTTGACTCCAGCTGGGGACTGACTTAGGTCATGAAACATGAGGATTGTGTTTCCTGAACTAATTTAACTGCTTGGTGACTTGGCATCACTAGGCTTTTTTTAAATTTTTTGTTCCCCCTCTAAGCCTACAGTGTTTTGTTAGGTAGATTTATTGGATATTTGTTGTCAGATTATAAATTAATATTTTTTTATATAGTGCTCCTTATTTTCAATCACTTGCTCAGTTCTTCCTCAACTGTTTACCTCTTTTATTTGCTATCAGTCTTTAGTCATATGAGGTAGCACTGAAAATAGCAGTGTTTGAGTACTGACAAGGTAGTGGTCTGTGTGAATGTTTGCTTTCATCCTGAATAACATCCACAGGATTTCACAGGTGTCCAGTGATGTGTCGAAGAGCATGGTTCGGTTTCATGAGCAGGGATTTCTTTACCCATTGCCATGGTGGATGTCATCACCATACATAATAAAGGTATGGCTTCATATGTTTGGCATATGTCTCTCTGGCAGGGTACTTCTATAGCATGCTGTTCCATGAGAAAATTTTGTCCTGAACCCTGGCAGTTTGTGCCTGGTTTGCTTCTTAAATACAAAGCTTTCCATTTTTTCTCTGTTTTTATATTACCATCATTATTGCTGTTTTTGTAGTTTATGTAATTCTGGTTTGAGTTCCTGTGAGCTCTTATCCAGCTTTGTTCCAGTTTGTTCTGCAAGCACACATTAGGCAGTAAATTACAAAAGAACTGTTTCTAAATGGGGAGTATTCTGAACAAAAGAAGAAAACTGTAATTATTCCAATGAGGATTTGAGCAAGCCATCAGAATTAACAGTGCTGCTTTTCCAAATGTGCCACTGTTTTGATTAGCTGATGTGCTTATACAATCCCCGCCGTGGCAGTGACCGTAACTGAATGCCTGTAACCGCAGGCAGAAAGCTATTAGAGCCCATCCACAAAACCCCAGCTATTTCAGTTCTCTTCGCATCAAAAGCCTACAGTGCCCAAGCGATGCCAGCTAAGTATTTGTTTCTGTGGGCCTGTTATCTCTTTTTACCATTCAGAACATTTTTTTTTCTCCCCGCTGAATGGCTTAAACTTGATCTATTAATAATGTTTTTGAAAAGTGAGCTCTTCAACATATTCTTTAGGCAGCGCCAAAAAAATAGACCTTGAGGTAGGGAAGACAACCCTAATTTCGCTGGCCACTTGAGGGAGGTGGTGTGTTGTCTGGAGGGTGGAACAGAAACCAGTGTTGTTACTAGCTTGCAATAGAAATACCAAAATTTCGAGTCTTTCGTAGATGAAAAGGGAGCACTGGACTTGAGCAGTGGCTGCTTTTCCTCTCGAAGGCCTTCCCCATGCAGTCCCCAATAACTCCTTCATGACGAGCCGGTTGCTGCTTTCTGAAGGGCATATGGTTTAAAAAGAGAAATCAAGTCAGACTGAGTAAATGTCTTCATTCTCGTCAGAAACAAAGTAGGAAAAGCAAAATCTGAGGAAGGTTTTTAAAATCTGACAGAACAAACCGTGATATTTCAATAGCTGTGCAACATATTTTTCAGAATAAGGATGTTTACTGACTGGCCTGAGCTCAAGTAAAATTATGAATGTAAAAGTTTTTCATTCCCTTCAATGAGTTATGAGCAATACTTGGAGACCTGACCTTTTATCCCTTCGTCTGTCTTCCCTTCCGTCCCACGGATGTTTGGCCTGGCGATGCTGCCGAACGGCTGAGGTAAAGACAATACAAATGTGATATGGTGTTTTCCCATCTGAAGGACTTGGAGGTAAGCCTAGAGTTTGGGAGAAATTAGGAAACGAAACATTTCAGAACTATTGTCAGTCCTGGAGTTTGGGCCCACTTATTCAAATGAAAGTGAAAACCACAAAAGCTGTGCAAAGCGAGCAGCCCAGTTCCCTTCGTGGGGTACTGTATACAGCAGAGCCACAGAGGAACTGCAGAAGCGCCCTCATCCTGCACATCGTCACCAACACCAGCTGGCTCCATGTCCTCCATAGAAGGTATCGCAAAGTCTAGAATAACATTCCTCCTAGAAAATAGAGCTAGAGTGGATTGAGAAGTGGAGACACCAAAACTGACTAAAGCAAAGCGGCAGGTTTTGTTTTCTGAGTGGAACAGAAGCTGTTGCATGTCTTCTCTCCCGTTTATAAGTCCTAGCTTAGCATTTGGCCAGTCCAGAGCAGGATGATTTATACTCAGCCAGCACTGCTTTATAACCTCATGATCCTCTTCTGTCCTAGTCCACCTAACCAGTTGTTCCCCATCCTGCTTCTGAGAAGCTGATTCCTCCTGGCTAAGTGTAGCACTTTGTGTTCTTCCTTGTTGAACAGCATCCTGGCTTTTTTCATGTAACTTCATTTTCAGGATCACTCTGAGGTCTTCGGCATGTCTGAAGCTCCACCCTTCCTATTGTCTGCAGATTTAATAAGGACTTTCTGTTTTCCATCACCTAGATTGCTCATGAAAATATGCTCTCTGAAGGAGATTTCCCCCAAACCCTGGTTGACAGGCTAGCTCAAATCTAAAACATATTTAATTGTTCTTCTGTATCTTCCTACTGTTACTTGGGTCATTCTGTATTTAATGCAATCATTTGAATCAGCTGAACTTCCTGAAACATAATCTCTTCAAGGAATAGGGTACCTCAAAAGTGGGTAAAGGCTTTTCCAAACAAGTCCCTCAAACCGTGCACCCTGTTTTATGATAAGGAGCCTTATAGATCATCAGGTTTCCTACCTAAAATACTCTAGATTTAGGAATACATGCCCAATAGTTTGTGCTCTGTGGAGGGTTTCTGCCTTTTTCTGTTTACCTGCTACTTTTGCTCTAGCATTAAATTGAGTTTGAATCACGAAGTAAAAAATAACAGTGTGAGTTTTCAGATTACTAAGAAACTGAAATCTGCTGGGAAGTGAGGGCTCTGAGTGACAATTTTGGCACAAATAATGCTCAGCTTCTGTATTAATAAGAACTTGCTGACGAGGTGTCAGAAACAATATCCTGTAGCTAAATAAGTTAAGATAGCCTTATTTTCCTTACCAACAAAATGGATTTTATCCTACACCCTTACATCATATTGACTGCTAATTTTGACAAGGTCTCTGCTGTCCTACATTTAGCTGGCAGTATTTTAAGAAACTACAAAGCCTCCCATTTATTATCTTCTCGTTTTTTTTCCTCCATTCTGCCTACTCTATTTTCTTCCATGACAACTCTTCCACCAGGAGCTTGCAGAAACCCTGTTTGCATATTAACCCCATCAGTACTGACTGCTTTTATTTGAGTGCCTAAAATGCACTTCTGAAAGTACCTAGAAGTGTTTTTTATTCCCACATGGGAACAGTAGTAAATTAGATGACTGACAATTGGGAAAAAAACCCAAAATAACTNAAAAAAAAAAAAAAAAGGGGGTAGATGTGTGTATGACATGGTTGTTGTAAAATAGTATATATTACTTTTCAGTCTTAATCAAGACTTACCAATAAGTTAAAAGATACATGTGAAATTCAATTGAGTGCCAGTAAATGATAACTCCACACGCAGTACGCATGTACTACGCATGGTAGTTTTCAGCAGGGCCTGTTTCTGATTTGTCTAATACAACCTTTCTTAACTATTGCCTTTCTTTACTGTCATAGCATGTCATCTGATTGCTGCTTTCACTGATGCTGAATCCATCAGTCAAGGATTGATTAGGATTTGTTATTTAAAGATGAAGACCAAACAGCCTGAGCTCTCTGCCTACTTCAAAACCACCTACCTTTAGGCATTCCAGGTAGATCTAATGATTAAATAGTTCCTTAAGTAAGGAGATAATTTTCAGCTGCTGAAGCTCTTTGGTGCATATTAGTAGGGATCTGATAAAATTTTCAGATTCCATTTTTTAGTTAAGTTATTGTTTATTGCATCAAGAAACAGCAAACAACATAAGATTGCACCCTTGGAAGGTGACAGGTTCTGGTGGTTAACATCTCAATTAAAAAAAATATGAGTAAAACCATCTTTGTAAAATAATTCTGCTGTAAAGACGGCTGGAGTGACTACGTGTTTTATTAGCCCCTCTTTTGATTAGCTTGTTACTTCATACTTCACTGCTGGTGATTTAAATAAAAGTTATATTCGCATCTACTCAAGTTAGCAGAGCGAAAACAGGCATAGCAAAAGACTTCCGCTGCGAGCTACAGTATGGTGAGATCTGTTACACTGAATGGAGGAACACAAGCTGTTATAATGTGCTGCGGTGCACACACAGTTTCCAGGGCTGATTGATGACATACCCATATATAGTTAGGAGTAAGACATTGCTTTTGAAAATAGAATTAAAACTTTCCCTTTTTAGGAGCAAGCACCACTTTGGCATCACAACCGACCCCAAGTACATTAGTTCTTTTGGTCAAAACATTAACAGGGTACTTTGTTAACAAAATGTTCAGGTCATGATGAGGTCAAAGCATGAACCATAAGACTCTTTTTATGAGCTAAATGTTTCCAAATAGCACTCCAAGTTGAAAGTGCTGAAATTAAAGCTTTTCTCCTGTAAACAGGGTGTTGCTGAGCTGAGTATATGTTCATAGAAAAGAATCATATAATCACTTTTAAGATCATTGAGTGGAGCCACAGCCTAAACCTGCCTAGTCCACCTCTAGACCATGTCCTCAGGCACAACATCCACATGTCTTTTAAATACCTCCAGGGTATTCTGCACTGGCTACCCCATGGCCTTCCAGAGTGAAATACGATTTCAGATGCTGTTAAAATGTAGAAATTATTTTACTTTGTCACTACATTTTTAGGGATATATTTTGTGCTGTGGAGAAAGTAGATCATAATTAAAGTTTACACATTATCTACAGAAATGCAAGGCGGTTCTCGTACAACTAAATCCACTCCTCACTCCTTGTGGAAACATAAATTAGCGGCAACAGTGTTAACAGTATTAATGCAAGAGAATTGCAAAAAGGCATGGCTAAAAGCATCTGAATTTTGAATAGAGAGCAACAGAAATTAGCACAGTTTTCTAAGTTCTACAGATCATGCTATCATGTAATCCAGACATTTCCAAAATTGCACATGGGTCTGTGTGAGTTTCAACTACCCAAAAACATTGCAGGATTTGTTGTGTTGTAAGAAAAAACTCATAACTCAGGGAATGCTTACCCAAATGTTTTTAGGCTCATTTTTCTACCACCATGAATGAAACATGATAGTGCTAACTCTGAAAAACCCAGAACTGCTGCTCACATTCAGAAATTCAGTATTGTTATATAAGTAGATCAATTTGCTTTGTACACAGGAGAAAATTGGAAGGAAAACTGTTGAAATAAATGGCATTTAGCTAGAACTGAGCTGTTTTGCCTGTCAGGACATCAGTGTCTTCACAGTAGAAATCATGACAGACTTCAGCATTGTAGTGTTAATAGACAGGATCACAGTTTTGGAGTTTGCTCCAGGTTTTTGTCATTCATGGAAGCAAAGAAGTTGAAGAAAGAATGAATTGGCACATAATTAATTGGCATATAATGTTTTGGAGAAAACAAGATGAAGTTTCAGTGCTGAGAGGGATTTTTTTTTTTTTTCATATACTTTATGATATAATCTAGAAGATTTTTCAGTTAGTGTTTACTCTGGGTGTAGCTCTTTATAAGAATATAATATGGTTAATAGAAAAATCTGTTCTAGTAGCTTAAGCAACAACATTTAAAAAATGAGCCGAAATGAAATGTTTTCTATTGCACATTTCTGA
Source organism: Heliornis fulica (assembly GCA_013399135.1). Classification (NCBI taxonomy): domain Eukaryota; kingdom Metazoa; phylum Chordata; class Aves; order Gruiformes; family Heliornithidae; genus Heliornis; species Heliornis fulica. Next base: position 86,115 of record VXBZ01011608.1, on the reverse strand, counting down.
TCTCCTGAATTAAAAGTGATGTTCAGATTAGCATACAGAAATAAAAAAGTACATTAAATATAGTGTCAAATACAAATACAATTTCATTCTTGTGCTGTTGCAAAAATTGTCACAGTGGTCCAAACAACCTAAAATGAGACTTTGGCTTAATAAAATCATAATTCCATCCTGTTCTTCATTCCTAAGGCTTTCATTCTGGATCTTGTTTAATTAAAAAAACCTTGTCCCTTACTGACATACTATTAAAAATTAAAAGTCTAGACAACGGGGGAAATAAAATTCTGAGGAATTCCTGACAAAGCTGAAAGTGCCACCATAGATGGGAGGCTGTTCTTTGGGATCTTTACTTTCCAACTTTGTCTCCAGCTTCTATTCCTTCAATTATTCAGAGAAACTGAGCAAGGCAAAAGGGAAGAACTGCATTTGGTTGATACACATAACTACAGCAGGGGTGCTAACTCTCACAGTTCTCACGAGGGACAGAGCTGTAGCTGTAAATGTATACACATACACACTGATACAGCCAAGCTACCTGAGTAAATGTGTTAGCTGGCTGGGTGTGCCATGGTCAACCCACCACACAAATCCTGAGGAGAATTCCCGGATCGGGAAAAGCCATGGTAGCTAGATGTGGGGTGTGCCCCCTTGCCAGTTTGGACAGTGTGGGGAGTGTGGGTGATTTGCATTCTGTGGTAATACTGTGAGGAAAAATTATAAAATTATATGGCTACGACTGACTCTTTATACAGTGGGAATGCTAAATGGGGCTTTGGGGTCTCAGAGAGTCATTTCTGCTTGTCCAGGTCTAGGTGACAACACTTCTATTGTGGTTTGCAGTGGCAGAATAGCTACTTCTCATAATGCATGCTAGAGATAGATTGTATAACCTGTGCTCCCAAGTTAGATCCTTCAAATCTGGGTCCAACATTATAAGTGACAATGAATAATGAAGTGTGATAACCTTAGCAATTAATACTAATAAAAGACCTGTGAACTGGTAACAATATACTGATGCAGTTGAGCCAACAAAAGTCTTTACTGCAATTTGAAACACATGCTAAAATCCTGTGTTATAATCAAAGCCCAAATTAATGGATTGAAACAAAACTTGTAAGGTAGAGTCAGGTCTTAACTGATGAATTATACATTATTTTGAGTCCTGTTATCCCAGCCACTTCAGAGTGTCTCAGGCGGAGGCAGTTGGAGTCTTTTGTCTCTTGCTTATCAGCCGCAGAACACAGATGCATCTGGTTTATGGAAGCTCACCACATCATTTTCATAGCATCTTGTGTAGGAAAAGATATGTTCACTGAAAAGAAGAGACATGTAAAACCTGACTTTTTTGATGACTGATAGATAGATAGATCAACATTAAAAGAGGCATGATATTAATAACAAGACCTGATACTCTGCTTCCCAAGAGCTGCAAAAACTTGAGATGAAGACACCAAAGATCCCAGAACAGAGCAGACTTACATAAATTTACCCACCAAGATCATGACAGGCTGAGGAAGAGAAGTGCATCCTTCTTGGATCATAGAATCATTTTGTTTGGAAAAGACCTTGAAGATCATCAAGTTCAACCTCAGGTCTAACACTGCCAAGTCTACATCTAAACCATGTCCCTAAACACCACATCTACACGTCTTAAATACCACCAGGGATGGTGACTCAATCACTATCCTAGGCAGCCTGTTCCAGTGCTTGATAACTCTTTTGGTGAAGATTTTTCCCCTAATATCCAATCTAAACCTCCCCTGGCACAACCTGAAGCCATTTCCTCTTGTCCTATCATTTGTTACTTGGGAGAAGAGACTGACACTGACAATACCTGGATATTGTGGTCATTGTTCCACACACTCAGCAACTGAACTATTTGCTAAATTATATAAAAAAATAAATAATCAAACATTTTTTTCCTTAGTTCTCCAACAGGAGTCATCACTGAACAGACCCAGTGGTCTCCAGGCCCACACTGTCTCTGTGCCAGCATTTGCAAAGGCAGCATATTTTCTCTTCAAAACCTTTTCCCGAAAGGCAGAGATTGTGGCTGTCAGCATCTCCTTCTATGGCATATTGAATACAAGTTTTTAGTGCATAAGGACTTCATTATGCACTACAAGCTTTGGTTTTCCTCTCCCTCTGCCCCCACCCTCCCCAGTGGTGGCGGAGATTCAGACCAGATCTGTCACTGACAGGATCACCTGGACCGGAAAAGCGCAGGCAGGATTTCAACACAACTGGCTCCCTTGTTTGCAAACCCTCCACACCTGCTCACCATCCCCATCAGTGGGATGGTGCTCCATGACCATAGCAGTGCTGCAGCACCATCCTCCATTATGGTCCATAAGAGTCAAGAGAATCAAAATAACCTTTTGCCTGACAAAAGGGTGTCCCACAACAAACAGATCCTGTTTAGGAGCAGGTGAGAAAAACTAAGAGGAGGTCCATTATCAGTCAGCTCTGCCTGGAGAGATGGAGAATAAAAGCAACCTTCGAAACAACCTCATGAGGCAGGAGGTGAGCTGGTGGGAACTCTTGTAGCACAGCTGGCAACCTCTTTCTAGCTGTGAAATTGCTTGGAGGTGCCCTGGGGCTAGATAGTGTCTATTTATCTGCAGCTTTGGCCCTGAGAGGCAGTAGGCAGGAGCATGATGAGTCCTCAGGAGAAGGGTGCACCTTGCCCTGTGTTGCCTTGCTGGGCTGATTTCAGGGTCACCTTGCCTGCAGAGCTTGGTCTCCCAGGTCTCACACTCATGGTCCTGAGAAGCAGACAACCTATTTCTGCTCCTTTCCCCCATTTGGGTTTCTGTCAGACGTGAAGCAAGTCCTCCTGACAGAAATATCCAAACCTGCCTTCAAGCAGAGGACTGGAAGGCTGCATTCCTCTATCTGCTGGGATTTTCTTTTTCTTTCCATGAGCTAACACAGTAAATCATGAATAAACAAAAACTATGAAGGATTAGGGCGTACTATTTAGTGAATCATGACTAACACAGCCCTGTCTTGCTTCCTCTGAAAGCGTGCCACAAAAGTTCAACAAATATTATTGTGAAATGAACCACAAAGTCTTTACACACTTTGGAAATGGCATCTTCACCCATTTTCCCTGGCAACAAACAAGTGGATTTAGATTCTAGTTGATGGGAAAATCTCTAAATTTAAAACACTTGATAATTCACACAAGACTGGAGTTTTTCAATCATTTTCCTCCCTCCTACACCCTTCCTGTATGGCAAATATAATTTAGCAGAAGATCCCAAAAGTCAGAGAGTTTTAATTGAGATGAGAGGGCACTTTCTCTGCCCTTTGCAAAGAAAACATTCAGCAGTGACTTCTGTGAGTTGAAAGATTTAGAAATATTACTGGAACACCTGCCTCCTGTGTGCACAGTTCCTGTAGCCGTCAGGTGGAATGGAGTGTATATAAGCAGGTATTTTCTATGGACAAGAACGGGGAAAGAAGAAATACTTTCTTGTAATGTCACTTGTAGTGTTATGAGTGCTTGTGTGCTTATATATGTATGATGTTCTTCTTAGACATAAACCTATCTGTGGTTTTGAGATGCTGGCCATAAGCAAGTTTGTTTTAAGAAGTGATTATCATAGTCACTACCCTTGGGATAGGTTAAATGACCCATTTGTAAAAGAAGTCAGAGAAAATACTGGAAAGGGAGGACAGGCTGAGGTTCTAAAATTGCTCATTACAGTATTTATTAATATTTGTCATAACACCATTATATAAACACAATCCCCGAGAGAGGAATAGATCCTTACACATGTTCTTACATCTAAATAAAGACAGAAGGAAAGAAAGAGCAAGCACACCTGGTATTGCAACAAATCTAATTCCTTTTAGTAATGTGGGTGTTATAATTTCATTCTGGTGACAGCTAAGGATGCTTTTGAGCTCCATGAAAATCGGTCACAGAATTTTAGCATCTCAGAAAATATGGCCATAAGTGTCATGATCTTTCAATACCTAGAAAACAGGTCTAGGAATGTTGGGCTTGCCCAGACATTGCCTACCCTGCAGGTCAGTTTTCTTTCACACATGGGATCGATTCCTTTGTGCTAACTAGGATCCACCCACTCCCATTCCTTGTTCTCTGCCTTAGTATCTCCCACAAAATCCTCACATGTGGTTCCTCATGTCTGCAAGAACCACGTTTTGGAGAAGATAATCCTGAAGGAGTGGAAAGGAAATAGTTGAAACAAATGCTAACAGTGGTGTAGAGTAGAAGTTCTTAAACCACCGACTCTCACCAGAGTTTTAACTCTTTCAAACTTCAGAGCCTTACTTCAGACTTTGATTTCATCTCCTTTTGGAGAAAAGTTGTCATCCTTTCTTTTCACAAAAGACATTCAGTAACTGTCTTCAAGCTCCATTTAGCAGTGGCTCTTTTGCTATGCTAAGAAAAATCACCCCCCGTTCACAGCTCAAGAGATCCTGGGGACGTTTTTCATTCTGCTTATACTCCGTTTTAAGTACAAACACAATGAAAAACTGAAACAGATGGCAATTTATTTGTCTCTAAAGTTTGCATATATGTTCAATGACATTTTTATAAGACTTTAAAGATTCTTCTTTTCCTGATGTCAGTAATCTGAAACGGCTTTTCCAAACAAAATGAATCTGCTTGATGCTCAGTTGTGTTGCAGTGTCAGAAGATAGCTATCCTTTCTCCATAGTTTTGCTGTGCTAACATGACTTCTTTCTCTCTACTTTTTCTTTGATATTCGAGGGTTAGACCTGCATGAAGCACTCCACACAGAAACATGGTTGCATAAAGTTTGCATTTTATCCTCTATTTCTTTTGTCTGAAATACAGAGTGGGCATTTCTGGAAAGCTGTCTGCACGCTCACTAATCACTTTGAAGAAATATTTAATATTTTAGTTGTGACTTCCATTCAGAAAAGCACTTTTGACTCTTCCATACTAAATCATTTCTGTCCATCTGGATACTAATTCTAGATTTTATTATACTTTCCATAGTTTTCCCTATATGGAAGTGAGATTTATTGATCTATGGCTCCCCAAATCTTCCTTGACAGCTTAAAAATGGTGTCACATTTGCTACTTTCTGTTTCTCTGGGAATGAGATTGATTTTAAGTGACAGATTACACATAACATTTTCACATTGGTACATGCATTCCTTCAGAAAACCCAAGCGAACACCATCTGGTCCTTCTGATTTCCTAGTTCTCATTTTATAAATTTTATTGAAAAATCTCTTCTGACACTGCAATTTTAAACAACCCATTAGACTCAGCCCTCTGTAAAGAAAGACTGTGGTGGAAACTTGCTTACTAAGTAGAGATTTAATTTAGTTTTTCTTTAATGGCCTTATCTTTTTGGAAAGCTTCTTTTACAGCTGAAATCTGTTGACTCTACAGACTCTTTGCCATGCTTCTTGCTTCTGATGCATCTGAAACCTCACTAATTTATTTTCACTCCTTCCTCTATGTCATAAGAATTCTTCATCTCTTGAATTCTCCAACAAAACCATAGTACTTGCGCTAAGTATGGAGCAAAGCACTGCATTTATAACTAGGAAAGCTTAAAAATAAGATGCAACTTTTAAAAAAGAATATGCTGATGCCTTCTCTTTAAACCAGTTGAGTTAGTCAACTCGATTATTTGTTTAAAAAATCAGTGACAATAATGTACAAGTTATATATAATATTTCTGCTGAGAAACAGCTAAAAATCCTGGTTCTTCGCAAACAAAATAGCACAAGATTTGTTTTCCTCTTGGCCAACACTGCCAAAGTATTACAAATATTACTGTGTTTCATGCTCCATAAATGAAAATGTTCCTTTCCATATGCGCTGCACATTACATTAGTGTTGCAATTCATAGATGAACTTTCTTGTTTGGCATTAGATCACATATGCACTCAGAGATGCAAGCAGAAAGCTAGAATATAATAAATACACAACATTGCCTCTTTCCAAGTGCAAATGCTTAAGGCTTTTTCAGCATCTATTGCAGTCAGCTCCAAAACCAGTGTTCTAGTTCACACAGCTCAATTTGTCATGAAATAAAATACTAGAGACTGTCACGGGCAAGTGCTGTTATGGAAAGCTAATCTGACTTGGACAGGAGAGAAACTGAATATTAGCTTTTTGGTGAGAGGAAAAATGAAAACATACAGCTTATGCTATTCCACTGCAAGGTTTTCCCCATTAAATCTGCTTTATCACAGATGTACCTCTAGACCAGAAAGATGAACTGCCAGCAACTCTATTTGGAGGCCACATGTGGGCTCCCAGAAGGAGCTGGATCGTGGCAACTACATACACGTACACACACACACACACACACACACACACACACACACACACACAGATATTTATGAGCCTTTGCCTCTGGTTTTATTGATTTAGCAGGTTTTGAGCAACTCTGACAATGTTACTGGCTGGACTTCACATTTCCATCTTGCCTTGTAGCCTATAACCAGCCTCAGACTTACCGACAAGGAGATACCAGAGAACAGATTAAACAGTAAATATAAATTTAAATATCAATCACTCATTGTAGAATAGCTCTCAGAAGAATTCAGTGGTCAATAACAAAAGTAGATAAAAGAACAGAGATGGGGCCTCATGTTTGCTTCCCACCTTTTCTCAGATCATGAAGCTAAAACCAGATAACCATGTCTTATACCTCTGTGTTCCTCTAAAGGATGTGGCTCAGCTCACAGCAAGTATTGGTGTTTCTTAAGCACGCTCTTGGCTATGCCAGCTAATCCAGCTGTCTGTATTTGATCCTTTTTAGCTGCACAACTAAACTGCACACAATACACACACAAAAGAAAAGCCTGGTTACCCAAGTGTTTCAATTATGCCTTTACTGAAAATAGCTTCTGGATTTAATAAGGAGCAATATGTAAACTAGAGAATCTAAACACTCTACCAGTGCTATCTCTAGGTACAGCTATGACATGAGCTTTTCTATCAAATACAGTTATGAACAGCTTTTAGCATGTAACCGATTGCTCTGTTAATACGAAGGACTGATGTGGGTAGATCTAGGAAATGTCAAGTACAAAAAGATGTCTCATCCACAGTGTTTGAACATTTAATTTCAGTTTTCCAAAAGCAGCAATGATGCTTGCTTTATATGAGAGATGCCTACATCTCACAATCCCACACCTTCTGCCCCTGCCATCATTCTGTTTCCTTCTGCCCCTCCAAAAAGCCATAAATGGAACAAGCCTTTTGTGGTTCAACTCAACCATTTTTTCTACTTTGGCCTTTCATACTTCATCCACCTCTGAAACAGATGTTTGACCAAGTCTTTCATTCATGAACATCCCCTAGATAGGCATTAGAACTCCAAAGAAAATCAAGGGCTAAAAAGAAAAAAAATTCAGATTATTTTTGTTGTCTGGAAAAAATATTTTTGCATGACACTGGTCCAGAATTGCTTTTGCTCTCCAAGACTAGTCAATTTGGAGGGCAGAGGGCGGGAGGGGGAGTGGTGGGAAGTGAGACTTTTTGCTTGTAAAGGTTGAGTTAGGAAGGAAGTTGAAAAACAAACTACAAAAGAAGACAGTTACTATTCAACCAGTTAACTATCATAATCTCCAAACATTTTTAGTAGACTCTTTGTTGAAGATAAATTTATTCCAAAGAATGTGTACTATGCTTTCCCCAAGTTTTTCATCTACCTACGCTGAACAATGTAACACTGATCTGAACCCTACTTAGCATATGGTCCAGGTCGGTTTAAAGAGTCTTTTCTTTCCAATATTTATATATATTGCCAGTATTTGTGTTATTTAGAGATTGTATAAATAGTGATTTAAGGTTTTCTCTTGGCTCATTGATAAAACCTGTTTACATTACAGGGCCATGAACTGATTTCTGTGGCCAGGGATGGCTCTTGATATTTCATTGCAGCAAACAAAATAAGTTTTGCTCTCTACTTCTGCATGTTCATAGGAAATCAGACCCGAGGAGATTAGTTTGCTTGACCTATGCTGTAATATAGTAATGAAGATATAAATCAAATAAAAGGTCACTTTTACTTTTGAAATTGATCTAATAAGAGCTGCCTTTTAAAAATTAATGACATAGTAATAACCTCATGCACTATACAAAGGAGAGGCTTGAGGGAAGGGAGCTGAGCAATTAGAAGTCATGACTAAAACTCAGAAGTCTCAATTTCTACATTTATTTTAACAGGTAATGAACATGCCTCATTCTTCAAAACAGAGTCACTTGACTAGGGCCTTGGAGAAAAATGAACTAGATTAAAAAAAAACCAATAAATTTGTCCTACAAATTTCTAGCAACTATCTAGAGGCAATGTATTCTGCAAAGATGAAGCCCATGGTTATTTACTTTGTCAAAGAGATATCAACACATAACGCTGATCTGTTTTGCAATATTTCCTTTATGTCATCCTTAGTAGCTATGTGGTTTGCCCCTGTGGCATACTGTTTCTTTCTAAGAGACTTCTGAACCCCCATCTCCCTTGCAATGCTTCTTGCTTTGAATTTTTGCTTGTGGGCCTATTACCCAGTAATTAGTGCATTTAACGTGACCTGTGCATTTAATTTGCTATAGTGTCACAAGAAAAATATTCCACAGTACTAAACAGAATATTCCACCACAGAAATTATTTTAACCCTATCATCTTTATCAAAAAAACCCAACAGAACTCTATCTCAAAAGGTTGTTTAAGACTCTGATGGGAAGAGGATATGCAAACAAGAATTAGTTGGCCATCACCTTCTTTTAATCAAACCCAGTATTGGTCACATCATTTTGCTTGGTACTGAAGGCAGTTTGCCAAGCCTGCCGATTGCTTCACCTTCTTTACTCTTTTGAGCAAGCCCATCAGATGGCACTGTTGCACATAGTCTTGTAAGTTCTCTTCCAGCTCATTTCAGAAAGTTTTTAGTCCTGTACGGAAAGGGTTTTGTTGAGTCCTTTTTCCCAAGGTCTATGCTCTCTATGGGATCGATGAAAAGTTGTCATGGAATAATTTCTTTTTTTATTATTATTATTTTTATTTTCTGCATTTGGAAGACTTTCACCAGATAGAGCTATTTGACCTTGAGAATCGGGCATAGGCATCTGAACAGATACCTTGAAAGCAGAAAGAAATTCCTTGAGTGGGTATAGGAGCATTATAAAACCCATTGCATTAAGATGGGACTGGTATAACATTTATAACACTGACAAGGCTGCCAAGACATGGTGAGAAGGACAGTCATTCTCCCGTTCCACTTCTTCCTCTCTTGCTTGCCATGGTGGGGGGTGGTGGTCTCTGCCATACCTCTCCCACTGCTTATCCTGTTATCTCCAGCTGCTGAGGATGCAGCCTCCCTGGGATAGGGAAGGGGTTAGGGTCTTCATTCAAGAAAAAAACATGTAATATTAGGAGAAACAAAGAAACATGAGAGGAAGAAGAAAGGTGCAGGTCAGGAAATTTCCTGCCTGATTTGTTCCACATGGTTTTAGAACTCACTTTGTCTGGCTTAAACCAACCGGCGTTACACATAAATTTGTTTCCTATGGCTTCACACTTGCTCTGTTATTTAAAGAAAAAGGTGTTAAATATTGATTAAAAAGAATTGCATTAGCCACTGAGGAGCTCATATACTGCAGGAGAAATACTCTTAACAATGTATGAAACTTCAGACAAACCAGACAAATTAGTAGTCATATCCTTGGCTACAATGTTCAAGAATTTGATTTTGTTAGAAATCTAGCAGAAAGTTAGTAAACAATTCATCCACAGAAGTTCTATTACCTGCCAGTAGTACCTTGTGTGTAAGCTAGCTGGTCTTGGTTTCCACCCCGCCTGACAGCAAAGAGGCTTGAATCGTCACTAACAGAGATGCCAAGCGCCCTACTAATTCAGTTCCTTTCTTAATATAGTATCACATTGTTATGGTTATAATAGAATATTCTCTGCAGCAGATATCCAGCATCAGGAAAAAGCCCAATCTTGCAAGGCCATTAAATAAAACTGAGGAAATGATCTGACTGCATGCATGTTGAAGGGCCATGGATCATCTTTTGCCTGAAAGCTGTATTTGAAAATATCCATTATTTATTAATCCAACCATAAGGTCAGTGATTTATTTCTCTTTTGTTTTTATTATTGGGGGGAAAATTGCCCCGTTAATCAGAGAAAGTACCAGAAATAACCCACACATCCAGTTTATCCAGCCATTGGAGGCCCCAATATTATTTAAATGAAGACCCCAACTAATTTTGAAGACAAATGACTGAAAAATTAAAGTCACAAATACTGTGTCAGACCTTCACTGAGCAGAGTCAGTGTAATTATATGAATATAAACTGGGAAAGAGATGATTTGCAGAATATATGACATAAATCCAAAATTGGCTTAATCGAGTGCAATGGGTCAGACAGTAATATTAGCATGGGTTTAGATAAAACACAAGCCAGACTCCTTCCAGTTCCAGCTTTAGTCTGACTTTAACCAGCACCTTCATCTATTTGTTTCAATGGAATTAATTCTAGTTTACGCCAGTGTGGCAGGAGGAACAGGTCCCTTACTGTGTCCAGAAACTTCAGCAATGAATTCAGTGATGGATCACAGAGTTATTCTTATGCAAGAAAACATTTATAAACTGTTTGTGATCCATTTGCTTTGTCTGTAGTCTTTTTTTTAAATTAATTCAATGCTTCTTTGTGAAACATTCATTGACCAGGAGGAAAAGTTTGAACTTTAAAATAATTCCACATCTACCCAGTCCTTCAGGGGAACTGCATTAGTTGTGGCTTGAGGAGAATGACTTGTTATAGCTAATAACTTTTTCTTGACCCCTGAGTTTAACAAAGAATTTTCCATGTTACCACTTTCACATGTCAGCACGGATGCTCTTTTTTCATTATGTCACCTTTGAAATAGAACCAGGCTTTGAAAAGTCCCCTCAGAAATGACAACATGTCTTGCCACGTGCTCCCTGGGGAAGAAGGAAGGCCGAGTCATGGAGGTTTTGTGTCTTGTTATAAAAGTTTTGTGTCTTGTTATAAAGGTACAGCTTTCTGCAAAAGAAAATGGAGAGAAGGGCTTGTTTTTTCTGTGTGGTTTGTTAGAAAAGGTTGATTATCATCTCATGGTAAACCTGGATTGTCCTCTTCCCACCACCACCCTCCCACTCCCAAATCTCAAGACAGCAAATGACCCACTACACATGAGTTAATGTTTTAGCAGTCTCACAGATGGGGTCTGCGAAGATGAGCTCTGCATGGAGCAGGCACAATGTGTCTGTCTTGTCTCGTAGGGTTCAGCTGAGCACATGGTATCCTGGCCCGAGTACCAATCATTTTAAACTGACTGTGACCCAAAGATACGAGATGCTCATTAGAGGTCTTAGTAGCCTAATATCATCAGTAGATTGAAAAAAGCTGTTCTCATCTTTGCCAGCACAAACATTAATAAAAAGGACCATGTCAATACAAGTTTCCAAGATGAACCCATAGAATGAGGCACTTATAGACTATTATAAACAATTTGCCCCTTGGTTGTTATCCGTTATCAGGTCCAGTCAAAGCCTTGATAAGCCTTCCCTCTTTAGGAATCATTAATTTTCCTGGAAATTTAAACAGCTGTCACTTGTGATATTCTTCAGGTGTACATGTGGGAAAGATTAGCTAGTGTTTATAATCCAATCTGTTCATTAAGCGCCTGCCCATGTGGAACCTCCTTTGCAGGCTGAGAGTTCGGCTTGCAAATCTCCCACAGATAATTGGAGGCAGCCATGAATTATGCGAATGAGCTGTCGACAACAGGGATTGTGAGGCCTTACTAACATCAGCTGGTCTCAGTACAGTGTTTAATGATTTCTCACAAATAGGATTCGGTCTCTCTGGACACATGTGCTTAGACCTTATGAACAAGGAGAGCCAGGTTGATGGCCTGCACTTCCTATGGAGCTGCTGTCCTTCCGGCCTGCTCTTGCTCTCTGACCCTACATCTTTTTATAACACAGTGAAATGCCTCATACTGGAATCAGGGCCATGTGAGGGAACTGCCAGTGCCCTCGCTTTAATGGCTGCAACCTCCCCTGCTTGAGGCAGCCCCCACACATCCTCTGCCCGGGGGCTCTCTGTAAGGCCAGGAATAGGAATGTGGTCCTGTCCTGAGCTATGTTGTAGGTGTTCCTGTCTCCAGCCTTACCTCCCCAATGGACCTACTCTGTAGTTAGCTTGTATCGTGGATGGACCCCTCCATCATATATGGCAGCCTCTTTCCAGCTCCTTTTGCTCCTGACTGGAGTCCCTGGGTGGACCTTGACCCTGCTCTATCAGTTGTGTTGGGAGCTGTTGGTGGTCCCTGCTACAACCCCTGGCTCTTCCTGCTGTGCTCAGTCCCTGTGGGATGCTACCTTGTTGGTGAGGTACAGCCTGTGTGCAGGTCACCACTGGTTGCTGACCTGTCCTCCCTCATGAGGGGAAGTTCTGTTCTTGGTGCTACCTGACTGTAACCCTCTGATAAGTACAAGCTTCAGCACCTTGTCTCTGCTGCTTTGTTAGGAGCACACTTTGTCTATGTGCCTTAGGTCATACTTTAGGATTGAAGATGCTTCTGAAGCTCCTGATTTGATGGCAGAGGTGGCAGTCAAGGGGACAGGAGTTATTGGATAGTGGTGCTTTGTAAAGCAGTGCTCTAGCAGCCAGGGACTTTACACAACCATGTCCTTAAGAGCACAAGTACTTCTGAATGCCTACTTATTTCCACTCTTACTCATTGTGTAATTCCACTCAGTCATCATTACAATACTTGGCATATGATCATTTAGCATGACCTAAGTGTCTCAGATGACTCACAATTTTGCTAAAGAAGGGGGGAAGCTGGTGACAGTACAGCATCTCCCACTGAAGCTACTGGGAGTGGAAGCTGTTACATGCCTTGAGATGATGCTTAGTGTTTAAATAAAAAGTAGTTTTCTCAGTTTACTGATTATTCATTATCCTAAAAAGGTAATGCTATTTTTTCATTCTATGACCCTTGCCCTTTCTTGAAGTGGCTATCAGTCAGCTTGAATAAAATTCTCTCGATTTTCTTTCTCTTTCACTGTTTGTCTTTAAACCATCGCCTTACAATGAAAAGAGGGAGACTGTATCTCATTTCAGGGTCCACTCAAGCCTGGTTTATGCAGACTGCAAGGACTACAGGGCCTTTAGCCAAGATTTTTCATCTAGGCTAAGGTGGAAGGTTTGGGTTTTGAGTGAGTCTTTGATGGGATTGGGTGAAGGTGCATGTCAATACTTCTAAAAGTCATGTTCTAGCTCTCAAGGCTTTTTTTTGAGATTCTACATATACCATGCACTAATTTTGCTATCTGTGCTATTGCCTGACCTCCTTGATTAAGAAAGATTGATCTTTGATTTTCACATGGGTTCCATTCTTATGGCACAAGTCAGCTCTGACCCATCACACAGACCAGCAGAGTAAGTCAAGAAGGTGTGCCAAGTACAAGATTGGCCCACAATGTCCAGTTTGATCGACGTATTGTATTATTTTCTGTGATGTAAATTTATTGTGGTCAACTGGTTTGCCTCTGAACGTGAAACAGTGGACTCTGGGGTATATCTTTTAAGAGCAGCATAGGTTAAATAAACTATTACCTTTAGTGATTAATTTCAAACTGCAGTTAAATATTTATGGTTTGGAGCAATGTCATGGTTTAGCAGGACAAACATGACAGTATTTGTTTGAGAACAAATCAGGGAATAACGCAGACAGCATTGGACTACGTTAAGAGGAGCATGACCAGTTGTTCAAGGGAAGCTATAGCTACCCTTTACTTTGTACTTGGGAGGCCACACCTGGGATACAGAACCTAGTTTTGACCCCAGTTCTACAGGAGAAACTGGAGAGGGAATAGAGTGGCCACCAAACTGCTTGTGAGTTCAGAACACATCACTTCTGAGGAGACGCTGAGGGAGCTGGGTATGTTTATTCCTGACAATGAGAAGCCTGAAGGGTGATCTAAGAGCAGTAGAAGCACAGTGGCAAATATGACCAAGCAAAAATTTGATCTTTTGTGGCAAAGTATGTGAGAAGGAGTCAGTGGACATAAAAAGTGGTTTGGAAGGACATTAGGAAAAACTTTTTAACCAGGAGGGTAGAGTAGCAGAACCAGGTAGTATGTTACAGAGCCTGTCAGCGTTCAAGGCCAGGGTGGATGGGACTTTGTGCAATCTGGTCTAGTGGAAGGTGTCCTTGCCCATAGTAGTGGGGTTAGAACAACACGATCCCTAAAGTCCCTTCTAACCCAAACTATTCTATGATTCTATGAAATGATTATGCAGGGTAGCCAGGAAATACTGTGAAGATGCGTTGCAGTCGAGCAACTAGGAGGTTGAACCCTACTACTCTTTCTGACTGTGTGCAAACAGGGAGTAAATGTTTTCTCTGCTACTAAAAAACAGTATCTTGCAGGAAAAATAGCTTTTAGCAAATTGCCTTAAAAGACCAATTGCATACCAAGAATACTCACTATGCCTTTTTAGAAGAAAGCTTATCTTAAAACCTGTTTACTTTAGTAACAGTAAACAATTTATAAGAACATATTGGATGAAAGAGGACCTAACTGCTCTTCTCATACACTGATCTTATCAGGGCATCCTCACTAAATGACATGTCTCTTAACACTATGCTGCAGCTACTGATGTTTGCTGATGTGGGAAAAGTCTCCGCCCTAGTCAGAACCTGGAGCTATATGAGCCTCTGTTTTTGGTCTTTACTGAAGTCAAGTAATTAATCTTGTGAACTGAAGGTGGAGAAAGACACTGCCTGACCACTCTATTTTTAATAGTGATTAGTAGTTCCAAAGGCCATTACACATTGAAGGCCTAAGTCAATTCTCATAACCTTTGAAAGACTCAGCTGCATTACACTGATGGATAGATGGTGAAAAATGACCAATATTTCAGAGCCTTTGCACACTTGAGGAAACTAATAGTACAGTCACAGCATGCTATGTGCCCAGGTTCAGTCTTCATAGACACTGTGACTCTTTCCTCTCACTGGAGGGGCACTTCCGCAGAACACTCAACTGTCACAGGGTGTCAAGAGCTGCATCAGCAGAAAGGAGTTCCTGGAAGCTGATCAGCTAGCACAGATGACCATCTGTGTCCTAACTGCAATGTGACCTGGAGGAGATGCGGCTTCTTGTGGTACTCTTAATAGAAAGATCACGTGGGAGCTAGGGGCTGACCCATCTTGCCCCTTCCTGGTAAAAATCATGCCCCTGCCTTCTACCTCATCCGCAAAGTCAGACTCCTCCAGGCCATGCTAACCTTCTGCTCTTTTCTGTCCTCTGTCAGGGCCTCTAGAAGAAAGTCTGCTGGCAGCATTGGCCAGGATTTTAGGAGTAGGTGATCATGCTGTGCTACATGCTGACCTCAGCATTCTACAACTGTTGGAAGCAGGCTGTAAGGGACTGCAGCTGTAGATGGATCTCCTTATTTCTGGATCATGGTGAGGCATAAGTGAGAATGTGTCTCACAGTTGAGGCCTTACTGTGGATGTGCAGACACTTAGGGAGTTTTAAGTCCTTGAAAAGGCATAACAGAGGTGCCTATTAAATTTTAGATGACTTCATGAAAAAGCACTTCTGGATAATAACTTTCCTTTTTAGGACGAGAATTTTGTCTGTATTGCATCCATCTTGGGTCCTCTCAATCCTTCTCAACAAATTGGAAGAATTTTTTTTTTTTTATAATTGAGCTATATTTTGATGCATACAGCATAAGCAATTTAATGAAGCTTTGGAATTCTGTTTCTAGGCTGAAGTTTCAAATTTTGATATATTTTCTTTTCAGTTCCTCCCTTTCCTTGACAATCCCCTGCTAGCATTAGATTAAAGTATTTGCCTTTCTGAATTGTAGCCTAAATGGTTACAGCTGTTGAATCATCCCAGGCTAATCAGGATGAATTACGGTATCTGATATTTGAACAGACTTCACTCTCTCTTCACTTAACTATATAAATCACTTTGCCTGTGTCTATACAACCTTTGAACAGGAAACCATGCTCATGGCTTGCTCCATGACACAGCTGCCTCCCAGGCAGGAAAACCAGGTGGTGAGATCAAGGCTGTGGGGTGCCACCTGTTGGGATAGTCTCCAAGATCACCTGTGGCCAGCCCTGCAGATTGGCTGCGTGTCCATGGGAGCTGTGAAGCTGGTGCCTGGGTTAACCACAGATTGGTTCTCCAGGATGTGCTCCAAGCAGTGCCAGCAACCAGGGGCAGTCAAGAGTTCAGATCACCTGAAGCATCCATAGTGAGAAGCCAGGTTTGTGGTCAAGCTGGGAAGTCAAGCCACTGGAAATGGTCAGGCACAGGCACAGCTGGAAATGCCACTTGGGCAGAAATCAAGGGTGAAGGTCTGAGTTTAAGAGCAGCTCCCAAGGAAAGAAGAATATAAACCTGCTTCTCACAGCTCTTTCCCCACAGCTCTCTGGCTGATGGCCATACAGTCGTCTCTCAAGCTGACCCTAAGACGAGGAAGCCAGGCCCTAGCAAAGAGGCAGCAGGTGAAAGAGGTTGCACACAAGGCCCTGATGAGTAGTGTAGCCTTGCTCTTGGAGACAGATGGATATTTGGTATAGGCTGTTGTGCAACATGGCTCTTCCATTCTGAAAACAGGTTTGCCAATGTTTGCACCGTGCTTGGAAAATTTAGCACAGCTTGTACATGCTAAGGTTTCTTATTTTGCATCACACAGTCTTTGCAAACACAACTTGCTCTGGCCTAAGACCATGTTGCTTTAGGGGTCATAAATCTCTATAGCACATACCATACCCAAAGACTAAGAAATAAATTTAATCAAGCTTTCAATATTTTCATATAACAAGTCATTGATACTTTCTACATGCAGGTGGATTCCTCCGAGAGCAATTCATAGTTCTTTCACCTTAAAAACAACCAGAAGTCCAAGTTTTCTTAGATGGATAGCACAAGTTCTGTGTTTTTCTTCCTTACCACATTTAACTATGACAATGATATGGAAGATCTTGCATTTGAGGTTAAGGATAAAAGGATTCATTATTTGGAGAACACTGTTCAGGACTCACCTCAATTATGCCTAAATGTTGAGTTTTGAACTCTGAGGCGTTGGAATGGCATTGCTACATTTTTATTTACTGGCTACATTGTTATTGCTGGTGTTATTCACACTGAAGAGTGCCTCTTGACCAAAGAAGGTGTGTTCTGCAGTGCTTAAGCCTTGGCCATTTGAAAGGATAGGTCTTGTCCTTGCTGCACATCAGCAGTGCTCTCTGAGCCCCAAGTACAGTCTCATCCTCCCTTGCACAATGGCGCCATTGGCTTAGCTAATGAGTACCACAATCTTCACTCCCCCCAGAAGAGGAGTTCTGCTTCATGTAAGATGTGGAGAGAGAAATGTGCCAAGGCAGCTAGAACTGAAATGGATAATGGGCAGCCTGTCCACAAAGTCTGTACCCCAGCATGGACTGGCCCCAATTAGTGCTTAGATTTTTCAGCCAAAAAGAACTTTGGATAAATACTAAAGCAGAGAATGAATGCAGATTGTGCTGTATGCAGGGAGAAGATGGAGTGAGCATACGGATGTTGGCCAGAGTTGCACAAAGTGGTTCATAAGGTCCCTGAGTTGCAGTGATACAGGGACTCTGGAATACATGTACATTAAGTGCATAATCCCACAGTTGTTCTGGCTCTGTCAGTCCTTGTGGTTGTGGCTGAGTTTCTCCCCTCAGCTTCTCATTTGCAACTTTCTCAATGGCGAATCCACAAAGTCATAGTACTATTGTCAACCTCCTCCTGGCCCAGTCTATGCTGGCTGTTCAGAGCTTCTAGGGAAGGAAACAATGGGATCTGGTGTGTGCAGGACCAGACTGTATTTCCTTCTTCTGTCCCTTCAACATGGGAAGACAACCACTGAGCAATATGAATTATTTCCTCAGGTACTTTAAGTTGGTTGCCTTGAAGAAGTGGTGATGCTGTTGACATACACTTCTTGGAGTTGTTTTATGTTGCCCCTGCCATGCCTGTGTGTATTTTTTTTCTACTTTTAATCCTTTGGGTCTCTTCCTCTTTGATGTCTCTCTAAATGTTTTTTTTGCTAATTTATTTATTTCAACCCTTCATGCTGGCTGGCTAGCTAGTATTAGGCAGTAAATGAAATCTGTTTATATGGGGCAATCCAGTGAGAACAATGGTTCTAGTGGAAAAATTCCTAGGGAAAAAGACCAGAGCAAGTAAATGTGAGTATGACCTGAGGACTCCCAGTTTTACACTATCTCCAGCTAAGGGATTTCCTAAATCAGATGTAGTTTCTATGTATTTAGAGACCTGTGATGGACTTTTCTTCCATTAACTGGCCTACTCTTCCCTCAAACCCATCTCTGTACAACATCTACTACTGCTCATATTGCACAAAGAACCATGCTCTCACATTTGTTTAGATCAGGATTTATACTCTTCACTTGATGCCTTCCTGCTTTTACACTGAAGAAGATACTGAACAGCTAACACCTATTCATCTCCATTCCCCTTATGATTCTGTAAACTTTTCATATTTTCCTTTGGTGATCTTTTTTTCTGGAATAAAGAATACTAGCATATTCAGTGATTTCCCATACCTTTAGATGATCTAGAAATGAGCCACCATTTGAGAATATAATTGAGTTTTTGGGTCTAGGGTTGTTGGTTATTTATGTTTTTTTTCTGGATAACTAATGTTTCATGGATGTATGAGGCATGCCTCTACATGGATGTAGAGGCACTACCATTAGGGGTCATCTCCTTGTGCTGACTCTACTACACAGAAAAATAACCATAGTATTATCACTTCAGAGTTAATTGTTTATTATATACTTTGAACTGTCCTGTAAACGGGGATAATCAGAGTCTTTTACCACTACACCACAAAGACATTCCTAGTTCTATAAACTTGGAGACTTCCTGTAATACAATACAATAATTTCACAGTTTCACAGAACATTCTCCTGTGTTTGGTTTTCAGTCTAATTGAAGCAACATATGAAAGGAAAAAAAAAAAAAGCATGTCTGAAAACTCTTGGAAGGTACAACTTGAGCTATGGCAAGCATAAACCAATGCCTGCAAATGTTTGCTTGTGTTGTTCCTCTGGCAGCAACTGCAGTAACTATATAATATACATGTGAGCCTTGAAGGAGGTTTGTCCTGAAGGCTTCAGAAATGTAGGTTCAAGAGCTGTTGGCCTTGAACCTTCTGTTCTGATTTTTGCCTGTTTGTAAATGTAAAGTCCACAATGTCAAAGATAATCTATTAGGATGCTCTAAGATATTTTCTTAAGCACAGCAGGCTAGAGGATTCATTTTGTCTGATCACACTGTGTTTTTTGTAAATTATGTTTTTTTACTGGCACATGAAGCTCCACTGCTTATGTCTCTTTAACTATACGATATGTAAACCATGGTGCTGATGCTAGCATCCTAAGAAACAGGTATGGGAAACAGACTTTGCAAACACTACTTCTTGCCCTTTGATTATTTAAAAATAAAACAAACAAACAAATCCTCCTGCAGCTAAAATGTGATCTGTTTAACTCCACAGGAGGTTTCCAGGACTTGGGTGAATTTTAACTATCGGTTTTGACATGAGTCAAGCTGTGCAAAGCAATGAAATTCTGATTGCTGTGTGGTGAGATGACTGGATAGTGTTACAGTTCCTCATTAAGAGGTACTGGAGTTAAGCAGGGGGAGTTGAACTTTCCTCTGTATTAAAACAACAAGTGTGGGAGACAAGGAGAGCAAGCTGGAGTAAGGGAGTTCACCTTATAACAACAAAGGCTTAACATGCAGTATATCAAATCTCCTGAACTTCATCCTGCTTGGTAGTTTATGAGACAACAAAGATGAATAAAATACAGAAGAATGACTTAAATTCATCCTGATTTCAATCTTCTGGCTTAATTTTCAGCTTCATTCTTTTTCTGTTCTGTCATTTCATCACTGTGTGTTCCCCCTTCTCAAGAGATGTTCACAGTTTATACTAGTCTTCGAAAATAAAATACAACAAGATCCCATTAGCAGAATAAAACACAGTGAAGATGAGTGAGATGTAAGGCAAAAGTTTTGCTAAGCTTACGACAATTTCCCCTTTTCCAGCATTGTATCTAATTTACACAAAAAAAATGATGCTAACCATACATAACCACTGTTAAAATCCATGACAACATATCTGTAGCTATTTGCAAACAGCAAAGAATTTTCATACCACCAGCACATGAATGAAACTTGCAATATGATCTGATAATCTTAATGAAAGATCTTACAGAAAGTCTGAAAGAAAATTAGAAGAGTGATGTTTGAGTTCACAAAGTTAACATCAGCATATTAGGATTGGGAGGGATGGTTCCAGAAAAAAAAAATATCACAACAACTCACAAGACCAGCATTTAACCTTGTTGAGTTACTTGGAAGCAATCAGTCCAAAAAGTTTGCCATGGAAACAAAAACAAATTATTGAAATCATGATGAGTCAAAATGGAGAGACTGAGACTGTTTGTGTTAATTACAGCTGAATGAAAGCAAATGAAGGAAAATAATTATGCAGTAAATGAGCAATAGAATTGGTAACACCTGGTTACCCAAGGAATTGTCCCCCAGGTTCTGTCTGTCTCTCCTTGGGAATTGCAGCTCTCTCTTGTATCTCCTACTCTTTCCTTCCCATGTGCTCATGCTTTGCTATAGCCATACATGCACGTACTGGCTCCTCTAGATGCATAGATTGATTAGATGGGTACATCTTGTTGCTTGAGCTGTCTTTTACTCAGAGGCAGCACTAGTTCTAGGTTTCATAAGCATTTTTGCCAGGATAGTAAAGTGCAGAGTGGGATAATGCATTTTATGCACAGAAAATGTATGCAGTAGTAGGGAAGGGAAGGGAAAAGAACCTGGTTCACTTGCACCAAGTATGACTTTCAAAAACTGCCAAACCTAGAGCAAGGCCCCAGTGTTCCCAGACAGACTGTGCCTTGCTAATGGGGCCCAAAACAGCTAGCAGATGCAAGGTTCATCTTCTGCCACAGGACCTCAAACAGCACATGGGTCATATGTTTGTTTCTAAATCGTGTCACGGAGTTCAAGTCGGTAACAGAGGGCTGATGAGCAAACTAGAGCACAATCTTAATCACATCTTCTCTTCCAAGGAAATAGAAAAAAATTTCTCAGTGATTCTCCCTCGATGCTTGGAATCACTGTGTTTCCTAAACAACTT
Organism: Heliornis fulica; assembly: GCA_013399135.1. Taxonomy (NCBI): domain Eukaryota; kingdom Metazoa; phylum Chordata; class Aves; order Gruiformes; family Heliornithidae; genus Heliornis; species Heliornis fulica. Next base: position 64,865 of record VXBZ01011608.1, on the reverse strand, counting down.
ACTTGTGAGTCAGATAGGATAATGTCTGGGCTAATAGCCAGATTTTAAAGAGAAAAAAAGCAGTCATGCACTTAATTTTTCCTTTCTATATTATCTGCCTTTTGATTTACCTTAGTAAGTGTTTCACTGTGGCAGATGTATGTCTCTCCAATTACTTAGTTCTGGCATGCAATGCTTCTTAAGAATGTGAGTTACTTGGAGCAGGGATCTCATGATTCTCCATGGCACCTAATACAACAGGGCCTAAGACTGGTTGCAACTGTTGGATAATGTGGCAGCATAAATATTTTAATAAAATGGTACTCTAATATCCTGAATGTTTGAAGTTTGCCCCACACAGATCCTCTGAGCAGTCTGCAGGGTCTGTACTGAGCCAGGAGTGGAATGTGTTTCTCCACAGAACAAGAATGTATTCTCCATTGCCTTGGGAAACATCACCTGATAAATTCATTGCAGGCATTTCCAAATGTATTGTGTGACTGGACTTACCTTCAGTGCAACTGGGAAAAACAGAGACATTTTTGGTCTGGATACTGGACCTAGTAAATACTTACGACCTAATATAAGCTCCAATTCAGCAAGGTACTTAAGCACATAACTAAATACCCACATGAATAAAGTCAGCCACACTTCTAAGTGTATTGTTGAATCCGGGCCATACAGAAGCTGAACACATCAAGCAACTACCCACGTCAAGTTCCTGTAACAGAAAACCGATTTCCAGAGTGTATTCCCTCTGGCTGTTAACACTGAAGAAGAGTGAGTGATAAAATTTCTTCTGCTTCTTCTTCCTGGAGAGAGGCTGTGCATGTAGTTTCTCTCTGGTATTCAAAGTGTTTTGCAAACGTTGTGAACTAGACTGGATAATGCAAAATTAAGTTCCATAGGTTTTGGTATTATTTAGTCCCTGAAATTTTCTTTATATCAGGAAAAGTCATAGGGTAAGATCCTTATGTTAAATAAAGAAATAGAGGAAAATTAGTAACAGGAAAGTAACCTTGGATCTGGTTGAATTTTGTGGCATCTCTGTTCTTTAAGTGGTTTTGCAGTCCATGGACTAGTCCTCGTTTTTATATGTGCAGCCTATAGCTTCAGAGTGGGGCAATCCTGATCTAGAATACAATGGTCTGTTACCCAGTGACTAGTCAGTATTTTGATAAGGTTTTTTTTGCTATTGTGAAAAATGTCAGTGCACTACAGTTGCCTAAGTTATCACTTACAGATGCTTCATGGATGCAATACAGAAGACTCTTCTATCTTTGGATCAACAACTTATCATACGCTCAGAGGTGAAGTGGAACTTTGGACCACAGCTCTTTAAATTTTTTAAGGTGATAAAGTTCTCTTTTAAAGTACATTGAGTGCTACCTTGGGGTTTGTACTGGTACTATTGTTCCAGGGCATGAACACAGCAGCATCACTGCCTTCACTGAAACGATTATTCACAGTGCATTATAGGATAGTCTGGTTATGTGAAATTGTGTTAATTCAGAATGTCCTCTGGCTGGAATCTATGATCAAACGCTACTGCAACGTATGTGATCAGAAGGTTCATCACTTTACTATTACTAGACACAGCTACAAAAAATATATTTTGACTACCAGCCACAAGGGAATCAGAATGAATCTTCAGAACATTAAGTCTTCTGGTGATTGGTGCTGAGAGAAAGCATCAGGATTTTAGAAATGTATTTTTTCTGACCCTTTGCTAAAGGATTTAATCACCCAGTTAAACCAGTGATTTAATCAGTGTGTTGAAAGCAGTGATGATAGTAAAAGAAAAATAGGCTTACATGATTTCCTATTATATGTAATTTTTAATATGTAACCCAGAAACAGAAACCTGAGAGATATTAATGACCCTTTTCGGATGGGTTGATAACTTGGTACCTTCAGGGCTTTGATAAAAAAGTGACATTGTGGCTTATATATAGCTGTAAATGCCTGACAGAGAGGATGATTTTGACTTCTGCTGCTTGGATGTCCTTGGGTATTTCTAGGGTGGCCCAATCTATATCTATGCCTTCGTGTGTACAAAGTCATAGACACAATTTAAGTCACTCTTAAGTTATTTTTTATGAAAATTTTCAGTACAACACTTTTTAGGTAGAACATAGTCAAAGTCCAGACACCCAAGAAACCAAAAGTATTTCCTCACTGGCAGAAAAGACAGACCTCATCTTAAATCAAACCTTCAGGACTTGATTTTGTATGTCCTTATTGACTTCCTGGTCTAGGGACACCATTCCTCTGAAAGAGTTTTGTTTCTGTGTCGAGCACCAGTAGCTATCATCAAGTTTGAGAAACAGCAGCTTGGAAAACTGCACTACTGTGAAGCTGAGCAAGGACTTTGATCTCAGCTTGTCACATAGTGTTCATCTGTCTTATTAGGAAACCTGAGTATATTACTTATTTTCCCATTTTACAGTTATGCAATGTTTTCTTAAGACCATTATTTGAATCTTTCTCCGAGTTGTGAATTAAAAGGTAATGCAAAGGTAAGATCCATTTCACAATTCCCGATGAACTGGAAGATTTCTGGACATGAAAGGAACTGGCCTCACATTTTTTGGCTAGAGACTCCTGAAACCAGATGGTATAGATTTTGTACCTAAGCTTATTCAGCGTTTACTGCTGGCTGCTATATTAGTCCTGGCAGCAGCCTGGAAACCTCCTATCCCCCTGAAAATTAACACCTGGTTTCAGAAATACTGAAGTACAAGTGATGGAAAATCTATCTAGCTTCATAAGAGGAAAATTCATGAATTATTAAATGGAAATTTGTTAGCCCAGAAGTAACTCCTCTTCTAGAAGCAAAAGGCAAACCTACAGAAAAAGGTTACTTTGACTCAGAGAAAAAAATTGTAAAAAAAAATTAATAAATTGAAAATGTTTGTAAACTCATTCAGATAAACAAATATTATTATGTGTGGTTTAAACATTTCAAAACTAAACAGTGTTCAGACTTTGGCATGTATCTCCACAGACCTTAAGTAGTACTTTGATGTTTTCAGTCCTGATAACTCTTCCATGACCTGTTTGCTATTAAGTATGTCTGCAGGTGTTCAGATTTAAGGTAACAGCTCTTAAGGTCTTAAGAGTCAGTCACCTTGTCTGCAAGAGGAGGTTTATGATTTTTGTGTCAACTTTATTGTGGTTTTGTGATGTCTAGATAGTTGTTTGTAAAGTTCTGATAAGTGCTAAAATCATCCATATGTGTGTGCAGTGAAAAAAAGCAGCTTCAATTTTGCTTATTTCAAAAGGAATTAAGAACGTAAAAATTTAATTTCTTTTTAAATATAAACTTACATTAGAATGAATCCCCCTGGCCTTTAGAAGGTAAGTGTATTTTACGTATGTAAACATCTAAATGTATTTTTGAAACTCCATTTGCCTAAAATCTGCATATGCTCCTGCATCTGCCCAAGTAGTGCCTCACAAACCTCGAGGCAGCCTTGAAGAACAGGCATGTGCAATGAATGGCAAGCCCATGGAGATCAGGCATTGGAGACTGCAGTGAGACATGCTCCTGCCTGCAGTCTGTTGTCCCTGCCATGTACTCCAGCATTTTTTTCAGCTAAACCTGTGGTCAGGGAGAATATGAGGTGAGGTAAGGTGTTATAGTTGCTTTGAGGGTGGGTGAATTTCTCCTTCTGCCCTTCTTTTCCTGTTTTTCCTCCTTCCTGCCCATGATCAACTCTATGCACCTCATGTCTCTAGAGATTCTGACAGTGCAGTATGCACAATAACTCCTTTCCAGCACTCTTGTCCTTGCGATCCGCTCTGAATTACCTTTTCTATTTTGGTTTTGTAATGTGAATGACTGCTAGTACTCAGTCTTGACCTTGCCAAACATTTTACTGATCTGTGGAGTAAGTGGACAACTACTCATGCAGCTCTTGAGGATTCTTTTTGTAACATTTTTGTTGTGCTTCATTTGGTAGTCAATGGGAAAGATAATCTGTATTTATTTAATGAATTGCATAGTGAAGATACTGATTTACATAGACATTAGATGCTGAGGTTGCAAATAATTCTACAGAATTCAGAAAAGTGATTATTTTGCTGACTGAAGTCTGAGTAACAAGAAAGATTGGTTGCATTTTAAACGTTAATTTTATTAATAAGAAATGGAAGGAAGAAAGAAATGTGTATTAAAATTCTATCTCACTAACTTCCAAGCATGTTGCTTTATAGAACTGTATTACCTGAAAAGGTCCACGTCTCTGAGACATCAAATTAGATGTCATGGGTGTTTTATGTTTTAATTTATATTTGTAGCTTTCATTGTTTGCATCCAAGAGGAAAATTCAAGTATATGAAAAAACTACTGCAAGTGATTCGAAACTACCCAGTAAAATCTATTAATGTTTATCTTGGTGGGAGGAAAAATTAATCATGGAGTGGAAAAGTAGTAGGTAGTCATGGGCCCAGAATGCCAAAGTTCCTATTTAATTGCTAAATTCATTTTTTTATAGGTATGCAACAGCATGCCCAGAGGAACACAATCTAAACCAAAGTTCTGGATCCAGGCTGTGCTGCTAGGGGAATTCAGATCTTTCACATGAATGTCTATGCAAATACACAGAACACATCCTCCCACAAGTTTATGTCCAAACCTGTTGACATTTACTGCAGCTTTAATGTTGTTGCTGTGCTATCACACTGTTGTTTCCTGTTTGACTAAGGTAAAGTTTAATTTTGAAATTAAACTGTTTCATGGAAGATTTCATTAATTTCTTATCCTGTGTTTGTCACTCCCTGATAACAAGCAAATCTTTGAGTGTCAGACAGCAAAACTCTAAGCTTTTATGAAAAACTGAAAGCAATTTATTTCCACAATCGATGCTGTCTAAATGAAACCATGGCTAAACAACAAACAAAAATAGTTGTTTACAATGGCTGAACTGCAGGGCAGTGCCTGTGGACCAGACTCTGCATCCCAGATTGCTAACTGCTACTCATTGTTTTGTATGATATCTTCATAGTGAGTACATCTGTCCTGGGAGAAGGATCCTCACAGTAGTTCCTGGCATGCAACAGTAGTAACTCCTCTGTTTGTAGCATGAGACCAGCAGGCACAGCTCAGCAAGCAATCTCCCAACCGACTCCTGGACACAGCCCAGAGGATGGTGAGTGACAAGGTTTACTCCCAATACTGGGGACTGACTAGCTCACCCTATATTTAGGGAGAAAAGAATGTAGCCAAAGCTACCCAGGATGTAGCCTGCCTCTTGCTCTCAGACCCAAGACTAGGCCTAATGTTATACTCATTAGTACAGATGAAGCCTACGAGATCAAAAGGAAGGTCTTATTCTGAATGAACAACCAGTTTCTGCTCTTCAGTGATCTACAGAAGGCAGCTGTCTCACAAATAAAGAACAGATGCATTAAGAAAAATAAATTAAATACCCCATATCTATTCCAAATTGTCCTTTGTGCTGGGAATAATGGAAAAAAAAAAGTGGTAAGACTGTGAACTGTACATCAAGGTACTGATGTCCATGGCTTCTTTATACAAGCATAGGTATTTCAGGACCCTTGCAGCTAAGGGCAAGTGAAGATTTGTCATCCATGCATAAAAATCACAAGTGACAAAATTCACAACTGCAGCAGAAGGCAACTGTTAAATTTATTTTGGAAATAAAAATTAATTTAGTTCTTTGTTTAAAAAAAACAATAGGCAAAACTAATTAAAATGAAATCTTGGTAATTATTGAAATCAGTCAGAGTTCTGAGTTCACTAGTCAGCCAAATTAGATTAATCTGCTCAAAATATAATGTTACAAAGAAACTCTTAACGTCTATGCTTTTCTGAACATGTGTTCTATGGTATAATTTTGTTTAATCTTCAGAGGCCTCTCAGAGTCCTCTAAATTTAATCTTTGACAAACTGGCAAACTTTTGCCTGACTAAAGAATGTCAAATAAAGTTTAAAAAGGGACTGTTGGGATCAAAATTACTCATTGTCTCCAGCTGCTTTGTTCTGCACTGGTATGGCAAAGATGTCATAAATTCAATTTAGTTGGAGAGCTAAGCTAGGTTTATGATTGTTTCACTTACTTGTAGCACTGAAAAACAGCTGAGCATATCAAGGAGTATGGGCTGTCAACTGAGCAATATTTACACCAAACCCCTGCAAAAGTATTTCCATATTCTTGTACATGACTATTTTTTTTTTCTCCTGGTGATTCTTTCCCAAGATACAGACCTAGAGATATCACTACATCATCAGATAAAAGGGGGGGGGGGAGGAGATGCAAAATAATATTTCAAAACAGCAAGTATCTTTAGACCAATCTGAAAAATGTACTTGAATAAATAATAAATTAAAAATTGTGATGTCAAGCATATTTTTCTTCAGCCCACAAAGCAGGACATCATTATCAATGAACTATCATTAAAACAAAAAATCTGAAAAAACATATTCCTGCCACCTTTTGAGACAAAGAACTGGCTCTGAAAAGCAGTTTTCATGTTGCCCCTGCACTGGTTTATGGCAGAACTGAATAGTTGGTTTGTTGTGGGGCACCAGTTCCACCAGTCAGGTTGTTAACTAACTTTGAGGTGAATTTGAGGCTATTACTCTGCTCCAAAGGAACTTAAAAACCATCACAGCAAACTTATTTACAATGAAGAACATCACTGGACACTGGAAAACTACGCTTTGCTAATATTCAGGCTAGGAAGTCTGAATACAAAATGTCCACCTGTAATACATGGTATAAAAATGAGAGAACTTAGAGATGATTTCTATGTTTCCAGTGTGCTCAGAAGTGTGCTTGTGTCCTAACTTTACAGTGCGATCTTTCAAAAAAAATCTTGCATTTGTGTTATGATTTACTCCTTGTTTATATGGAGTTAGTTTTGTTAGAATTGTATTTGTGCAGTTCAAGAGGTGTGACTTTCAGCTTACAGCAGACCTTTTTCTTAGCTTTGTGTAGCTAAGTTACACTATGTAAGCTCAGGTAGGTAGCCTCTGTGCCTAGCAAAAGAGTATGGTACCTCCATTTATTAAACTAGTTCGACTAGCTACTGTGCTTCCATGTACATTTCCATTGTAACAATAGGCTTACACAGCAGTTTGAGGTAGGTAGATGAAGAAAACTTGACGCGGTTCCTCTTCTGCCCAGACAATATGGTTATTCTTATGTTAAGGCTCCAATGCAGTTTCCTACAGCAGAGAGCAGCATCTTGCCTCTGTGAAAAGCTGCACTACAGCTGCTGTCTTTTAGTTTTATTAACCTGAAGAGTTACACCCTTACTATTTTTCTTTGTGTCAGGTACTGTTTGAAGAAAGTGTGTTTGTTCTGTAGAAAAAGAAAAAGATTGTATCAGTGGTTGCTTATTTACAAAACTGTGGTCAAAGTTACATTTATTTAAGTGATACTTACTGGTGTTATTTTACATGCAAAGAAGGATATACAGTATTTTTCAGTTTTTAAACTACCGCTTCCATTTAATTACAAGTCAAACTACAAATGTTATTGTCTCCAGAAGGCAAAATTATTGTAATCTGATAAAATAATTTTTAGCTCACTTGATAATTAATATTTGAAGCCCCTTTCTATATACTTCACAGAAAGATATTAAAAAGACCCAAACCCAAATTCCTAAGAATAAAATTTACCTCACTGAAATAAAAAGGATTTAGTAATTCATATACTTCTCCATATTTTCCAATAAAGTATTTTTCCTTTGTCTATGCTACAGCAGCAGCAATATTAAAAAATTTATCTTTTTCATTTCAGTATCTTCAGAAAGCTACTGATTCTAAGTACAATCTGGAATAGTTTCAGAGGGATTTATATTTTGCTTATTATTGTTTTAAAAAGGTGTTTGCAAATTTGAAAAGAGTATGATATATTGATGAAGATTTCTGTGCACTCAAAAGGAAAACAAGCATTTCTGTAATGACAGAAACTGAAGAGTAATTCTGTCGTCCTCCGGAGTGTCTAGTCTTTACTAATAGCAAACTGGCATTAAAATTTTCAATCACTTTTTTCCCCAGTAAAAATAGTTGAATGCTATGCATCCCACTCCTGATAGCTTGTATTAAATATAAAATTTATTAATATAATTTTGAAGACCAATTATTTTATATCTGCTCCCTAAAGAAGGTAGATGACTGAGGAACCATTTGTGGTAAACTCTTTGGCATAATTTATATTATTTCATTCTCAGATGATTGTATATTCCTTTTGGCAGTTAAGAAATCCTCTTAACTTCTGAAAATCTGCATGGAAAAACATATTTTTATTACAGCCTATTCTGAACTACTTGTATTTTACCTGCAATGTTCTTTTTAAACTCCCTTATTAGCTATGATAAAATTAATAAATCTTACTAATTTTTCTCTCTCCTGTCTTTTTGACTGCAGAATACTTGATGACTGTGTGGATGGAAGACCACTGAGTTACATGTGTATTCCATGCACCTGAAACACAACGCTTCAATTCTCACTCCACTTCTTTTTTATACCATGTTCATTTATAACAATAATGTTACAGCTTGGCTCCTGTCACATGATGTGAGATTTAAGTAATCAGCAATTAATTCACGTCATCTGAAACCTAACTTGTCTGCCACTGTATTGGATCTCTTTGAATTGTGTTTGCCATAATCCATCAGGGGCATTGAGGAAAATCAGCTAGGAGGCAGACGTGCCCCTGGTTATCACCTACTGTTTATTAAGTACAAAAAAAATTAACTCCTTTAGCCTGAGATATACAGATGATCGGTTTTCTCATTGGTTTTAATCTGAAAAAATATATATGTACATCCCTTTGTTTCAGTATGTTCACAGGGCATGCAGGCAGTAGCAGGCAAGAAGTGGGCATTTTTCATTTATGGTGGCCTTATGACTGTTTCCTCCACTATGTCAGGATTGCTGAGGATTACTGACAATCAGGAACACTAATTTTTTGCTGTACCTCAATTTCTGGTACCTCAAATCGGGATCACTCATGTTCTTCTCTAATGATGGTCATTGCTACTAAACATATCAGGCTAATTAGACCAGTTTTCAGTAAAGCAAGTTCCCAGGGAATGTCATTAAGTTTTGTGCTCTCCTTCCTTCTGTGTTCATAATACATTCGCATAAAATATTTTCTTTGGAAGCTACAAAACAGGTATTTTTCAGAATATTGTTTAGGTTTGTGAAATTTTCTTAGAGAGGATGTCTTTCTGGCAGGTCTGGATTAGCTCATCAGGCCAAAGGAGCCAGAAGACTGCCTTGCAGTCATGGAAAGTATGACATCTGCAGAGGGTAACATCGCTCCTTCTGGAGTCTGGGGAAGGAAATATGACTGGCATTAAATAGGTATAGTAGACAGGGGAACAAAACATAAATAAAAACCTAAAAAAGTAATGAAAATGGTTAAATGAACACAGACAACGGGTGTGTGTGAAGTAATTATTTTTTGTGTTATTTATTCATATTTATGGATTTCAGCAAAAACATCTAAAATAAATTTTCTCCTACACAAATAAAGTATTGGACATAAATATCAACATGATCCTGCATTGAATTGCTTCAAAAGTATTGAAACTGGGCACTTTTAGTTGATAGTATGTCAAGTGCATGAGGAATATCTCTGAAGTTATGAGTGACTACTGAGCTGTGATTTACATGCCTTTACATTTCATGAATGCAATCCCAACAGCTGCAACAGGCAGTGGTCTGTGGAAGTCAACTGACTTTAGGCAGGCTCCTCACAGACTGAAATACAGAGAGCTGATACACAGAACATCCTGAAAAACAAAACTGAAGCTTAAATCGTAAACGCTAAAACCAGTAAATAGTCTGAACTTCAAGTACAATTGATGGTATTTGCCTTTTTTATTTTTCTCTGTTCAGCACTGGGCCTGAAAACAGAAAATAAATAGGACTAAATTTAAAGTAATTTTTAAAATATTTGGTCTAGAGACTTCTATATTTTCCTCATGGAAATAAAAGGTGAGTAACAAACTCATCTCAAAGTTTCTAGTATTTACAAGTGCAATTAAATTAGTGCCATTGTATTAATAGTGACAGCTTCAAGAGAGAAGTGGCTTGTTAAAATTGCCATTTCCACCTTCTTTTTCAAGCAAGAGATTTGCAGAAGTTCCACAGAGGAGAGGAAAACATATAACTTGATCCTTTGTATCCTGTCTTTTCCTGTTTCTCTACAAAAGTATCCAGCCACACCTGAATTATTCTATATACAACAGAAAGAATACACAGATGTAACATGAGAGTCACTATGATCAAGACTATCAACTATACTATAGAAGAGTTTACTTTTTCTGAATTGTTATGTTCTGTTTTGGAGCTATCTTTTCACCACTGAAGAAAACATCAAAAGATTTTAGGCTCTGACATTCATATCCAGGATAAGTTTCACAGTCTTTCATCAGCCACTGAAAATGAATTAGCACCAGAAAGTATTTAACAGTCTCTACCTGACTAAAGAAGAAACCAAGGCACCTTTGGCTTAGCAAGAATCTATAAAATGTGTTCAGCAATTTCAAGATATCCCAAATTTAAAATTGAATTCTTCAGCAATCTTTGGGAAGGTTGACTTTAAAATTAGGTACTGATGAAGAGCCGATGAGGAGTGTGACTGAAGATAATGTCAAAAGACAGAAACAAAATAATTGAACTAATAGTTATGAAAGACAGGCTGAGAGAGCAAATTAACAAATTAAAATGGACTTGTAAAAGTTTCAGGTCAGAAAGGAAATGCTGCTTTTCAACTTAATTTCCAAATACTACACTTGTTTCAAGTTACAGTGTATTAGAGGAGTGGATAAAATCAGTCTTTAAATTCATCTCTTCCTTTAAAGAAACAGAGAACAAAATGTTTACTGTTTTGCAGTCCAGCAGTGATGGCCCCAAGCATGGCCTCTTTATAGTCACTGAAATGTATGGAACTGTTTTCAAGAAACCCACATACTCTGGAAGCAAAAGTGACCAAATAATGTCAGTGAAATTGCCTTTATTCAAAAACACTGCAAAGATGGTTTGTCTTATTGAAGAAGTCAGACCTGGGTCAGACCAGCAGCATTTTAACTGCTGAATTTTCCTAGCTCTTATCATTGGTATCAAATGATGTATTTAGTTCCAAAACACAGTTCAGTATTGCTGGAAAATTGGGTAGATGCTGTGCTGCAGCTGAAGCCATGAAACACATCCAGTTAACAAAATGAACGAATGAATGCTTAAAAACAGTAGTTGTTAAAAAGTGACAAATAGAAAATTCTTTAAATACCATTTGAAAATAAGGTAACTGCTTGTAGAAAATGGATGTAAAACTCTTGCAGCTTCTGAACAGGCAAACCGTGAAAATGTGGCTGTAAGGCACAGAACTACCTTTTTATAAAGCTGCATGTACATGACAAAACTAAAAATGTCAACTTTTCAATAATCCATTTAAAAAGACACTTTGCATGATTCTTTTAGCTATTTAAAATTTCATAATAGCATTATATCAGAACAGTGTGGATTCTGTCAGAAAAACAGAAAAGGAAAGCAGATGTTCAAATTCAGAAACATAATGTGAGTTTGCAGTTTTCTATGATTCACTGTAATGCAATCATTGATCCATGTGTTAATACAAATCAAATAAACAGTTGTCATTTTTATGAAATTTAGTTATTTAATTAAGTATAAAATAACATTGTCCGTTGCAGTGCATAATGTACAGCAAAACTAGTATTTCTTATTCTACAATATTTCCATATTAAAATTACACTATTCAATAACTATGTTTTTATTTACAGAAATATTTACCCATAAAGAGACTAAAATATATACCCAGGAAGAAATTTTAGTTACTGAAGTTCATGTTTGTTCAGTAAAATCAGAACCTATAATTTAACATTTTTACATCGGACCTCTGTTGTCAATTGCTTGCAGTAACTAAGGTCATATATTTTTCAAAAATTAAGAAAACGGGTTAAATAAGGTTTGAGACAGCACTTTAAATTATTATTATTTTTTGTGGCTAAACCAAAGAACAGTCCACTTGAAATACCGAGCTATCAGAACCAAAAAAGGTCTAACAGTATTAGACCTAATAGTAGCTCTTATTATTCAATCACTGCCTATATAGTAAGCACATGACTACAGGTAATCTTTGCTAGTCTTGAGTCTCAGGTTCTGTCATTGTATGCCCATCACTGCACAATTTCAAATTAGTCAGATGTATTCTTATAGTTTTAGACCTATGGTGGAAGTACTTTTGCAACTCATACAGTTTGTAAAATGCTTGCCCATACCCGTTTCCTACAGACAGTCTGAGATTGCAAGGCCCATTTCTCAGTTCTAGCAAGGTTCAGTGGAGCTAATGATTTATCCCAGCTGTAGATTTCAATCTGTTGACATGTTGAATTATTGTTGATCCCAATGCAAGTTTCTATGTATATAGTAGGAGCATTACAGTATATGACCCTATGTAGCTCCTGAGTCATAGCCATTTAGTTAACTGAAAAAACAAATGTTTACTTCTAGCGGAGCTGCTGAGCCATTAACTGTGATCATTATTACACTGTAAAAAACCAAACCCTTCTGTTTTCATGTGCTTAGCCACTCACAGAAAAAACCTGTCAGGACCCCAATTTTAAGATCTGTACTGCTGTGGACAGTTAATGGCAAGTGACAATCAAAGCTGAGAGAACAAAGCATGATTTTCAAGTATCTGACACAGTATGAAGAACTGGCAAATCTTAAATTCCTGCTGTCAGATATCATACTTGTACTACATTTTGTGCATATCACAAAACTAACTAAAATACCAAATCATACAGATTTAAGAACATAACCTCAATACAATTGATTCATAACTGGGTGCTGATAATTTTGAATATATAAAGACAATATATTTATGTTATTAACATTTAAATTTGCAAACATCCCATCGGCCAAAGAAAACAGAAAGCTAATAAATATGCTGAAAAACTCCATACCTCAGTATGAAATCCTGACCCCTTCTCCAACTAAGTACACACAGTCCAAATACACTGAGAATGCCAAGCTACAGGGGCCCCTCTGTGGGGAAACCTGTATTTCAGTCAGCAGCATCCATCAGCCAAAACAGAAGTATAGGGACAGATGCTAGAGAAAGGATGATGCTTCAGAGTGGTGGCTGACATCAGAATGAGCGTTTCTGCCTACAATTAAGTCAATGCCACACGTGTGCTAATGCAGTATTTAGCTGGACTTATACACGCCACGTATCTATTGGTCTTGGCTCGTTTTGGTGGAGGCTTACGGTGTTAATTACTCTCTTGGTCCTGCAGTCCACCCATTTGGTGTTACACCTCTCGGCAGGGTCACACAAGGCAACAGAGAACAAGCGTGTTGCACAAGTGCCTTCAATTCTACAGCAAATAAATTCAATCACACTTCGGTGACTGCCAACTTAAAATCCATTGTTGTCGGCAGGAGGCTTGTTTAGGCAGCACCATGCCGGAGCCTCTGGCTGGTGCCATGTTCTCTCTGGTTTGGGACTCCCCGGCACCCAGCAGTGGCCGGGCTTGAAGGGTAAGAGCGGTCAGGAAGCTGCCACGTCCACTCTCCTCGTCGATGAAAGAAGGCCTGGGCGGAGGTTTGGGCAGCCGGCTAAGCCGGAGCTGACACAGCTCCCTTGGCTCACAGGAGAAGCCCTGTGACCTGCAGCTCCTTGCGAGGGGAACAGCTCTCGCAGCTTCCATATGGGGCCCCGTCTACACACGTAGCACCGGGCCGGGGAGCTCTGCTCACCCCACGTACGGCGCACACCCTCCGCGGCGGGACTAGGCCTATCGAGGCGGGAACCGTGTAGCTATGATGCGACAGCCTCCGTCTGCCGGCCGCGGCCCAGGCAGGCCCAGCGCACCGGAGGGGCTCGGGAGAGCCGCGGGCAGGGACCGCCGCCGGCGGCACCCGGGGAAGAGAAGGGAAGGGAAAAGCCGGCGGCTGCGCCGAGCCGCGAGCGCAGGTGAGATGGCGCCTCTTTCCCTCTCAGCTTTCCGCCCGGAGCAGGGACACCGCCCGGCTTCCCCTGAGTCACTACGGCTTCACGCGGTTTCCAGAGGAGGGACGTAGTGCCGCTGCGGCGGGAAGGGAGGGACGCGGAGGAGGGATGGGCCAGGCCAGGCCACCCCTCGGCCCCGGGCCGCCGCGCTCCTCGGGGGTGGTGCTACTGCCCGGCCGTTGGGAAGTGCGTCACGGCGGGTACGCGCCTGCGCCAGGGCGGCGGATTCGAACGGCGGTTATCCGGTGGATCCGGTCTCGGAGGGAGAAGGAGGAGGATGAAGCGCACGGCGCCCCGCAGCACTTTGCGGAAGATCATAAAGAAGTACAAGCCTCAGCTGCGCCTGGCGGCTAACACCGACCTGCTGGTGAGGAGATAGAGGGGCGTGCGGCCCGGGGCCGGGTGCGGGCCGCTCCGCCCCTCAGCGCTGTCCCAGGCTCGGGCTGGGCCCGCACCCCTCGGACAGTGCGGTGAGCTCAAGGGCCGAACCCGTGAGTGAGTCCCCGCGGAGCCTGGGTGCGTAGCTCAGGGCAGGGAGCAGCTGTGCTTCTGGCCGCGGCGGGCAGCTGCCGCTGTTCTGGTTACTTGGGGGCAGGTGTCCCCGAATGGGAACGTTTGGTCTTTGAAGGTGTTATCGCTTGAAGGACACGGGCCGATGGATCGTGCACACGGGAACGCTTTGTAATTGCCGGGTGTCAAGTTAGTGTGTTCTGTAGCGACCTCGGGCAGAGGGGAGGCAGAGTTTGTGGGGAGGCCGGCGGTTGTCTCGTCTAACAAAATGCTAATACGTAGCAGTTGCAGCTTTCGGCCCTGCTGGTGGCTGCTTTGTTACAGGTTCCTGACAGCCGGTTTTGGGGATTCAGGGACAGGCTGGTGCATTGTGTCACTGTATGTACACGCTTCTCTTTCAATGAGCTTGATGTGGGTGAACTGAGAAACAGGAATTTGAATTAAGTGGCAGTAAGGTGCAGATGTTTGTATATGTATAACAGTTTGGGTATACAGATATCAATCACTTGAATTGTGATTAACAAGTTTCCAAACTGTTAAGGCATCTTGAGAGATTGTATTTTGCAGAAGGTCACCTGAGTGATCTCTGCCCAAAACTAGGGAATGACAAGTCTTGTTAGTAATCTGATGCGGACAGTAAAGTGTTGGGATTCTGTTCATGGTGTTAATAACACCTGCCATAAAGGCATAAGGATAACAGAACCATAATGAACAAATTTCAGAAAACTGAGGCCAACAAAGCTGACTTCCTTCTGACCTGCAATAAGGAATCTGTGGCACAGCAAGGGTTTGTCTCACTGAGAAATCACTACAGCAAGGAAAACTGTCCTCAAGAGCTTGTGGTAGCTGCCATATTGGAAGAAAAAGTGTATAAAAATGTTATTTGAAGTGACTTAATAGCCTTAACTTGCTTGATGGTCGTGCCCTCTTGTCTTCAGATGCGTGTTATTCTCCGAGCATAAATGTATACTGTATACTAGTATTCGATGTACTCTGATTTGAATTGTAAGTCCTTGTTGCATATGCATACAAAAGTTGTGCTTTGAAGGTTGGTATTAGGATGTGTGATGCTAAATATAAATATCTGAAATTAAAATACATATAACAAGATTAATATCAAGGAATATGGTAGTTACATGAGAAGATATACATTTGAATGTAAGCAATACAGTTTTCTAATTGGTCTAATAAAAATACAGTCTCTTCCTGTGGCTTTTGGCTGTCTTTGGAGTATTTTATGGACTAAGGACCCAGCCCCTTGATACTCATCCTTATCTGTTTAGCTTCAAGGTAGTATAGCTGTCTGAAATGGGGTAAATGGGACATTCCTCCAAATCTCAGCTATTGGTTCTTACCTCCTCATCCTGGCACTAATCTGCTGGCTGCAAAGGCATTCAGTGAATTGAATTACCTGAAACTAATGAACAACAACAATAATCTGATGTGTTTTAAAATATGTCTAGGTAAATACTTGCTCCAGCACAAAGGATGAGATGAGAACAAATTTTAATAATGTGGTGGAAGCTTAGATTCTCTCTTCTGGTGATGTCATATTCAATGCCCTTTAATGTTAGGAGGCTTGGGGTTTTTTTCTCTTTGAACAGGATTGTCCGGGGTAGGGATTGGTGATTCAACTAGGCATGTGGCTAACAGCTCTTTTGCTCTTTTATTTCTCTGTGTAAATAAAAAACACAGCTGAAGTCTTGGTTTTTTGAAGATAAGAGGAGGTGGAGGAGTTTAGTCCTGTAGCTAGACAAGTAAAAAGTTTTGAGTATGTTTTTAGTGTCTCTGTTATTCCCTACAAGCTTTGTAACAGTGATTACATTGCATACTTTAGAAATTCACATAGTAAGTGTTTTAACAAGCCAAAACCATATATGTTTTGAGCAGAGTGCTTATGCCTTATGCAGGAAAACAGGAGAATTGACTAGTTCAGCTTCTTGGCTATCTTCCTGAATGATTCATGCTTTATGTTTGAATCTACTGTGGTACTCTTAGCCAGTCCTACCTAGTTTATTACATAATCAGATTGTTTTCCTGACCTTCAGTTATTATTTTTCTATGTTAAGCCAATGTCATCTTATGTGATCACTGCTAACAAGTTTGTAGGATGTAAGACACTTCTCATAAATACCTGAATGGAGTTTCTTAACTTCCCAGATTCTTTTGATCAAGACTCTTCAAAACTTAAAGCTTTGTCAGAACCTGTTTCCAAAGTGTTTGCATGTTTCTCTGTGCACAGCGGAGCTAACAAATTTCATCAGACTTTATCAAGAAGCTGTTGGCCTTTGTTATTTTAAAGAGTGTGATAATTTCTTTTTAAGAGATAGGAATAGTGTTTAAGGTTTTTCCAATGCTCTTAGAACTGAATTATGTACTTTTCTGAAAATAAGAGGTAGATTTTGGTACAGTTCAGATATTCCTCTATCAATGGCCTGAGGAGGAAAAAAACAAAAGCTATGTACTGTCCTATCTTGAAATTATAGAAGAAAAGCAGAAACTCGGCTGCTTGTTTTATTATGCCAGAAGAGCAGTTTTGTATTTACATCTCAGAAAAGGCTTAAAGTATTTCATTGAGTGACCCCTTTTTTCCTTCTTTATCAGCAAAGAATGATGAATAAAGCTACATTGAAGGCAAAGTATCTCTCTAAATTTGTCCTGAAGTTACGGCAGGAAAACAAGGGGCAGCTTCTCCCTACTGTTTATTAGTTCTGTTGAACAGGTGTGTGGAAGTTGCTCTCCAAGCAGAGCTGTGAGATTTTAAGTATGTTCCTAAAACTACAACCTTTCTTATGTGGGAAATAAGCATTCTATTGCAAAAGGTATTTTTTCATAAGTAGTTCAAAACTGTTTTAAAATTTTATGTCAAGGAATGATAATCTAATACATAGTAATGCAACGTCTTTAAAAAATGTGATATCACATGTGTCAGTAACTGTCCCATTTGTGATAGTCTGCCTTTTCATTAGCCTTTCTCAACTGCCCTGAATAATCTGAAATATTTATTAAAATCACAGAATATATTAGGTTGGAAGGGACCTTTAAACAAGGTCATCTAGTCCAACCTCCCCTGCAGTAAGCAGCAACACCTTCAACTAGATCAGGTTGCTCAGATGTGGAATGTTCTGATTTTAGTTGTCTGACTATGTTTAAAACTATGAGTTCAAGAGACTCTTCCATGTGAAGCAATTCACTTTGAAAATAGGAAAATAAAGGTACAGTAATTCTGTGAGAAAATGCCGTTTTTAATGGCAGTTCTAAAATTAACACTTTCGACTTTAGGTATCTCAGCAAGAGGACTTGCAAATATGGAAGCTTTTGTTCCACCTCCCTCTTCTCCTCCAGGTTGTTTCCAGAAATCTAACATCTGTGTTGAAAAGTCTAATAATGAGACTTCTTCCAGTGAATACTTATTTTAGTGCCTCAGCTTGATTCTGTCGGAGGTTATTTTTGTGTAACTGGACCACCAGTTTAAAGATGGCTTTGATATTTTGCTATTTGATATTTTGCTAAGTAAGTCTCTAAGATCATCTGCCTTTTTGTGTAGCAGGTACTAACAAACGATGCCCAGTATTATACAACTTTATCTGTTGTGTGCTAGCTTCATTTAGTCAGGAGTTTAAAATAAACCCCTAAATTTCTTGTAACATGAACACCAAAATGGATTTTTTTTTGTGCTGAAAACTCCCTGCCAAAGTATTTCCTATAAACCCTAACTTGCAACTTTCTTTGTTATATCTTTCTAGACTTTGCATCTGAGGTATGGCAGAATATCACCAAATTCATGTAAATAAAATGCTCATATATTTCAGTAATATTTTTCTGAACTCTTGACTGAAAGGGAATTTTTGTACACTTTACATAGCAAAGTTAATGTTGTTTGAAAGTTTAATTTGCAAAAGGTGTAATTACCAATTTTCACATTGGTCTAATAAACTAGTTCACATAATGTCTATATAAGGGTAGAAGTTTGCATTAGAGGTCCCTTATTACACAGGGGTGCATTTGGCTGGCAGTCTTTTGTCTAAGTTGGAGCAGCTCCTTGCCTGCTAAAACTTGTACTAGCAGAGCAGCGTTCTGTATTGAACAGAATCCCCTGTCATTTTTTTTTTTTCTTGTATAAAGGTTAAGGAAGTGCTGAGCTGGAAAAAAAAAAGGATGGAACCTCCTGACAGTGGAGACTTTCTTTTTCTGTAGAAATGAATGTAAATGCTTCTTTTCACTGGAAAGTTGCAAAAGTCCTTGATCTTGTCTGTGGTCCTTTTGGTGATAAGGCAGGGATGAATTTACTGCTCATTAAAAATCTGGTCGTTGTGGTCCATGGAAGCTGACCGTATTTACTAGCAAGCAAAAAGGCTCCTTATTCTCTGATATTTCTGTTTACATTTTAATGTAAAAAAAAAACCTGCTAATACAAATCAAACTTGATTTCTGTTAGATCAGTTGTTTGATCATTTCTAGAGCACTTTTATGATTTAAGTATAGTAAATCTAGAATATGTTTACAAGAGACTTGCAGTAAGGACTATCTTAACAATTTCTTCAGACTTAACTGAGTAGTTAAGATTTCCTGAGAACATCTTTGATGAATTTGAAAATAGTGTAAAGTGTGAATGCTCTGTCTTAAACAATGAAGCTTTAAAAAAACAACCCAAACTGTGCTTAAACAGTTTTCATCCATCTTGACTTTTTTTTCCTTCTCTCTTTTAAAGGTGCATTTGAACTTCTTACTGTTTCTCAATCGACTAGCAGAAGAAGCCAGAATAAATGCTTTTGAGAAAAAAAGTAAAATAATTAAGCCTGAGCATATTATAGTTGCAGCAAAGGTAATAAAACATTTTAAATATTTTTCTTTCTTGTTCTTTTTAGTTTTATTTTTTCTTTTTTAAATGTAAAATGTTATGACAGCATATAGAAAAGCTTTATCTGTTAGCGTTTTTATTTATAATCCAAAACCCATAGAAATCTAATGTTCTTCAGTCTGTCATTAGCATCATTCACTGTTGCCAAAAGATCAAATTAACTCTCCTTGCCCTATTAAATATATCCCTAGTTTTCTTAATTATTCCATGTTTAAATTCACAGTTTCAACATGTGGGTAATTGCACACAGCAGTCTACCAGCAAATGTCCATGGGTTGAAAGCTCAGGGAACAGGAGCAAATGCCAAAGTTGGAGGATCTTTTTCCTCCAAACGATTGTGTTTTCCTTCAAATGATGAAGGAAACATGTTGTTTTAACTTCAGTGATGTAAAGGAAGCTTTATGGAATGAGGGAGAATTACCTCAAATAGGTCCAGATACCTTATGTTCCAGTTCTTATCTGCCTAGCCTGCAAGATGTTTACAGTGGATTATTGAACCTTTGTGTGGATGCAACTCAAAGTCTTTATGCTGTCCTGTTGGGCAAGGGAAGAACTAAGCGAGCATTAAGCTCTGGATTGCTACGTGGGTAGTTCAGCGTAACAAAAACTGTTTATGAAGTGAAGAAGGAATCCTCTGCATTACAGACCCTGTTAATGTTAAGTTTTGTGCACATGCAAAAGAAGGGAAAGAGGAAAGTATCATGCATATTTCTAGAAAGGATTAGAGTAATGTCATAGTGTTGCTGAAATCCACTTGTATTCTGTAGCTCATTTCACTTGCTAGGGTATGTCTGCTTTACCTAAGTTTCATGAAGGAACTCAAGTTTCTTTAATGTGTTATCTGCTCAGCTTCCAGCTACTGCTGGGCAACTTGGAAGAACAAAACTCAGTGCTATCTGATAGTTGGGACCTGTGGATTCTATTTATCTTCAGTATTTTTTCCCCCCTCTGGTGAAATGTTTAGTTTGATACTTTCTATTGCTATAGTAACAGAAATATATACAGGATGTGTAGGGTAGCCAAGTGAATGTTACAGTTGGAATCTTACACATTTGTAATTTTGTTTTAACTGCAGTCTTAACATTATTTGAACATTTTTGTGCTCCATTTATTATTTTTTTAAGATGAGAAGAAAGGAAAAATGGCCTGTATTTTAATAATGTTAACACTTAAATGGTCCCACTTGGACTTTGAAGTTCATTTTTCAACTTAAACTCCAAACCAAAAAATGTCCTTCCAAGGGACTGGGCACTCTTGATATAGAAAGAAATAAGGCATTATAAACAAAAAAATGAGCAAAAGAACCGTATAATTGCAAAGTTTTTTTTTCTTTTTGTCTAAGCCTAAAAGGGTAACAGCTTCGAAAAATCTGCGGAAAAACTGCTATTGCCATTTGTCAGCATTATATTTTTAAAAAAGCATTTAATTTTACAGAATTCTTGGTTATGAACATTCTTATAAAAAACAAAAACAAACAACAAACCAACAACTTTCTGATATGGCATCTTTCTGTATGCTTTTGTATTATTTCTAACATTTTATCTACACTTATTTTTGGTGACTACTCTTGGAAACAATTTGGCTAGGTGAAACTGATATGAGTAAAATAATTTTGGATCTCTTACTGCTTCCTGGGTTGTAGTGATAAAAATGGTGCTAAATATACTTTTTTTTCTTTTTGCAGGTTATTTTAAAGAAAAGCAGAGGCTAGAAAACAGACCACTGGAATTTCAAAGCATGATTTTCTGTGTTTTCTTACTAACGTGAGATCCTGTGAGCCAGCTTTTGTACTTGTGGAAGTATTTAGTTTTATTGATGTCTCTCTTCTCATTCTAAGTATCTTGCCATTTCATTTTTAAAAAAATAAATATTGTGGTATGTTTTCCATATACCTCATGCATAATTGCATGTCACTTGTCCTTTAAGATTTTACATGTACCTTATTTCTTCCATGATAGTGGAGGAATGCCAGTTGCTCTTCAGGTACAATGTGTCATTTCTTAGTAGGAGTGTGAAATCTTTAAATGGGAAGAGTAAAAAAACCAAAGTTTCACTAAATCCATTGTAGGTTATGCAGTTCAAAGCAGATTTACTAGCTAAACAAAATTTTGGCTTTCAAAACAATCACCGTAGAAACAAGTGTATTAAGTTTCTTGTATTCAACTAATTTAAAGATGTCTTAATATTTTTAAATGACATTGAAATTAGGCTAAAAATTCTCTGTTCTGCGGAAATAATACATATTTTGTACTTCTAAATCATGCTCTATACTGTTCAGCTGGCCTGTTTGATATGCTATGAGACAAGTTGGTGGTCTCTGATTCAGTTGGTGTGGACAGATGCACATTGTGGAAAAGAATAGATGTAGCACAGCTGATGTTTTTGAAGTTAGATCCTGTACAAATATTGAAGATAAGTTAGTGTGAGTGCCTATTTACTTCTTCCCTCCTTTTGAGTGTTATCCTAACTTTTCAGAATCTGGAAAATGATGACTTATGAAGATACCTTTTAAAATGAAAATCATATTATGTTCCTACTCTAGTAATTTAAATGGTTGCTGAACACTTTGCTTAATAAATCTTTAAATAAAGATGTAGTTGAAATTCACGGTTTGAGTTGATGATATAGTTTTATGGAGCATATGACAGCTCCTCCTTTGTATGCACCACGAGCTGTCGGAAAAGAAGATGCTGGGAGACCGAAGGTAGTGACTACCTTTTATTGTCTCAGTTATTTGCAGGAACTGCATATGATTTTATACTCTTTAGCTACATTACATCAATTTTGGTGTTAGTACGTGATTGGATAGCAACTTGTTTTTGCAAGTATTGATTGGTTAGTACTTAGCAGAAAAACACGTTTTAAGTTTACTGATCAGGGGTTCTAGATAGGAGCTAAGAGTATGAGAACCAAACAAGACTGTTTTGAGAGAATTCAGCTAGCTTCTGAAAAACAACATGGGAACGAGAATGTTTTGGGAACTGAACTGAAAACAGGGCCTTCGCATAACTCATGATGCTCTCTTTCTCATGGTATTCTTTTTTCTTTGTTCCCTGTTTACCACTCAGGTCTCATCTTGTTGTTCTGTACTTTTCCATCTGTAATTGGCATCAACCGTAACATGTCCGGCTGTTCACATCCTCGGTCACATAACCATTCTTTAGCGATGTCCTCCACAATGAGCTATTCTTAAATAATTTTTAAAACTTTGTATATTGACTAGTCTAATTTAGTTTAATGTGTTACTGAGTATATCCTAGAAACTAAGCAGAAAGGAATTGAATTTAATAAATATTTTTGTAGTCCAAGGAAATTGGAGCAATGCCAGAATTTTGAATTTCTTATATGTCTATGTGCTTTTTAAACTTCCATACCACCTGTGAAAAGCTATCCTTTCCAGCATGCAGAGAGGAAAGGTGACTTTTCTACTTTACTTGACTCATAGGTCTTAATTCAGTCTGGATTCCTTAATTTACTTCTCTTACTCCCTTGGAATCCACAAAGAAATACACATTCTCAACAATAAGAGAAATCTGGCTAGGTATTTATATTTTTCTTTGTAATTACTGTCTGTGATTTTAACAAATTTATTGCTACTCTAGATTGGCCTTTGTTAGTAATGTTGTGGGTGGGGTTTTTTCACTGAAATATTTTCCTATAATCTTGTATAACTGCATATCTTTCCTCATTGTACAGTTGAGTGGTGTACCTCCTCTTGGAACTTGTTTTGATATCTGCTTTAACTTTTCGGGGTTTTTTTTCTGTGGGAACAAGATCAATTTTGAGCTTAGTGAAATGTTCTCATTCCCCTGCAGTAGAAAAATGATCGCCTACCTCTTGGGGAGGCAAGGAAAGGTTAAAACAAGCCACCAGTATACTTAAAAGTAAATTTATGCATTGTGTTTGGCCTGTATTCATTGTTAAAGATGTGCCTTTTTTATAGGAGAGGGACTATTATTTTTTACAAGCCATGATGAGTTTGAGTCAGAATGTGTTCTGTCACTAGATTGCTGGTACTTTGTGAATGTTTCACAATAGCTGAAGCAGGCAGGTAGTCAGGTTTCTCTCTTAAACTTTAAATAAATGCTTACTGAAAATGAATGTGGCTACTGTAGTGTGGTTAAGCATTCAGAAATATGCAATGCTATTATGTTTTTCTAGTATCTTCTTCTTGAATGTTGATCATGGGGTTAATTATATCCATATATATGGCAGGTCTTCTGTACTCCTTTGTGTCTATACATAGGGTATCTTCCTACCCAGTACTCCTTAGTGGATTATTGAAATCAAAACTCTTTACAGCAGTGTTATCTAAAAACCCATGAACACTTCCAATTAATATAACTTTGTAGGATACGTTAATAATCTATTTTCTGTGAGTGAATCTGTATTTAGTGACAGAGCATTAAAGCATGTAGTTCTAAAAAATGTGTTTATGAACTAGATCTGTGGTAGAAAGCCTAGTAAAGTTGGGTTTTTTTATTCGAGTTCCTGTGATGATCCTTTGCTGTTAGGAGGAAGAGGCAAGGATTGTTGAGGGAGGAGTCATGCTGGTGCATTAATAAGGCATCTCTTCTACTCAATTTTTTTCTTGAAACCTTGAGAAACTATGTTCAGAAACCATCAAGACTATTCACTCAGTGTTTCCTCTGGTTTTAAAGGTAAGATTCAAGAGATTTTTGGTAAGGCAAGAGAAGTTTAGCAATACAATTCTGGCTCTTAATTTCCTCAGGAAAGCAAGATAAAAAGCCTAAAAAATTAAAGACATACTAAGACATCATTCAGTTTTCCAATTCTCTTCCCTTTGCAGCTTTCACAATGTTCTGTTTCATATCCTACCCCACCCTTTCATGATGACCATCAATGAAAAAGAGCAAAAACAAAATGAAGAAATAGAGGAATTTGGTAAAAGTACTTTTAGTGGCCCTTGTCTTTGATTTCAGCTTTTTGTGGAGCTAATGTGATACCACTCCCGGGTACAGTCCCAGCTTTAAAATTTGATTAATGCATACTTTTATAGGGCATCTATATTTAAGTGTGACTGAAGAATCCTATATTGGTGAAGGTTAGATCTGTGGAGAGCTCTAGCTCCAACTCCTGTTGGAGTCAACAGGAATATATAAACTTATATAACATTTTGAATCAGGGTCCAAATAATCGCTATTCTGTTTGAATCTTACGTTTATGTTGGATTAAGTCTGTTCTTTTGAGTCAGAAAATCACAGGTCCTAGAGAGGACAGTGATGCCTTGGAGTTTTGTCCTGCTTGTATGTGGAGGAGTGTGTTGTTGCTAAAAAAGAATTTTAAGTTGCATAATGCAAATATTATTATCTGGCTGTAGTCATACAGTAAGGAGAAAAAATTCAGAAATATGTATGCTGCAATAGGAAAATTCTTTTTCTAGCCATAAGGTGGGGATAGAGCTAAAACTGTCTTTCTTCCCTGCTGTAACTTCTCATTAGAGGAAATACACTGTTTATTCCTACGAAAAAGTCGCAACACTTCCAGATTACTTTTCTGAAGACTACCAAGCTTGCATGGCTGACATGCATAGGGCAATTCATGTTTTAAGAAAAATTCCCATTCACATCAAAGAAGGGTGTTTTGCTGATCCATGCTCGGAGGGTAAAAGTTAGATATGTGTGGCTTTGGATGTTGAAGATTTTTCCTTTTTTTGGACAGGACACTGCTCATGTAGCAACCTCAAGTATAAAACACATAGCTCGTATTAGTTGAGTTGTGGACTCAGCATTCCTTTAGTCTTTTATCAGCTTAGAACAATTGATGGGGAATTGTTAGTCCTAAACACAGGGTTTTGAGGTGACTTATGATTGAGTATATATTTAGAAGGTGTGACTTGTATGAAAGTGCTGGTTACAGTAAAACAAAATTCATTTTTCCACAGCTGTACACTACATGTCAAATTTAAGTTCTGTGACTGTTTCAAAGTGCTGTATATAGTTGTTTATCATTTATATGTTATTTATAGTTGTTCAATATACTAATACATAGGTGTTGGAATATAGATTTCTATACTTGTAGCTGCTGTGCTAGCCTACTTGGATATGATAGAAAAGCATAATAGAACAAATTTCTTTCTTGAGTAGTTTCAAGTGAGAAGATGCTGACGGCATTTTTGTCATGCTAAATAGAGAATTGCAACTTTTTGAGGGAGTTGAGGTCTTCCCACTTGACATCTCCTGGTTCTGCCAATGTAGTCAGTTGGAATTCACTCATTTAGTGGTTGTTGAACATTAAGAGTATGTCAGTTTCTTTGCAGTCCACATTCATTGAATTCTCAGGGGCTTTGCTGCATAATATTCTCCTGTAGGCTGGGTTATTAATGTTATCCTGACCAAACTGCTGAAAGATCTTTGCAGGTCATTTGATATCTGTAAGATCAAGTTTCTTACTGAGAGGGTCAGTTTCCTGGGGGGATGATTTCAGTGCGTGGAGAACTTGGTAGAGTGTAGAAAAACACCTAAACCGCCCTAAAATTACTTCTGGATTACAAAAGAAATGTAGACATAACCTTCCTACTGGGCAATTATGTGATTGCAGCAGTTAAATAAAACCAAAAGCACTACAGGAGTGGCTTGCTCCTAACCTCCTCTAACACTAGGTCAGGCTTTACAGAAATGGACTCCTATTTTGTTTCCTAACTCTGTAGAAAACACAGAAAGATAGATATTTTGGTAATTGAACAGATCCTGAATCAATACTTATAAAAGGTAAACACTTCCAAATAAATGCAGTAAGGAATAAGGTCGGATTAGCTGGAGATTTGAATCCCTTATATCAGATTTAAATTTGTTTAACTGAATTTGTGCAAACCTGGAAAATTGACAGTCTCATGAACTTTTTCATTCAACTTCAGCAGGTAAGTACACACACAGATTATATAACTGAAATCAGTTTTAATGAGATTTGTGCAAGTTTTATAAAATATATAAGGGAAAACATTTAAGTAACATGTAAGTCAGTTTGTAAAATGCTGTTGCATAGTTGAAATCTTAGAACAAGCAAGCCCCTAGTAACTATTGCAGTGAAAGCTTGAGGTAACATACTGCTGGTGGGTTACATTTAAACATGTTTAAATTCTTTAGTTTGTTTT
This sequence comes from Heliornis fulica, assembly GCA_013399135.1. Taxonomy (NCBI): domain Eukaryota; kingdom Metazoa; phylum Chordata; class Aves; order Gruiformes; family Heliornithidae; genus Heliornis; species Heliornis fulica. Next base: position 38,383 of record VXBZ01011608.1, on the reverse strand, counting down.
CACACTACCAAGAAAATTATGCTGCTTGCAAAATTAATCAGCTGTTTAAACGTTATTGATTTCTAAAGGTTGTTTAAAATTAAAAATAGTTAAAGAAAGTTTAATTTAAAGAAGAGAGGGAGGATTAGTAAGGAAAAGGGAAAGTGAAGCATAGAGCATAGTAAAGGTTGTCTGGCCAACCTTAACTGTGTTTCTGTAGTTTCACAATTTGTTTTGCACGTTGAAGTTTATATTGTGGATTCCTGAACTTAGAAATGTAAAAGACTGGGACTGGGGGATGGGGAGCAAGGCGGGGGAGGGGAGGGGTATCGTAGGGCAATAGTTTTCTTATAGTCAAAGTAACAGTGCTCTTCTAAAACTTTTCCAATTAAATTAGTGCTGTGTTGGTTCAACCTTAACTTCACAGCTTGACCGAGGCTTTCTTGGCTATGGAATATCTTCCTAAATTGCCATCAGAGTTCCATGTGGCAAATAGTTTTGATGGTACTTTTGCCTATTTTGGAAGGGTGTTTTGTTTTTTTTCTCCCCTTAAAGTCATATGAATAGACTTGGAAAATTCAGATCAGAAGCGAACCAATGAAGTTCATCTTCCCTGGTCTTAGAGCTTTTCAGGAAAATTTTCCATAATTACTGGAAGCTTGCAAAATACATAAAACTTAGATTATCTACCTTTCAGTGATTTTTCTCATTATTTTGTTTTCCTTATTGCTTCCCTTTACTTTTCTGGGTAAGAGTTAGTAAATATGTATATATGAGTCACTGCAGAATTAAAAATGAAGATCCTTCTTAACCACTACTTATGGGGCTTAGTTAGCAAAAGAAACCTTCAGCAGTCTTTTGGCTTTGAAATGTATACTAAGTTAAAAGAATTTAAAGAAAAAGCTTCAAAGGAGCCATCAACAGAGGTAAAGAAAGCTTCACCTCTCTTTGACTGGCGTGTATAAAATAGGAAGGAGGGAAAGAGAAAATTAGTAGCTTCCTAAGAACAGTTCCAAATAGAAAAAAGAGAGTCACTGATACTATGCCAGATTTATATGATGTCTTGCAGACCAATGCTTTGAAATCAGTTTTACTCTGCTGTCACAAATGATACCTGTGTAAAAGAAAGTTTTTGGTCTCCCAGTCAAGGCAGAATACAGCATTTCCCCTAGTCTCACCAATTGTCACTCTGTCCTATGTGCACTCCTGCTAGCCAAAGTCATGTGAAGTAAGGATCTGCTTTGGGCAGATGTCCAGCTCTCGAGACACACTGTTCTATCCATAGCATCCTGGGGGAATTTCTTTGGACATCAGTACTGGAGTGGCCTTGGTGTCTTTCCACATACTTCTGCATCAGGTCTGCCATGGAGAATTTTCTAGCTTTTTCTAACCTCACCTGTAGGTTTTGCTGTGCTTTTATGGACATTAATAGAGAACATTTTCATTAATTTGGTTTAGGGTATCTTAAACTGTGAGTAATATTAAAATATTAAATGTTTCCTAAAAAATTAGTGTTTGGGGAGAAGCCAATCTTACACAAGATTTATGAAATTTCATTGCTGACTTTCCCTGTTCGCTGTAATATTTCCACGTATATGTAGCATAAACACAAACGTCTAGGTTGTGAAAATAAGACCTAGAGTTTAATGAAACTTTGATTGCCATTTTTTAAGTCTCGACAAGGTATGGAGTAACTTAATGCCTTAAGGAGGCAATAATCATATGATAATTTTGTAGCCACAGATACAGATGTTATTGTTGTTCATGCTACCGTGCCTTGTGTTGAACTTATTTGCTAAACAGCTAGCTGGCAGTGCAGCTGTAGCCAAGAGTTGGAAGAATAGGCAATATTAAAAACACAGGATGATTGCAAGCACAGTGGTTTTACTTTGGCATATTATTTTCATGAACCTAGCATCTTTTGCAAGGTTTTCCTGGAAATAAAAAACACCTTCCCAAATCATCTTTGCTTGTGTAGAATGGATGCTTAATTGTGCTAAACTTCTCCAAAACAAACGTTCATGTACTGACCTGAATTGTACCTTGGATATTTCTGCTAATGATTTTTTTTCCTGTTTCTTGCTTGCCCAATTTCACTCACAAGTGAAGAGAATGGGATAAGCTGTATGCTCTTTCTTTCAAGAGGAAAACTCTTCTAATGGCTGGGTTGTTTGGTTGGGGTTTTTCTTCTGAAGTACCTGGTGAAGTAGAAGGCCATGTATCTCTAAAAGGATCACAAGATATCTGGTGATCTAGCAAGGATATTTTGTTGCAGCTAACTGTAGTTAAAACATTTGTTGTAATGGCTAAAGACCGTGTCTGCACCTATTGGATTTTTATGTATACAACTCTTGAGAAATTTAAATTATTGTACAAGTCAGAAACTAGATACTGTGGGCTCAATTTTCTGAAGAACCATCAATTTAAAATATCAGGCTACTCCAGTTGAGAATGAAAAAGATTTTTTTTAGATTATCTTGAACTGTTCTTCTGGTTTTGTTTTTTTTTTTCTGGGTTTTTGTTTGTTCTTTTTTGTTTTGTTTTTTTTTTTTTTTTTTTTTTTTTTTTTTTTTTTTTTTTTTTTTTTTACTAACTACAGGGGCTAAAAGATTTTTTTCCTAAACATTTGATATTACATTCCTCTGCTCAAGTATGAAAATCCAATTATGACTCATCTCTCACAGAAGTCTTATGGTTTCCATAACTTCCCTAATATTCTTAGTTTTGAAGACTAAGCAGAGTTTCTTCCCAGTATTTTCTGTTCCTCTTTTTCCAACCTCTAAGTTCAATGCTAAAGGGAAGAGGAGGAGAGGAGGTGGTTGCAGTATTGCAGAACACTTACACTGGAACATAAGTAGGTACCAGGCTTTAAATAGTGAAAAAGTGTAGGTGAAGCAAATGCTCTTTTCTTACCAAACTAAGGTGGACCTCTAGAGACACAAGTCAGAAGATAAGCCTTTGTTAGCAGTGCTGTTACTTTTGCTGAAAAATTGTGGAAACATTTCCCTGTACCTCCCATCCCCCCAAAAAAAGCTTTTTTTCTATTAACAGGAAAGAAGAAAACATCAGGAACAAAGTAAACACGAACAAAGACAATTTAATTTCTTCAATGTGTTAATTATTGATATAAAATTATTTTTTCCTCGCAGAAAAATATAAATAAAATGTTTTTTCTGCATGTATTAGAATGTTTAAAGCTGTATCACTAATGGGACTTAAAAAAAATGATAGTAGGTCAGTTTTTCAAAAAAACCTAACATAAAGTTACTGCACAAAAAAGCAAAATACTCCTAATCATAAAGAAATGCTTCAGACATACCAACATGTTTTAGTTGTCTCTTGAAAATTCCTTGTAAAATTATAGTGTTAGTTAAAAAGCTTGTGCATAATATTTTAGAGCTTAGTAAGTTTAACTCTTGTCTGCATCTCTCTTGAAAAGAAATGTGGACCATGTTTGAGACATAATTTGTGTAACAAAATATCTTTATTTCTGAGTTAATTTAATTTTTACATGCCTCTGTTACAGAGGAAGTATACTTTTAATAAAAATCATGTGTTCAGAGCAGTAATTTTTGTATTCAACATAAATTATTTTTACGTTGTTACTGTTTGAAGTGAAGTCTACATTTTCTGTGAGTAAACTTCTTAGCAGTTACACTATGGATCTCATCTTACTATACCATTACCACTGTGCTACCAATCACTATATTGAAATAAATCTTTAGAGGTTAATATAAAATCTTGAGCTAAACTGACTGACAAGATGCACTCTCAACCTTTTTTACCTAGGTTGCTTGTATTATTCTTGGAAGCAGAGAGAAAAACAAATTTTGATCTGTTTTTTTTAATTTCCTATTTAAATAGGGTCTAGCACCACATGAAACATTTCCCTGACCTTTAGCAATGTCAGAACATGAAACAGAGGAGGAGGATATCTTATGGTGTATAGTACATTAAGGGGATTACTTCATCAGCATGAAAGGTCCATAACTAATCTACACCAGAGACATGTGAACCGTTGGAGAAGGACATTCTTGAGGATAAAGAAACACACACAAACATTTTCTCTGAGGGTTGTTCAGCATGTAAGTGAAACAGCCAGCATGGGGATGTTTCAGAATAGCAGTGTCAAATCTGTTTTCTGATGCCAGAGGTTTGGGGTACACGCACCGCAAATTTCAAACCAAAGATGGGGTTGATAAGACACAATCAAATTCTGCTTCTCAGGGAAAATTAAATGGGAGGAGGGGGGAGGAAGTTGTTCATCATATTTTTCTTTACAGTAAGAAGCAAGGCTCTCCCCATCTTGTGAACTGTGGAGTTCTAATAACCGTTGTACGAGGTAACTGATTGGGGGGAAGCAATTTACTTTTTTTCACAAATTTTCTAAACTGGTTTGAAACTGTACCTTTACATTTGTTTAGTGTAGGCTTTCAGCCTTGCCTGAGCTTTTATGAGGTGAGTTGAGAAACTAATTATGAAGGTTCAAGCTCTAGTACTAGGCAAATCAGATGCAGTTCTGCCCATCCATCATACACAACCTTTTAACTGCTGCTGTGATAGATTTGGTGGTAGGATTTAAAAATTAACCAAAAACTGTAAATACAGTTTTCTAGAAATAGAACCTTGTGTCAGTCAGCCCAAAGTTTTATTGGCCACGTTTAAATCTTGCAAATAACATGGATTTTAAGTCACTGAGTTTGAAAATACAATGTGACTCCTTGTTTGAAAGTATTTCTTATCAATAACAGAAAAGAATTCAACACTGAATCTATAGAGATCTGCAAAAAATTGTTTAAATTAGTCTTATTAGGATCACGACAATCTATTATTCAAATGTACAAGAATTGTTGGCTCATATACATTATTCTTAAAAAAAATTAAAATTAGCAGATAATTCACAATTTTCCTTCTTTACCATGAATTGTTGACAAAGAATTCAGTTTCTTCAAGTGTGTTTGTCATTCAGAACTGTTTGTTGAATATTTTTAGTGAGTCTTGGTTCTTAGCTCACTGATCAGCCTTCTGTTTTCAGTGATTGCCATTTGAAAGGCAACAGTCTAATCAGCCAGTCAGTTTGCATGTTATGTTTCTTTGTCCTGATTGAACATATGTAATAATTCTTAGCTGGAAGCTTGCAGAAGACAGATGTAGACATGCCTTTCAGCAAACACTTTCTGAAGTGCGCTTAAATTGCTTAAATTCATGTTTCCAATTATAAACTTTGCTTCATTTAACTTAGGAAAAATTAAGCTGAAATATATATGTATCTTTTAATACATACATAGTTAACACTCGTATAAAAAATTTCACAGTTGTCGATTGGTTCTAGCTTCAGAGCTATATAAGCGTAAGAAATCATAGAGCCTTGCTGATGTTCACTTCTTTTTTTGTTGTTGGAGTGAAATGCCGTATTTGTGCAGAACATAAGCACTAGATGAAAGATTTGACCAAGTGCATTGGGGAAAACCCTTCCCCTTAGGAAAAGTCCAGGAAGAACAGATGTAATCTCCAGTATAAGTGGTTCTAAGAACTGAAGCCCTTTGATCTGAAAGGAAGCCAACTATTAAAACTTTGCAGACAATAACCTTACGATACTGTGCCCTCGGTTATGATTTAGACAGGCAAGCTACTTTCTGTTATCTGTTGTGAAGTAGGATCCAAAACTTAGTTAACTGAGGTAAATAACAGAAGTCATTAATATTCAAGAGGTCAATATTAAAGAATGTAGAATTGTGTTTCTTGTCTCCAGTTATAACCTTTCTTATCACTGCCTTCTAGCATTAGACTTTCTTAGGGGCTCAGCTGACTGGGCATTGTGGTTGCTGAAAGGAAAGAAGTTATCAATTGAGGCTGAGATAAAGCCAATTGCTTTATCTCAGCAATTGGCTTGCTGAGATAAAGAACGTCTAGGTCGGTGTATCATTTTATTTTTTTATGTTTGTTATGAACATTTTCTGTGGGTTTTTTTTGTTGTTGTTGCTGCAGGGGTTGTTGGGGGTTGTTGGGTTTGTTGGTTGGTTAGTTTTTGTCTGTCATTACCTTCTGGGCCAAATTTTCCACATTTAGACTGGTGTAAATTCAAAGTAATGCAAGTGATCTATACTGCTGAAATGGGAATAAAATTTTGCTCTGATAGATTTGACTTCTGCGTCGTGCAGAGGCACAGTCTGCGCTTAATTTTTCAATGATACTCCATGTTAACTGAGTAACAGCATCTGTACTACTGCTAAATTGAGGGGTTTGAGTACTAGGCTTCCACAGCAGCAGATATTTTTGGAAGTATGTACCTATACCGCAAAGTTGTTGCTATTATGGGATTGTTTTAGTCATATGCTAAAGCTCATTTTCTTAAATTCACTTTTAATTCTTTCTTTGTTTTGTTTTTATTGTTTGCATAAGAATACCACATGCTAATTCACCACATGATGTGTATATGCAGTCCAAATATCACAAACTCTGTTCCAAAGTCCAGACATTTACCAGTCTCCCTCTCATGAAGCATATAACGGCAAAATCCTTATTCCAAACTCAAGTCAACCAGAACTTTGGAGTATCTTCAGAGTAAAATACTTTTAAGAACAGCTGCAGGAATCTTGATATATAACCCACAGTGGGGTGGACATAACCCTCTAATACTGAAAATATACTACATAATTTACACATGATGACAAGATAAAAGTTTTTATAAGAATTTCTTCAAAAGGAGTAAGAAAACAACTAAAAATAAACAGAAACACTTTCCTGTTCTTCCAAGCCCGCATTGGGTACAGCCATGGTGGCAGCCAACACCTCCTTGGCACAGAGCCCTGCCAGTTGCTTCATCCCAAATTCAGAGAGATGCAAAACTCAACTCCTCTTCTGGAACTTTTTCAACCATTTTGGGAGTTTGCCTTCCTGAAAGAGGCTGGGGGAAGGAGAACATATAATCCTTTTTCTCTTCCTTCCTCCTTGTTAATAAATTGAAGATGACATAGTCTGCAAACATACATTTGGGTGCCCTCCTTTTGCTGGATTCCTCAAAAAGCATAAATTATCAGAAGCTTAAGTGTTACTAAATATTTTTATATCAATTATTTTGTCCAAGATCACATGGCTCTCAAGTAAAGCAAAATTAATGCTTTTTTAAAGTGTTCACTATGTTTTATGAGAGCATGTCATGGAGCCATGTAAAATAAGCTACTTAAGTTAATGTCAAAGGGAAAAAGCTTTGAATTTCCTAGGATTTTACATAGCCAATTTTGCAATAGTGTACATCCAGGATTTGATAAAGGTTTGGTGCATAACCTTTTCAACCAATTTGGTCTCAGTTATTGCTAGAATGACAATTCAACTCAAATTTTCAAGAGCAAAATATTTGGAGAACTATTTGTACTGGGAAACAGTGCTGAGTGCTGCAACACTACATCAACAAAAGGAGTTAAATTCTAGTCATGGAGGACAACCAGATCTGTGCCATCTCATCTTACTTCCCTATGTCAAAAAGTCCTAACACAGGCTGAGGTATGAGCTGTTGTTGCTGTAGCTGCTCTCAACTGCTAAGTGGTGATTTGAGTCCAATTAAAAGCCAGAATGTGGTAGAAGAGGTTCAAAACTTCCCTTACCTACCCCAGAAATATTAGCTTGGACAGTCTTTGTAGTTCCCCTTTTCCTCCTCACTGTTTCAGCTGAAGCAGCAGGAATTATGTCTGCTGTCCCCTCCAAAAATCCCTGGCCAGGTTGGTTTGGTTTTTCTAAAATTTTAACTGATGACTAGCCATTTAAGAGAAAAGTGGTCTTCCATGTTATTATTTAATATTATAAGGAAGGCTGGAATTTGTCCAAATCAGAATCATTGCAAACTTGGTGGAAAGGATGACTGACTACCCCAACTCCCACAATTTCAACCTTTCATCTTGTGATGCAAGTGAATTTTTGGAGTGCCAGAATGTTTTACAGTCCTTTGTAGTGAGTAAAATGTCTTCATTTTGCCAAGATGTGTTGGATGTGCTTTTAAAATGGATCATAATTAAAGCAAGATACAGTCTAGAAGAGAGGTGAGTCCCATTGGAATCTATTTCTCATCCTTCCTCTGAAGAATATGACTAATTGTGGGGAATTAAGGTATGGGGAAGCACAGTTGCTCTTCTGAAGCCAAGAAAAAAGAAAAAAAAAACCCTAACTTGCTTGCTTTAAATAAGAGGTGCTGGAAGCAGTCCTGTGTTCAGTTGCATACAGACAAATTTTATGTATGTACTTTCTCTTTTGAATACTGTTCTGTGCTGCCATGGTCCTGTTTCATTATATATCCAGAAAATGGAGAAGGGTCTTCATGATTTTGTAAAGATGAACTGAAGTGTTGCTGCTTTATTTCCTGTAAGACCCGTTTTTACCAGATTGTTACACTGAACATGTTAGGTTTCAATCAGATGTTAGCTTTTTGGTTGGTTAGATTTGGTTTTCTAGATACTGTGAGTGCTGAGAACATTGTCTGTTGTGAGAAGAAATATGAGGAGCTTATCTTACATGTATTGAGAGACAAGGTTAAAAGGCCAGTGCTTTCAAGCCCTAGCTCCTAAAACAGAGAAGTGCCTAAGTCAGCTTTTGGATATGTTAAGTGGGATTTTCCTGAACAGCATTTTAGAGATGGGCCTAGACTATATTTGTTTAAGTAAAATATACATGGCGTAGAGAAGTGGTGGAAGGATGGTCTAGACATAACAAAATTTAATTATAGTGGAGTAAGTAAATGTGATGCAGTTTACCTTTCTGCTATTTTGATAGGCCTGACGTTCACATTGTAGCTTGTAGCACAAAGCCCATTTCAAAACTTTAATGGTTTCTGTCTTTATTGAAATATTTTCCTGCTTTAATTTGGTTTAGTATATTTAAATTTCTCTTTAGAAAGATCATCTAATCCTATACTTCCAACTTTATTAGTTTAGCTTGTTCTAAAGCAAAAGGAAGCTTTTTTTTGTCCACCTGAATGTCTCTCACTTGATTTCCATTTAATCCCAGGTGGACTAGTAGGTTTGTTGATCTGGAGTTTTCCAAATTTTAACTAGCAGTCCATTTGGAGTTGGGTAAATGTTCTTGTTTTTAAAGCAAATTCTACAGGGCCACAATAGAATTGGGTTTCCTTGCATTCTTTTAATTTTATGACTTTTTTTTCTTTACAGAGATAGAGGGAGGAGATAATCACAAAGCCAAAATTCTTACAAAAAGTGTTTTAAACTTGAAAACCATCCATTTTCAGTATATCCCAGTGTATGAGACCCTTATTTACCAGCAGTCCTGGCTGACTGAAGTGGTTCTGCTTGACAGGAAGCTGGTGATGTGACACCCGTCTACAAGAAGGGCCATAAGGAGGACCTGGGGAACTATAGGCCTGTCAGCCTGATCTTGGTGCTGAGGAAGGTGATGGTACAAATCATCTTGAGTACCAGTATACAACACATGCAGGACCACCAAGTGATCAGGTCCAATTAGCATGGATTTATGATGGGCAGATTGTGCTGGACCAACCTGATGTCCTTCTATGGTGACCTGTTCAGTGGATGAGGGGAAGTCTGTGGATGTTGTCTGCCTGGATTTAGTAAAGCCTTTGACTCTCTCCCACAGCATCCTCCTAGAGGAACTAGCCATTCATGTATTAGATGGGTGTACTCTTTGCTGGGTTAAAACTGGCTGGAAAGCCGGGCCCAGAGATTTGCGGTGAATGGAGTTAAATCTAGCTGGTGGCAGGTCACAAGTGGTGTCCCCCAGGGCTCAGTGCTGGGGCCGGTCCTGTTTAACATCTTCATTAATGACCTGGATGACCCTCAGGAAGTTTGCAGACAACACCAAACTGTGTGGGAGTGTCGATCTGCTGGAAGGCAGGAAGGTCCTGCAGAGGGACCTGGGCAGGCTGGATCGATGGGCAGAGGCCAACCTTATGGGGTTCAGCAAGGGTCCTGCACTTGGGTCACAATAACCCCAGGCAGCACTACAGGCTTGGGTACTCTACAAGTACCTGCAAGGAGTGTGCAGAGAGGTAGGGGTTGTTCTCCTCTCATGTAACAAGCAATAGGATAAGAGGAAATGGTTGCAAACTGCACCAGGGGAGATTTAGGCTAGGCATCAGGAAGAATTTCTTTACCATAAGGGTTGTCAAGCATTAGCACAGGCTGCCCAGGGAAGTGGTGGAGNTCTCTCTCTCTCTTTCTCTCTCTCTCATGCACAAAGGGTTAGTAGCTGGATTTCTTAGATCTGGGACTGAGCTGGATCTTGCATTAGTAAAAATCTCAATTTTATGGCTCTGCTAAAATTCCTGAAAGCATTTAATCAGAGCTGTATATTGGGATCGCTATCAAGTCAGAAGAGATTAGTTTAGCTGATAATACACTGTAGAAAGGTGGGGCTTTTTGTGCTTTTCTTAAGCTCATATGTCATCTTGACTTGTGGGGGGTGGTGGCAAGTACAAGAATGAAAGAAATATTAATTCTGAATCTGATCTGGCTTACTTGGGCAAAAGCCCCATTAAGAAACAGTTTTTAATCATAGGTATTTCAGTGAAGCAAAATATTCCATCATGTGCCATTCCTAAAGCTGGACCAAAATTGTAATATGCTATTCAATTTCCTTTGGTTTAAAAACCTTAAAAATAGCAATGTTTGACCTGACAAAAGAATTTTCTGATGTTACGCTCTGGCACTTTGTCCTATCATAAAGATTAAGTAAACGGCTCATCGTTCCCAGAGACTGCTGAACTTGTAATATGCTGAAGCTGCAGAACCTTATAACCATTTTGAGGTTTTCATGGCTACTGTAACTAAACATATTAGGTATAGCAAGAGTGGCTGCATTAAAAGCATTGCTGGAAGCAAGTAGAAAACACTGTAGTATCCTCTAAAGAAATTGTATTGGCATTACTTTTCGGTGGGCATACAGAAGCAATGGACTATAACATACCAGGAAATAACAACCGTAGATAGTTTTTTTTTACCCTGGATAATTATTTATGTCCTTTAAGAATTATTTAAACATATGAAGCAGGAACTCTGGTCCTATAAATGCAGACTGAAACAATTCTTTTAACCTTCCCACCTCTGAAAATCTGCCATAATCAAATCAAATGCTGTTTTCCTGAAGGAAGAAGGTCAAGCTGTATCTTTCCAATGCACTGAGCATGTTTGGGTTTTTTTTTCAGAGAAAAGGGAAAACTTTGGGTTATACACTACTTGTTACTTTTCAAATACAATGCAAATGCTTGCTGCCAAACAGGTGTATGAAAATAATTGGGCCACTTACATCTCAAAGAACACACTGTGTATAGATCTGCTCTTTACAGAAGTATTCAGATATTTTTAAGTGGGAGAATGGTCAAAGAAATAGTAAAAGTTTGCAAATGTATTTGAGGAATTGATGATTTGGGAACCAGTAAAGAAGGATGAGAAATATTGATTGAATCCAGAGGCAGGTCTGTTAATATAAGGGAAAGAAACATAAGGTAGAAGAAAGCAGCACATTCTTGAGTCTGTCCTAAGGGAGTTTAGGACCAAGAGAGCATGAGAAGAGAAAGCTGGTGTGAGTTAATGTCTTAGGCTTTATATAATTTTTTTTTTTTGGGGTGGGGAACAAGTATGGAGGGAATAAGTGATGAGAAGCAATGCTGTTTGAATTTTTGTACAAAATTTGCAAATATTTTGATTCATTATAAAAATATTTGGATAAGAGGCTTATTTTTCTCTTGGACATTATTTTTCATGTGATTGAAATAATCAGTTCTGCGTCGTGACAAAAGCAGGCACATCATAACATCATGGTAAGGGTACTTTGTGCAGTGTTCCTGAACAGAAATCCTGTGACGAGATGCTTTATTTTTTGAGTCACATACTCCAGGCTCTAGTGGGTCTGATAGATATGGCATGAGTCAACATCAACATTTGCAGGGTCCTGACAGTGTGAAGGACTTCATTTCTAATTTCCAGCCTACCTTTCTGTAAGTTCTGGGTATGGTTCACAAGTAGGTGTTTTCCTGCTAAATGTAACTCTTCCAATCAGACTGCACAGACTGCAGGATTAGGCCGTGTTTTAAAAAGGGTAAGTATCTTATCTCCTGTTATACTTAGCTGAAAGTAAATCAGAAAAAAAATCAACTTTAACCATTTTAAACCAGATGATCTTTTTCATCTGGAGTAAGTTTATCCTGAGGGGGACTACACAGTACAGCCCTTATACTAATACCTCATTAAAAACCATGTATTGAATAACCACATTTTCAAAAGAAGCATTTCAACTGATTGCAGAAATACAGCTGTCCTTGCAAAGTCAGCATGCAAGGGAGGATCATGCAGATTAGCACAGACATAACAATCTGAGCCTTTTGGGTCAATTTGAGGAAATGGCAAGAGTCGTGGTGGCTGGGTGCGCACCTATTCAAGGAGACCACATAATCATTTCATCCTGATGATATCATTTCATCAGCATGCTAGTATTTAAGCTGCTTTTTCCTCCACACATTTTACTCATCTAGTTATAGCTTTCTTTAGACAAGTAAAATGATAGCCTTTTCCATCTACAACATAAAACAAACTGGTCCAAATAGGATTCAGTTTTCTGTGCAGAAAAGATTAGATGATGAATTATTTTTCAGTTTAGAATAAAATGTAGAAATTTCTTCTACAAGAGGACTTCCATGGACTTTTCAAGGAAAAAAACCCAAACACTAACCAAAACGAAAAAAACAAACAACCCCCCAAAAGACACTCCATCCCTGCTTTTAAAAAGTTGCATTAGTAAGCACAGGAAATTAATCATAGCAAAGTCCTGTGCTAATTTTATATTGTTTATATAGGAGAAAGAGTTATGTTTTGGACAGATAGTGTTGCACTGCACATCACTGTGCAGTAGCTGAAAAGTCTATAGCCTCTGTAGTGATATACAGCTCTGTGCATACACTCATGCAGAGGGACAGATATTCCTGGATTTGACTTGTCTGTTCCAAGCAGTGCTGAGCGTTGTCAGTTTTTTGTAAGAGACCTGAGTCTGTTTTAGGTTTATGACTTTCTATCCTATACAGTTCTCCAGCTGTGAAGAAGCATGGGTGAATATATATATTTATATTTATGTACATACTCTGTGCAAATGAGCAAATCTGATGTCGAAGCATTATAGTTCATGATAAAAAAGCTTCATGCAGTAAACATTTTGTCTCAACAGAGAATGTAAATAGTTAATGAACTAATTTTTTGTGGTGATAAAAAAGATGGTGACTGGGTCGCACAAGGAGCTCATGAAGTTGTCTGTACATGGAACCATACGTTCTATAATGATGGAATGGATTTTGCTACTGCCAATTGCTCAAGGCAAACAGTCTCACAGCTGACATCAAGCAGGATATGATTGATGGGAATCCAGTAAGTTTGGGAACCAGCCCCGAATGACTTTTGTTAATTTTAAGGTATGTTTATTAAGTCATGGTGAGACCAAGGAAAGAATTACAGATTGCTTAGAAAAAAAAAAAAAAAAGGTAGGATCTTCTGTTTCATTGCAGTCTCTGAAAGCAAGGCTCCAACCTTCTGCTTTAGTTTTAAGGTGGTATGGGAACAGGACTGAAAGTGGATTAACTTTCCTGTAGAGGAAGTTTGCCTCGTAAAGAAAAAAGAAAGTTGAGGGATTTGTCTGTTTAACAAGTAGATAGTCCATGTCAAGTATTAATTTATACTTTCTTCAAAGTTGTATTTGTGATATTATAGTTTCCATTCTAAGTGTTTTGACTCCTAAAGCAATGTGTGAAGCAATTATTTTTTTTGTCTTCACACTTAAAATATATTTGCCTGCTAATTCCCATTGTTTAAAAATAAGGCACACACTGATGAAAGTTGAACTTGTATGTGATTATGTGAATATTTTGAGCTGGTTGAATTATTGGCAAGTGTTTAGAAACTATTTCTAGGAGAGTAAATAGAGTTGAGCAATAGCCACAGATGAAGAGTAACTTGTTTGATAACTCTCTTTGCTAATACTAAAGAAGGAACTGAACAATAGGGACTTACAGATTCTGAAGAGTTAAACAGAGTAAAAATAGATGAAATTGCAAGAATTAGAGAGTTGAAAGGAAATGAACTTTTGTTTAATAACATTGTTGACATCTCTTCAGATATTCAAATGAGTATGTGCAGTGCTGTAAGCACCCATTTATGAAGACACCAAACTATTTTTGAAGCTGAATAATTATTTTGCTTGAGAGTTCTGGCTAATCCTCCATTTAAATGCTTACAAGCTATAGATTGTAAGAGAAGAATAGGTTCCACTGCCTCTCATGGAAATAAGATGGAGATGGCATGTCAACACCTGGCTCCAGCACAAACCTGAAATTTGATTCCTTTTTTCTTTTAACTTGAATGGATAGACCAGAATAAACTTACAAAAGTATGTTCCAACATAAGATCTAATCTGTATTTTCCAGAAAAATGGGGGAGTAAAAACCAGTCAGTGATGTACTTGTCATCCTCATTTTTGGTCAGGTGCAGGACCTTGCTCAAATACTATCAGAAACATCCTTTTGGTATGTTGGGGAAGTCAATCTTTAAATGTCAAAGGAGCAACAGTCCCTTATATGTGTGATCTGCATGACAGGTCTCTCCACCAATCTTTCTGACTGCTTTTAAAACTAAATATTTATCATGTTGCTAATCTGTCTTTCACAGATACTGGAACTTTCAAAGATATTCAAAGGGTTATCTCTTTGAATTTAATGGTTTAGGAGTTTTTGGCAGATCTCTCAGGTACCTAGGTGAAACAGTGCTTAGTGAAACACCACCTACATTGCATCTTGTGGAAGTTTTAATCATTTAATCATACAGGCCTTTTAATCATTGTTGTTAGGCATCCAAGAAAAAACCAGGGAGTTTCCTGAGTTGCCAGGAGAGGGATTGAGAGGACAGGGGTGGGAATCTTGCTTCAGGGAATGTTCTCTCTTGTATCTGGACATGCAGAAAGGTAATTCTCTTGTCTCTGAAAAACGAGGCAAACTGTCCCTGTGTATTAGTAGTATGGAAACGGAATTCAATCTGTTTCTGCAAATGGAATAAATTTGTCACCCAGACTGAGGAAGACCTGCTCCTCTGTGTCCACTACCCAAACTGTTGGGGCTTTCAGCTGGGACTGGGCAGTCGGTCCCACAGTTCTTGGAGCATGACGGGGCTTCAGACCACTCACTGTCCGCAGCTCATCCTCACATATACAGATCTTCTGAAATTTAGATCCTTCCTGGATTAAGTGGCAGTTAAGTAGCCGAAGAAGACCAGAAACACCAAAACGGAGGTTAAGTGTGTAAGTAGGAGTGCAGACACCCATGTAGCATGGAAGATCTGAACCTAAACATTTAAACCTCCCGAGTATCTAATCTCCTCAGCAGTAATGCGTTGCAAACTCTGCAGCTACCCTTGGTGAAATTCATAAGCTGTGAATGTTTGCTATCCCAGCAAAAAAGCGTGTAGCCAAGTACTTGATTAACCAAGTGAAACTTTATGTCCATTATTACCTCCAGTTTGTACTACTATTTTATAACCCCAGAGAACTACTTGTTTTATAACTATACAGTAAGCCAAATGTTTAATAGAATCACAATCTTCAATCTTTGCCACAGTGCACTGTGGACAAGTGGTGTTATTGGAAGGAACGGCGCATTAAGGAATTGTTTCCAGATTATTATAGTACTTTCTTCTTCAGTTTTTCCATACAAATGCTGTATGTATACAGTCACTTGAGGATTTTGAGATTTGTAGGAAAAACATGATGATAACTGTTGGGTAGAGTCCTGGTTATACAAATATGTAATAATATTCTATGGAGTCTTATCGCAAGACTTTCCCCACAATTATGCTTTTAGGCAGCATATTTATCTCATTTGCTCAAACAGTGCTTGCAAAACAAAAAGAACTGGTACAATCATTGTCTTGGAGGCTTTTTCAAGCTCAAGAAAACACAAAAAAAATTAATTTTGACCTGAGGAAAAGCTGAAAAAATCTGTTTTCTTCAGAGAACCTAACTAAACCTTTTATGATTTGTGGAATAAGAAGTCCACAGAGAAATTTTATTCTCTCAGAAATTATTTGTAGTACGTGATTTCATCTTTTATTCCTCCCTACTAAAGTTTTGTCAGTTCACTAGAGATCTTTCAAATGTATGTGTTCTCATCAGCTAGTGACTCTATTAGATGGTTAAAAGCTGAGCTACTGGAGTTAGATTGTGCTGGCCTTGGGAGGTACACAAAAGAGTAGAGATGCTACTAAGGTTACTTTTCTCTGATCTTACCTGCACCTTGCAATATCCATCTCTAGGAGTGAGAGAATAGTTTTATTTACTTTTCCGCTCACGTACTAGGGGGAAATTAATTTCATAAGATTTGCTCTCCAGCCCCTTCCCCAGCTTGGCTGCCCTTCTCTGGACCTGCTTCAGGACCTCAATATCCTTCTTGTAGTGAGGGGCCCAGAACTGAACACAGTACTTGAGGTGCAGCCTCACCTATCTTAGTGGAAGTAAACATAGGCAAAGCACATTTTGCTAGATAAGCATTCTGTAAACTTGAATTTTTGGGTCTGCATATACCACAATATAATATTGGATGATGTCATCTAGCTTTAAAAAAATCTAGCTTCTGTAAAAAGATGTCAGATGTCTGTAGACAGGTTGTGCCCAGCATTACCTGGGAGTCTACTGCCAACAGAAGGGTTTGCTCCCTGTTCTCTGAGGAACAGGTAACAATAGTTATTAGGGCAGGAAACTAATAGGACAAGAATTTTGAAAGATGTTAAAAAGAAAGGAAGAATGTAGGATTATGAAGATCATTCCAGGGCACTGTAACTATGAAAAATAACAGATTTAAATGTAACATAGGAAAACTAGGCTGATTCACGGGATTTTTTGCTAATAATGAAGTCTATTAAGCTGTAGAAAGTTTTCCAAGAGAAGTGGTAGAATACCCATCCTTTGGGATATTTAAAAAGAACCCGAATAAAGCTCTCTAAGCCATAAAATAAGGAATAATCTGGCACTGACCTGCAAGATGGAAATAGTGAAGAAATGACTTTTTCAATAAGTAATTTCCAGAAGTCTATGGGAACATAAAATTAAACAGAAAATTAAAAGAAGTTAGAAATATTGCTGTAAACACAAGAGATTTATCTGGAATCACTAATTGGTTGTCAATAAACGAGTTGATTGTCAATAAACCCTAAGAAAAAACTTTAAGAAATATTTCTACACCATGAAATCATCCTCAGCTGAAAAGAAATAGGTCTTATTTTTAGCACTGCATTCATCAACTGTTTCTTGAATGCATGTTTTTCTCCTTTGCCCTGTAAAAATGATGCTTTTTGTTTCCTAATGGTAATCAAAGGAAAAGGTGATCTCTGAAAATTAATGTTACTTTATGAGTAGCAAAAGGGACTTTTGGAGTACAGATATAAAGGTCTTTGTCTCTCTTAATAGCAGAAGTAGACAGCCTTCATGAATTTTAGCAGTATTTGGGCTGCTTAGCAGTCTAAACATCACTTAACAGTCTAGACATCATACAGGACAGCCACTGTGTAAAAGAATGAGATCAGAGCAAGTCTTAAACTTACCAAAAGCTGCCTCTAGTGATATGATCTCATTTGTTTTTCCCCCACAAGAAAAGCTAAATGAAGGAAAAGTTAGCCTTAGAAAACATCACCAAAATAAATATAGTTAGCTTTTTCAATGTGTGGGGAACTGGTGATGAGGATGAGATATAAATATTAAAAACTATGGTTAGTGCAAGCGCTTTGGGAATCGAAAATGCCTTTATTTTTTGACAATGACATTAACAGTGTAATATTGATTTGGCATGGAAGACCTTAAGACACTTGAATTTTACACTGGTACCAGAGTTAGATGGTATCACCATGTTCCCTTCCCTGGGCTTTGTGGTAAATAGAGTGCAACCTCTCCAAAGATTTGGCCCTGAATATCCTCTGCCAAAGTGAGAAGACCACCAAGATTTTCCTTAAAGCCCTGTGAGGTAGTGGTCCCAGAATTCCATTTTTCATGAAATTTTTTCAATTTTTGTGGTATGTATTGAGACCATTTTGGCCGCAGCTAGTATATTTCAGTCAAAAAAGCAAGTGCTCCTGCTGAAATGAGTAAATTCTCCCCAAGGCTACATGCATCTCATTACCCATGATTTCCATTGAAGGAAAAAAGCAACTAAAACCATAACTCAATAATTAAAAAAAGAGAGTCACACTCTTTGCCACATCAGCCAACCCACTATTGAAAGAGACTGTGAGTTTTCACATCTCCAGCTTAGTGGGGAATAGAATTTTAAAACGTTTGAAACTGTTATTTTAATAATACTAAAAGGTTTTAAAACCACTTTTATTATAAGGTAAAGGATATTGACTTTTCTCATGATTTCTCAGTTCCAGCAATCTATTATTAATTAAAACATTGTGTGCCTCTGGCTTTTCTTTCCTTTTCCACTTCCCTCTGCTCTCTACTTTTCAGTTGGCCATGAGTTTTATATATTTCAGTGCTGAAAAAATAGTTTATGCTCCTTCTTGCCATGAAAAGCAACCAGATCTATCCTAAAGAGAAATATAACTGTTTCAAAATAATGAGGAGGGGAGAGGAGGCGGATCTACAACCGTTATCTGGTCCAGTTGCCAACAGGCTGATCCAAATGGTAAGGCCTCTATGGCTAGGCACTGCTCTGAGCTGGCCATATTGCAAAGTACATCTCTCCAAACTCTCTGTTCCTGGACTTTTGCTCTGAGTCACCCTGAAAGAGTCTTTTACTAATGTCCACTGTGTGTAGGACCAAAATAATGATTAAAAAAGAAGACAACCTTTATTGAAGTGATGACAATACAAATAGAGAATCGGAAAAACTTTTGACACTAAGAATTGCAAACAGTTAGGTTGCCATGGGCAGTTTTAAGTTTTCACAGAGTTAGCAGCTTACAAGGCCAGGTTAGACTATCTATGAGGCACAAGGGAAGGCTCTTCTTGTTTTAGGTTGAGAAAAAAGCTAGATGATCTCTCAAGGCTCTATTTAGAAATCAGTCTCTAGGCCTAACTCCATTGATTAGAGAGCAATCTGATGACAGGGCGAGCTGCCCACGCCTAGGAGATGCAAGTGGTTTCCATGAGGGTCTAGCATTTAGTAAAGCCCAAAGATACTTGCTGAATGCAAAGCATGTTTCTCATTCCTGTCTATAGGCTGATTCACAGACCATAACAGCCTTCTATTTCTCCCAGTTACTTTATCTACTTCCATTTATTTTAGGTAGCAGAGATTTTTTTGCCAAGCAACCAAAGATGTCAGCTCTAGTCTAAAGCTCATATGAGCTTTTATGAGGTTATTTGTCAGGGTTTTGTTTTTTTCAGATTTCCCAAGCTTTTAGAGAAACTACCATAAAACCAACTAACTAACCCAAACCACCAAACCCAGTGTATTAAGATTCTAAAGACAAGTTATTGTAAAAATAATAATAAAAAAAAAGTGGCATACTGATATATTCCTGTGAAACTCTAATTCATTAATTTTCCTTATGTCATATGACAACCTTAATTTACTACAACTCAGCCTGTAGTCCTGTTTACAGAAGATCATTGTCACTTCAGTACATGGAGTGGAACTGCTCTAGAAATGAATCAGGCTTGAATAGTGATTGTCTAAAAGGCCCAATCTTTGCCAAAGTTGGAAAGGGCTCCCAAAACCAAAAGCACATTTGCGTTGTGAAGCTATTTGTCTGTTGCAATACAGAATCGCATTCTATTTTTTCATATAAAATAGAAAAAAAAAAGAATAATGTGGTGGAAATTTCATTTATCCCCAGTCTTTTCCACGTAGTTACTGCATATTGTGACTAATTTTTTCTCTGTTGACTGGAGAGCATAAGCTCTGATTTGCAGAAATGTTGAGTCCTCATATATATCATTGGAATCTCTGCCCCCTGTGCTTTTGACATGTTATACCATGGTTAATATGTTAAAAATATTGGCCATGGACGTCTTAATTTTGACTCCTAAAACTGATGGCTTGTTCTCCTTTACATCAGTAACTCTGATTTGGTTGTCTGAAAGTAAACTCTTTTCTAGTATTTTAGGGAGCAAACACCACAGTGATCAGAGCTACAGGTAAATTCGGGACAAAGAAAGGTAGTTTTTTAAATTCAACATCTAACATTAAGTTGCTGACATACTAGATTGTCTTGCTGTCAAAACCACCTCCTAGAGAGGACTTCAAATAGAAATTCATCCACCTTTCTGTGAAGAGAAGGGTTTTTTTTTTTAAATTATATTATTTTAACTTTTTGGGGGGTATTAGGTAAAAGATTTTTACCGTATCATTCTATAAATAGACACATTTATAAAAACGATTTAAACGCTTGTTTTCTTCTGCTGCATTCTCTGTTCACAGGACTGTCTGTAACCATGGCAGCAATTATGTAAGAGATAGTGGTTATCACCAGCAGTGTTGCCCTCTTTTAGTCTTTAGAAACAGCCTTTTTAATTTTTTTTTTTTAATCTTGGCTCCACTAGCACCAAGAAAGCTGTATCTTGTCAGATTTCTTGGCTGATTCTCTTCTTGAAGTGACCTCTCACTTTGAGATGCGTCAGTGACATTGAGTTCTAGAGCAAAGCGTACTATAAAGATGTGGGATCATAACGTGACACCACAGCAGGGCTCTTTTAAACTGAGAAGATTTTCTTAACTGATTAGTTAACAAGATGCTAGACCAAAAATATACTGGGAAAGATTCAGTTCCATACGCTGACCTCTCTGTGCCCTGAGAATTCGCTTGTATCTGGCCAAATGAAAATTTTCTAGCAGAAGGGAGCTTTTAGTAGATGCTGGATTGGCATGCCTCAGAATCTCACTAGTCCCAGCCTATACAATAGTAATGCCAGAGTCTGGACAGGATGAGACCAGAGTGCTACTGTGCTCCAGACAATTCCAGCTGGCAGCTTGCTGCCTTGAGACTATTGTCATCTGGTGTAGGTTAGACCAGCCTGAGGCTTGCTCTAACACATGCAGCTTCCTCTGTGGCCAGTGCTGACGCAGAATCAAAGAGTTGTAACCGATCTTCCTGATTGTACATTTTTTTTCTCCTGCACTGATCAGCTCCTGGCCACAGCAGTGATTTGCCTCTGTGGCCTCAAGAGTTGCTTTCCAGACAGTTGTAGTAATGTTCAGTATAGTGGGTGCAAAAGTAGAGATCAAAAGTGGCAAAAGTGGCAAAAGTAGAGATCAAAAATCCCAACTTCCTTCCCTTCCTGGGAAGGAAGTTGGGATTTTTTTGTCTTGCAAAAAGTATATAGATAAAAAGTCCCTTTTCTACCCCAAGAAGAGACCACAAACTTTAAAAATTGTTCATGTACAGTAAGAGGACAGATAAAGTTAACAAGATTAGGAATTATGACACTTGTGTGAGAAGTATAATCTCAGGTTTGCTTGTTTCTGACAAGAAACATGAATTAAATCTTTCATGCACCCTGTCAAATTATTTGGCTATCCTGAAGTTAGGTGTACCTCTCTTTCTTTATCTTTGCTTGGAATTCTGTTCAACAGGAAAGAATATTTCTTCCACTAAAAAAAAAAAAATAGTTCAAATTGGGATGTTTCTGCTGAAAACTTAGATTAAACTAAAGAAGCACGTTTCAATGTGTGCATATAAAATTTTCTTGTCAAAAAACCAAAAAAAAATCCTGACTAGCTCTGATTTGGAGATCTGGATTCTTTTATAAGGTCTAATTTATCCAATGGTTCCTGACAAGTTGATGTTACTTCAGCTGTACACAAGAGTATGCAGATGCTGACTTTTTTCTAGGTGGAATAGAAACACTAGTAATTTTTTAATATTATGCTGAAGCAATCAGTTTTACCTGGAAAAAGGTGAGGAACAAACTTCAGAAGCTTCCACTTTTGGTTTACATAACCATGATATGTACTGAGAGGAGAAACTGCTAATCTCAATTTTTTTCCTTTCTTTCACTGATCCCCTCCCTCCAGGGTGACTCAGCTCCTTCCCACCTTCCCAGTCACTTCCGAGTGTGCTCGTGGAGATGCTTGGGCTTAGTTTGTTTCTGCTTTAGGCATCAAGATGTCATGTCTTCTGGTGCCTGGCTCTATGTGACAAGAACTTGGCCTTCCCAGTCCAGTACTTTTCTGATTTAAAACCCATGTCTCCCTTATTTCTACGTAGAGCACACATAATAATACATGTGTACAATTCTGAGCATACAGAAGCCTTGGAAATAGAGGCAAATAAGCTTTTTGCACCCCAGAGTGTCTACAGTCTCACAGCATAGCAAGCATCACAACCTACATCATAGGGCCAGTAAATCAGTCAGTGAGAGGACTGAGCTGGAGCGTTTCTGTGTCCATCAGCAAAGCTACCAGGAGTGTTCCTTGGCAGAAGAGCTATGATAAGAAATATCCAGATGTTCTCTGTTGTAGTTCTCCAAAGGAAGGTATTAGGTATTATTCTCTTCCTTCACAGTACACAGGAGGATTCCCTTTGCTGTTCAACCCGAGACTGAAAACTTACCATGACATATTCATACATCAGCTACTTTTGTTTTTACAGCACATTCATCACCACTCTTAAGGCTTTATATGTTTGAATCCTCAGTGGCCAACAGTAGATTCATATGTCCATCAGAAATCTAGCAAAATTTCTTTGGAATCTTTTTAGCAGCTCATGATTCATGATCAAGTTTAGTGTTTCTTTTTTCAGACATTTATAGGCTGAATAAATAATGAAAGAAATAGTGCAAAGAGTCATGGATATCACAAGCCAACAATTAATGGGAAATAGATACTTTAAACTAGAATTTTGACCTAAATAGAGCTGTATAGAAAAAAAAAATATGCGGAGTGAAAGACCAGAACAAATTCTGGTTTCCTGCAGAAATTTTATATTGTTTCATGCAGCTAAGAAATGTATGTACAGCTGTTTGTGTCAGGAGAGGGAAACTGTGCTATGTATGAAGCAAAGCAAGGCTAGTAGGTTTCATCTGGTCATTCTGAAAATGGGACATTTGAACATGATGTCATATGGTATGGAATGTCCCTTTGGTCAGCTGCCTCTTCTGTGCCCCCTCTCAACCTCTTGTATACCCACAGCCTACTCACTTGTGGAGTGGGGTGAGAAGCAGAAAAGGCCTTGATTCTGCTAAAGCATTGCTTAGGAATAATGGAGACATCCCTGTGTTGTCAACACTGTTTTCAGCACAGATCAAAACCACAACCACTGGCTACTCTGAAGAAAACTAACTATCCCGGCCAAAACTGGCATAATTTTCTGTATTAAAGCAACAGAGACAAACCAAGACCTTTTAGCATCCTATACCTAGGTGAAGTCTTAGGTGACTTACTGACTTTGCTGTCTTGCAAACTGAAAATTTATTTTAATTGTCTACATTTCCAGAACTACCACAATCCTGACAGTCTAACTCCCATCTCACATGTGTGCCTCTTTGGAGAAGAGTTAAAACAACAGCCTCTACATTAATAAATTAGAACATGTTGGGAATGTACCTGGACATGATCACTCAGTCACTAGCTGTTAGACTGTTAGAAGTGTTCCGAGAATGGTTTTGACCCTGACCAGCAAGCACTATCCCAAACAATTGCTGAGTACAGTAAGGATTTCCAGAGGCCAAAGGTCATTCAGAGATCACAGGCAATTTGGCTGCCACCAGCATGTTTTGGAAGATGAGGATTTAGGAGTATGGATGTAAGCTGCTCCATGCCAGTTGGACTCAGAGACAGAAAACAGTCCCACACTCATTTGATTTAGTAGTATAGATGTAGCCAATGTGTTTTCTATCTGTCTCCCAGAGAGGCTTAGTTTAGTAGGTGTTGTTGAAAAAACTAAACACTTCTCGAAGTCAGGGTCTTCAGAGAATGAAGTAATTGTTGACACTTTATGTCCACAGTGTTTCATTTTCTGCTCTTCCACAAAAATAGTACCCACTAGGTTATACTGATGGGATACTGCTCAGTTGCCTCCTGACTGAGAGAATACCAGTCTGCACTCCCAAAATGTGATGATACAAGACAACCCTCAAGCCAACCTTTAGGGGTAGAAATGCTGAACTAGAGAGAGTTGGGGTTTTTTTTGGCTTGGCTTTTTTTGTTTTGGTGTTTTTTCTTTTTTTTTTTTTTTTTCCCAGAGTAGCGTCTCACATAGGCAGAAGTCTGACACATAGCCTAGTGAAGAAAAAATCCGTTTGTGGTAGGAAGACTGGGGTTCCAGGCCTTGCTTCCAACACCATTCCTTCGTTTCTGCACTGAGATGTAGGATGCTTTGATCTCACTTCCCCATACAAACCTTGAACATGTAGGAGGTTCTCTTACTTCCAGAAACTTTGTAGCTCTGCCTATGAGTTAGATGTAAAACTGTGTCCATCTCTATTTTGCTGAAGAGAAGGCAGCATCTCTATTTTGCTGAAGAGAACTCCTACCACTCTCCCTTAACTAGTAGTTAGGGGAGAGTGGTAGGAGTTCAAATGTCTGAAACCTCCTAGGCATAGCAGCCACTGCAGTGTTTTCAGGGTAGAGCTGTCCTACTTTGTGTTACTTGCAACGAGGATGCTGTCTGCGGTAGATCAGATGTCACTTCTATATAGTTTATATCAGCCATACTTTTCTAATAAATATGTCTGGAAGTGCAACACATGACCCCTGCTTTTAGCAATCAATTTAATCAGAGTAGCTTTTGTTTTCGTCATCCTTTAGAAGAAGACTCTAGAAGACAACTTTAAGATTTTTCATCTTTTAAATTTTAAAACTTAATTAGGATTTCACAGGACTTAACATGTTTTAACATGCAATTTACATGTGTCTTTATTGAACAAATTGGTCCTGAGTCTGCACAGGGGGGGGGGAAGAGGGGTTATCCAAAACATCTGATTTGTTGAAAGTTCACATTGTAGATGCCCACAGCAGCTCAAATACATGGGTTAACATACCCAAACCATTCACCTGGGAATATTTTATGTATAAGCTTGTGTCTTGTTTAATGGGATGTTGGTTTGTCACATACAGCTAAAGCCTGGAGAAAATGCAGCTTGCATTGTGTGTTATTCTTTTCAGTAGACATTTAACTCGTATGCTTGGCTGCAAACAAAAAAGCTAATTAGTACAGCAAAATGAGGCTAATTTGAACCTGTGTTTCTTTAAATAAAATTTGCTGTACATCATGTCACACTCTTCACAACATGATAGCCTAATGTGTACTACCCCTGTCTTTGAGTTTGACCCAGATGAAGCCGGTTGCTAAGCTGCAGCCATAGAGCCCCAGAGATGGCCCCAGGGATGGGCCAAAACCGACAATAAACATGCATCTCTGGCTCCTTGGTCTTTGAATGACTTTGTATCATTGGACCTTTGGGTTGAGAAGGAAAACAAATTCTGAAATAGTGTCTCCTGGACTTCTTCACCCAGCTCTGACTGCTAATAGTAATAAATTCATGTATTTACTGTATCACTGAGGCCCACTTTAATAAGTGTTTACTCTGTGTTTCCAAGAAAAAAAAGTTGTACAAGAGGTTACTCTGACAACTGCTGGCTCTAAAAAAACATTTAGCTTTATAACCTTTTGATTCTCTTTTTAAATCATCCTCCCAGATTTTGTTCCAACCTTAATTTAACTTTGCATGTCACAGTCATGGGCTGGGAGAGGATTTCTCCACTGAGGGAGAGGCTTCAGTTCGAAAGGCCGTGCTTCCCACATCTGTGGTTGCAGTCATATTGCAGGTGGTGACAGGTGTGTTGCAACAACCTCTGGGTATGCAGTTTGTACCTCCCTCTGGTCAGGTGGGATGCAGAGGACATGATAGTTACTGGGATTAAAAAGAAAAGGAATGTTCTGCAGATGTGACCTCAGAAGCACTAACTCACTAGCCCTGAACCAAACAGTCAGGAAAACTGACGGTGAGCATATATATTGCTGCTTTTAAAGACATACATGGATTCCTTATTTAGTTCTAAAGCCAGAAGCCATGCTTAGGGCTAAGTGTTTTTAGTGAGATTTAACAAGGGCAAGTGTAGGGTCTTGCATCTGGGGAGGAACAACCCCAGGTACCAGTATAGGTTGGGGACTGGCCTGTTAGAGAGCAGTGCAGGTGACAGGGATCTGGGGGTCCTGGTGTAGGATAACTGTGAGCCAGCAATGTGCCCTTGTGACCAAGAGGGCCAATGACATCCCAGAGTGTATTAGAAGGGAGGTGGCTAGTAGGTCAAGAGAGGTCCTTCTCCCCCACTGCTCTGCCCTGGTGAGACCACACCTGGAGTATTGCATCCAGTTCTGGGACCCTCAGTTCCAGAAGGACATACAACTCCATGAAAGACTCCATCACAGGGTCACCAAGATGATGAAGGGAGAGGAACATCTTTCTTATGAGGACAAGCTAAGGGAGCTGGGTCTCTTCAGCTTGGATAAGAGGAGACTGAGGGGTGATCTCAATAATGTTTATAAATATGTAAAGGGTGAGTGTCATGAGGACAGAGCTTGACACTTCAGTGAAGGCCAGTGATAGGACAACAGGCAATGGATCCAAGCTGAAACATAGGAAGTTCCATCTGAATATAAAGAGGAACTTTTTCACTGTGAGGCTGACAGAGCACTGGGACAGGCTGCCCAGAGAGTTGTGGAGTTTCCTTCTCTGGAGACATTCAAGATTAGCCTGGACACGTTGCTGTGTGATTTAATCTAGGTGATCCTGCTCAAGCAGGGGGGTTGGACTAGATGATCTTTCGAGATCCTTTCCAACTCCTAACATGCTGTGATTCTGTTTTATCTTTGCTGGTAGCTCTCATCATAGCTGTGTCCTTACTATGGATCAATGGTTGAAGTACTGCTTAATGATCCCAGCTCTGTCCTATACCTGGAGATGCCTTGGGTCTTCACACTCTTATGTTGTGAAGATGTGACCTGGATGTTACCTAGCCCTCTCTTACTGCTTTATGGACCTATTTGGCTGCTGATTAGATCCAAGTCACCACTGAGTTACTACTTCTGACTGAGAAGCAGATCATGGTAATTCCTCTAAAGAGGTACACTTTTCTAGCTGCACCCATTTACCCACACCTTCTTGGATATCTTTACAGCCAACAAGAACACAGCATAAGAGTTTGTTTTCTCCCCCCTGCTACCTTTGCACTCATAAACTAGAAGAAACCAAAGCTGTGAAATCATTGGTACTGCCTGAATTAAGATCTCTAGGCTATGCCCTAAGCATACTGAAAAGGTTAGGTAGTTTCCTCTCTTCTATATCTTTTAAAAGATCTCATCATAAGCTTTTTCCAGCAGATTCCCTCTCCAGTGAGAGACCTTCATACCTCCTACTGAGCTTTCAAAAGCCAGGTCCCTTAGCACATAAATACTACTCTGAAGTCATTGCCAAACATAGATCTGCAGTCTAACCTTTATCAAGTACCCTCCACTGACAACTTCTTGAATCCAGCAGGCATGGACCCAATCCCTTCCACAATCAAGGACTTGCCCAAAGGCAATCCAGGGTGATAGCAGTAAGAAAACAAGGTGAGATTCAGGCAGATTCATCAAGCTAATAGGTGCGAGCTCTTCTCATTGCTCTAGGGGAACGTATCTGCAAAAGGATTTTTTATGTATTTATCCAAAACATATATATATAT
>VXBZ01011608.1:0-10693 GCA_013399135.1 Heliornis fulica | reverse complement strand
CCTCCGTGGAGGCTGTGTGAGGCCCAGCTACACTTGCTGGTCACAGCCGTGCAAGGTCCCTCAGCCCCTGCACCTTGAAGACTTTCTAAATAAAGTTGCCAGGCAGGAACAACTTGATTTGCTCTGGCAGGGGGGTTGGACGTTCTGGTCCCTTACAACTCCTAACTTTCTGTGATTCTGCGTGATTCTGTGATATAAAATGCAGGGATAATTAAGTTAAAGACACCATGGAAGAAGGTAGCTGGCTGGATTCCCTTGTCAGAAACTAAGTAGTATATTCTCAGTTTACAGGAAAAATAAAGGGGGGGGGGGTTGGAGCAAGAAAGCACAGCTCAACACTTTTGGAAATGATTTGCTCTCCATACTCTCTGGTCAGCATGCCAGTGAAGGAGCTGACTCTGCTGAGACCAATCCAGCCATTCCCAGAAGTGTCCACTCGACCCAACCCAAACTTCACCACCCTTCTTTATTTGAAAAACGTCCTCCACACACATATGTGCTTAATACTGCATGAACTCTGTTTTCTCTGGGAAGTGAGCTTCTGATGCAAAGACCATCTAACGGTCAGTAGCAGCTGCTTGTTGAAGGCTTAGCTGTCAACTCTGGACACCGACTTGCTTACACAGCGCGTTTTGGATGGTGTTGCCTCATTTAGCTTATGTTTTGGGGTGGTTTTTTTTTAATCATGTGAGCAAGTTTTCATTTGCTGGAAAAACTCTAATTATTACCAAATGTCCACAATTCCCTCATTTTAAGCCTAATTAAAATCCTTAATTATATATAAATGGGTAGGCTCAGTGCCCTGATCTTTACTTTCTGCTCCCTTTGCACAGTGACTAGGCAACAGGCGGACACTTTTGGACACAGAGGTGGTGTCTAATCAGTCCCTTGGGGGGGTTTGTTTCCCACAGAGCCTACAGCAGCATCAGGAGGCGTGGGTGTGTTGGGAGGCAAGGTGCTTTCTGAACAGAATTGTT
This sequence comes from Heliornis fulica, assembly GCA_013399135.1. Taxonomy (NCBI): domain Eukaryota; kingdom Metazoa; phylum Chordata; class Aves; order Gruiformes; family Heliornithidae; genus Heliornis; species Heliornis fulica. The sequence continues at coordinate 9,716 of VXBZ01011608.1, read as the reverse complement.
TAGGCCTGGGCTGTTGCTTTACAGTAAATCTCAGCCATGTACAACAGCAACCCATACATATGGATTTGCTAGGGTTTACCACATAGATAAATACTTGGGATGAGTTGATGAAAACATTTTCTTGGCAACACAATATCAAGTTAAAGTTAATTTTCAACGTTTCTTCTTTTCTCCAACAAAGTTAATTTGAGGGAACTAATAGTAATTGCAAGTCCTCACCTTTTCCACTTCATAAGTGGTTTCACTTGTGCAGGCTGAGGAAGTAAGAGTTATTGGGATTCATGTTAAAAGACATGCCAGACATTTGTAAGGACATTAATTGATTTTATCCATTGGGAAAATTTCTACTAATTGAAAGGGAAAAACAGATTCAGACAGAGAAGGGAAAAACTTGTATCTCCTTATACCATTGCCTCAGTGCTTTCCTGAATCAAGTTGGAGATACAACCAATACCTTAGTAGTCAGTTGGTTCAGTTCATCTCTTTCAAGGTCATAAATATGCCTGCAAAAGCAGATATGATTGTCTTTTGAGCTGAGGCACTTACATGAATAGCTATAAAACTACTTGATATTAATGCATTTGCCACTATTGATTTAGGCTGAATATGCTCCTTTTTATATATATGTATACAGCAAATAATAAACAACTAATGCCATATGCCCAGTCTCTGAAATTGTCTATTTGTGGAGTGCTGTTTATTTTGTGAATTAGCGGAAGTTATCAGCATTTATTACATTTATTTAGATAAAAACCAATAAATTTCTAAGTGTTAGTACATCCAGTTTAGAATGAAAGAAAATAAAGATTGCTATTAAAATGTTCGTTTTAAATTGTGTTTCCCAAAGGAAAAAGAATTAAGGATCCTGGAAAATGTTTCAGTCCCTTTCTTGTACCATAATCTAATCCTGAAGGATGCTCTTTGATTCCTTTCTATAATACTTTGTTTTTTCACTCTTGTTATTTTATTTTACTTATTCCCACAGCCAGCTTCAAATGACCTCAAGAACATAGGGCAGCTAAAAGATTGCTTAAACTTCTTAATACTTTTAATCCTTACTTGTTATAATTTGATTACTGAGACAGATTTTCTCTCTGGGCCTCATATTAAATCACTTTCAAGTTGAAACAAACCAGAAATCCTTTCAACTTAACAGAGCTTGTATTCAATATGAGCTAGTCAGATGTAGTACAGAGACTGTAGGATGTTGCATCACATACTTCCTGGATTTTAACTACAAGGACAGCAAACTTCAATCAACATTATATATGAATTTACCTTCATAGACTATCTATTTTTCAAGAGCAAACATGAGTAAGTATGGTTTTTGAAGTGTGTGTGTATGCCTGTGTGTAAATGTGTATATGTCTGTACACAGGCACATAGATACAGGTTTCTATGCAGTATCTATATCTTTGCTGATAATATGGTCTTTGGACTTGAAAGACCCCCCCTTATTGTAATGAATCCCTAATAAGATTTTCCTTCATGAAACTCAGACCTTACCTCATCAACTAATACCAAAAACCCCCTTTTTGGGGGGCCAGCTGTTCACTTACCTTCATATAATCTCATTAAAAATGCTAACTTTCTTATTTTCTTGGGAAAAAATATGGTAAAACAAGAAGATTTGGAATTCATCAGTAAATATGAAATTGTACACTGGAATTGCAGCTACTTCATAATGGAAAGTTGATGGCTTTGCCATCAAGCTTAATTCAGAAGCTTAGGTATGAAAATATTTCTGAGAATGTGGGATTTTTGCCTACTCAGCCTACCTGGTCAATCAGGACAATGTGTAAGCCTGCTTCACCCAGCTTTCTGATACTCAGAGGCAGTAGGTTTGCAAGATTCAGGCCAACTGCTGATCTTAATCAAAGTTACATTCTGCTAAGGAAAGCCTAAGGAAAAGACATAAGGGAAAAGGGAGAATTCAATGAGAAATTCAGGGGATTCATTCATCAGAGCAATCCCTGGGGAAGGGGAATGTCAGGAGTTGAAACTTCCAGCAATAGCCTGTAGGTAAATTAATTTAGAGGAGGTTAATAAGGTACTCAGTTAATAACCAGCTGAAGAGAAATTTTGAGTGCTCCTGTCCCTTGGCATAGCCTGCCCTGTCCCCCTCTGACCTCCTCTGCCATCACCTTTCCTTCTGCACAAGCTCTGGGTGCAGAGGAGGACCTGCGGGCAAGGCTCTTGGTGCTGATGAACACAAAAGTTCATATTATTGTCTCACCTATTGAAAAATCTAGAATAACAGATCTAAAAAACAGATCTGTTTGATCTCTGTTGAGAACCTTAAAAAAACCCCAGAGCGCTGAAGGCGCTAGTACCGAAGGCCTGTGATATTCAGGAGGGCGATGTCGAGGCGTTACTGCAGTGTGCTCTCCTGGTCATCTCTGACCTCATACTGCAGCTGGCGTGGCTTCCTCTGCCTCTGAAGACTGGCTGTAATGGAGTGCTATGTCACGGTGGAGATGTATTCGAGCTCAGCTTCTTCCAGAATTGAGGCCATATTTGCTAGTGATGTCTACAGCTGCAAGAGAAATGCAAATCCCTTCAGCCCTATACTCTCATCTTGGCAGAAGAAAAGCACTTTCACCTCTTAAATACATTACAACAATTGGGTTCAGATTAAATCCCTCAATCCAAGACCACTGAACTTGCAGAATGATCAAATCCAGACTCAGACGTCGCCGGTTGGGCCCCTCACTGATATCTGTACATCACTTACAAACACACACAGGTGCTCTGTGAAAAATGAGGGAATCATAGGTCTGTTAACGAATATACTGATACGCCCTTTAAAGGATTTCCATCCACACACGAGTTGCATCAAGCAGCAAGAAGAATCATTCCTTCTTAAATGCTATGTGTTTCTTATGTTTCTATAACTTAAAAAAGGCCAAAGAGATCCCTTTGAAAATCTGCAAGCATAAAAATTGTTTCCAGGCTGCGAAAATTCATGCCAAGTTCCTTCTGCAGTATAATATTTAGGAAAAAAGGAATTTTTATGCAAGTAATAACCATATCAAGTATGTTTATTGGTAGGTGTTTCTTTCATTTAAGTATTGGGTTTGAACTAGGAACAATTAAAGGAATTAATGACTGCAAACTCTAGGCGACAGACTCAGCAGTTTATGTTTATGGACATGGATCTGCAGTTCCTTCACAGGCAAAGCTGCTGTGAAAGTCAATGGGGTTTTGCTGGGCTGAAGCCTTAATATCACTTGCTAAGCAAAATTACCTCAATTTTCTGAATATTTAGAAAATACTGAAATTTCTTGTGTTTTCAAAACAAGCTATCTATCTAACTCTTAAATATGTGAAGTCTGTGCACTTACACTCGAGATACTAAAATTCAATTAGAGACTATTCTTTGTTCACCTTCTGCACATACCAAAGAGAATTTCCATGCAGGAGCCTTGTTCAGTCCCATCAGCCATGAGCAGCGGGCCAACAGCTGGAGTATTGCTGTGGTGTCGGGACCAGGAAGACTGGGAGCTGTAACCAGCAGCAGGTTGGCTGTGCTTGTGTGACTGCTCCAGCTCATCAGGCATGCTGAGTGGGAGCATTGGTCACCATGTCCATGCTCAGTCATGTATGGGCTGCTGGCGCCTCACTAGTGCCTCATTAGTGCACCGAGATGAAACGTATAGGACACATATGCCCATAGGTGCCTACGGCCCATCTAATTCCTACTTTTGACTTTTTAATTCAAGGTCATCACTCTAGTGTCTCATAATTTTAGTAGTTATAAGAGCTGTCACTGACATTGTTAGCATCACTCAAGTTTCTTTACCATCTGAGGGATATGAGGGTCCTCTCAGGAAGGGAGCCACTCAATCCTCAGCAGTGATCACACAAGTCACCGGAAGAAAAGCAAGTTCTTCTGATGATGCAGTCTTCCTACACACTGGTCTTGCAGATGAATTAAGTTTCTAAAGAGAGCTGGGATGAAACCAGCCTGAGGAATGTCAGTCCTGGTTGCAACACCTATCACGGTGCTTAGTTTCTGACTGTGCCTCCAGGATCAGGCTTTGCACGATGCAAAGTATCTTATATTTGCTGTTATCATTTTTTCCATCCGGGTGCATCATAGTTTGTTCTCTCCACACTGAAACCATATGTTGCACACTGTGGGAGATATTCTGGGACTGGGATGTCTAAAGCCTTCCTCTTGCAATTTTGTATGGAACAAGCAATCATTTACATTTACACTTCGTTGCAGTCAGGCAATATGAACTCAACTATATAGGTCGTTGGAATCAGTTTTTCATTTGAGCAGAAGTCTGGTCTCCCTTCCAATTAATACCCGTCACAGATGTTAAATAGTCATTTTCTTATGGCCCCGAATCTGTACCTTTCCCCTCCCATATGTATAACTCAATTAAACCATAGCAGTAGCTTCACTTCTTACTCCTGCCCTGTCTGTACAGGAAAGCACTTTCTCCAGTGGAGTGGGGTTTGTTGTCCTTTTCCCTCCCCTTCCCACTGTTTTGCCATTTTTAATAAAATGGGCACCAGAACATCGTGTGTCACTCTGAAATGTATACGGTTTGTGCTGTACGAGGGATAAATTATTTTCCATAATCCCATAGTATCCCACCACAGGGGACTGGTTCCCTCTTTATGTATACAAGGATTGCATTAGCCCTTTTACTGTAGACCATGTACAAAGTTCAGGCTCAGCTCTCCTCCACGTGCTGATTCATCAGTTCTTTTCAGGCTCTTATTTCTGCGATACCGTCTTTACAATGTGTGGATCTGACTTAAGGCTGGTTTTTTTAGAAGTTTAAGTGTTTCAATTATATTTATCAAAATGTACAGCTGTTTTTATTTATGTGTTGTGAGTTTGTTGACTACCACCTGACTACCACCTGAAATAATATAAGTTCCCTGAAACATCACTAAGAATAACTTGGTATAGCTATGATACCCTATTGGCAACCGCAGCTTGAAATCTCTCAGCTATCTCATTCTTAACATTTCACACACACATTATGGTATGGATTTTGAGACTTTTCCACAGCGGGTAAAGAGTAAGCATTTTACTATGCAAAAATAAAAATAGTGAATCCTTTAAGTCAGCATGATAAATTGATTGGTGAACACAGATGACTTTTTTAATAAATTTGTATTCATCACTTCTTTGATAGTTTCCTACTACTTAGAAGTGAAAAAATCCTGTTAGATTGTTCAGTCGAGTCCACCTACTCATTAATGTATATATTAATCTCATACTGCAAACTAATGCCTATAATCTCTCAAATAATTGCTCTAGAAACAAATCCGTATGCTGTGAAGAGTAGGATACTGCTGCTAGCTTTTGCCTTTTTACATGCTTCGCCATAAGATTATGAGCTTTTTAAGATGTACCAGTGATTCAGATATAACCTTTGCTTTCACTGACTTCTACTAATAATTTGTCTTCTAAGTAGACAAACACAGAGTTTACAGGCTAAAGTAGCAGTTTTATTTCCAGCATGGGATTTTATTAGGCAGGACTAATGGAGTCTTCAATTAATTTCATGTATACTTGTAGAAATGTGTAAATGCCACCCAACATTATGAATCAACAGTGATTACCACTCACAGGCTACTCCAAAGGAAAGTTGAAACTGGAAGGTCTTTTAAAAAGTGATTTAAATTAATTTTAAACATTAGTTTCAGGGAGTGAGAGAGCACATGAAGGAGAGAGGAAGGCAGAGATTTCTGGACTTTCTGTTGGAAGGAGGTACAGAGGGTGACTAAGACAGTAATGTTATAGCAGTTTCCAGTATCACCTCATTTAAATCCTAAAAGGACAAGGAAATATCAAATAATTCCTCCTTTTTTTTTTTTTTCTGATTGGGTTACAAAATATTTTTTTTGTTTACTCATATTATTGTTTCTTATTTTTCCCATTTTTAAAACCATCCTTGATCCCTATCCTCACACTGCACACTATGTAAGAATAAGTTTCCAGGCTTTCACTTTTGTTCTTTGGGGAATGAGCAATATTTTGACTGGCCAGGAAATCCATATGTAACTCACTAGTCTTGTAGTTCTGGTGCAAATGAAAAAAAAAATGTGGAAATCAAAATTTCACTGAGGGAGAAAAAACTTATATTACACTCAAAAATCAAAATGCCAGGATGCTGAGAAAGATGGAAATATTTCATTGATTGAAATAAACTTATATATTTACACAAATAAGTGCAAATTGAATGTTACAGGGTATCACAGCTCTAAGTTGTCCTAGAATTTCAGTATTATATTCTTTAAGCAGAGGAATAAAGTACAGTTATAAAAACAACAGGACATGTTTTTAAAAACCTGGCATGAAAATCTGTCTATAGTGTAGCTGACAGAAAACATGCTGAGTTGGAGTTTGCTTTCAACATTTGTGTGGCTGCCAGAAAACTATACTCAGAGATATTTAGGCCAGAAGGGACATTAGATCATCTAGCCTGACCTTCTCTGTATCACAGGCCATTGCATGTTACCTAACTGCTCCTGTATTTGAGTCCATCGAATCTGGCTTCAGCTGCCATCACTGGTTCTTGTTAAACCTTTCTTTACTAGCTTACAAAGAAAGTCTCTGAGTGATAACATTTTTCTTAATTTATTGGTCCTGATTTTCAAGCTATAGAGTTTTTATCATTCTTTTTTTCTTATTAACATTTTTTCCTTATAATGGTCACAAAGTGAATTTATAATGGCCTCAAAACATCAACAAACAACAAACTATGCCCCTGAAAAAGAACATAAAAGAGACCATATTTTGTCAGAGCTTATCTAGCCAATGTCTTGCTGTCACTGGAAGCAAACGTCCCCAAAAGAGTAAGGATGGAACAAGTGCATTTGATACTTTTCCTGAGTTTTGTCCCAGATTGCTACTAGTTTCAGGTTGTGAGATTTCCTGAGACTGTTATGGCATCTCTTTTTATTCCCAACAGATTTCCCTTCTGAGTCCTACCCCAAGTCACCCCTGAACAATGAGCTCCATAGATCTGCTCCCTTGTGTATCAGTGGTCACCTACTTTTGCTGATTTTGAAACTGGCTCCTATTAGCTTCTCCAGATGATCCTCAGTAGTAGAAATGGTGAACTGCAGATCCTACTTCACTCATGATTCTGGAAGACAGTGATCCTAACAGCCCTCTAGTCAGCTCTTTTCCAGGCTGTAGAGTTGACTCCACTCTGCCATCCCCCTGCTGGGAACCGTACCATGCCTTTGGTCATATCTGTTGCCCTCCCCTGAAGCTGCGCTCTATGCTTTTTGAAACGACAACCACAGGCAGTATTCAAGGCACGGGCACACCCTGAGTTTATACAGCTGCATAGCTATGTTTGCTCTCTACTCCTTTCCTAATAATTCCTAACTTTCGGTTTACTTTTTTTGATTGCTAGGAAGGAGTTGTTTGCACAGAACATAATCCCAAAGTCTTTCTCCTGACTGGCCACAGTCAGCTCAAAGCCCATTATTTTATATATGAGGTTAAGATTATTTTTCCCATATCACTTTACTTGTATATCCATGAATTTATTCTGATGTTTCATTGCTTGTTCAGTCTCACAAGATCTTTCTGCACTATCTCAGCCTGGCCATACATGCATATTTCCATTCATCTTTTACTTCCCACACAGTGTGGAGTCACATTGACATGAAGGGAACAACCATCACAGGCAAAAGTAAGCCCTTTCGGAGCTGCATACACAGGGACAGCTTGAACTGTGGCTAAAAAAATCCTCATGGTTTAAAGAAGCTGCCAGCTCATGATGCAACCCCCAAAAATAATGTAACCCGACCTGCCGGTGACAACCTAAGCATAGGTAAATTTATTGTGCCTCAAGGTCCACAGTGCGCAGTGTGTTTGTACTCGGTGAAGCAGAGCTGGGGTCCTCACAGCCCTACAGGATAGGACAAGAGACCGCATGTATAAACTCAATTGGGAGGAACAGACTGGATATAGGGATAAACTTTCTGCCCAGGGGCCAGTGGGGGCAGGTTGGCCAGGGAGGCTGTCCAGGTTTCGGGGTTCCCATCCCCAAGGGGGTACAACCCTTCACAGCTTGCTCTGACCTCAGTGCTGAGCCTGAGCTGTCTGTGACCCTCGGATATCACTTGTGTTACTGGTTAACATGAAACCTTCTTTCAGAGGTAAAGCTAAATGTTAGGGCATTTTTTCCTTTTTTTTTTTTTTTCTTTTAATAGATCTGGAAAGAGGCGACTATACCTTCCAAATGAGCTGGACTCATTGCTGATTTATGTTCGATTCAAAGTGGCGAAGTATCTAGCCACTAAAGCAGAGGGCACAGTTTGAGAAATGTAATTAAATCACTTCTGCTTTGAAGTTGCTCTGCATCTGTTCCATTTGGATCCTGGGTGGGGAAAGCAGCCTGCTCCTGTTGGTACCTATTTGTACAGAAATAGCCTATATTTAGCTTAATATTTGAAAAAAAAAAAGGTAATTTCAAAGTAACCCTTGGGGTTTTGTGGGATTCCTTTACTTTTCCCTTCTTGAAAGTGGTCAAACTGGATAAAAATACTTACTGAACTTCAAACAGATATGTGTTTGCTGAAAAGGAAAGGCAGATATTTTTCTTCCAAGCATAAGAGCACATTTTCTCTGTGAAAATGTGAGACATGATTGTGATCAGAGACGGGTGTACCTGTACATAGGTATGACAAAATTTCCTTTTCACCCCAAATAGCTTTGAAAATAGTATCAGATGAAAACTGTAGAAACAGAAAGATTTGTCTGTACAGTCTCTCCTTTAGCTGCTCTCTGAGGCTAGTCAGGACAACCCTAACCCACTTTACACAGATTAGAAAAGACCAGATAATTAATTACTTGAACTAGATACAGCTTTCTTCGGTGCAGACCTTTGCATCTTTTCAATATTCAGTGCTTGCCTTCAACTATTTTTGTTCCTGGACTCCTCACCCAGGCACCCCTGGATTTAAGGAAAGAGGAGAAGAAGAAAATGGGTGTCTTCCATAACCAACAAGGAGTGTTGGTTATGGAAGACACCTTCCATAACCAACACTTTTTTTTCTTCTCAACTCTAAACCAGGAATCCCTGGTTTAGGGTTGAGAAGAAAAAAAAAAAAAGAAAGGTCATCAGAAAATTCATTTCCCAGAACATTTGTCCCAAGCAATGAATTATATTTGTCCATTTAGTTCGTCACAAGTTTTCCCTCTACGACACATAATCCTTCACATGTTACATGAGAACACTGTAATTTGAAGGGGATCATCCAGACTCCACTGCTCTTCCCACCATCTCCCTTTTAGTAACAAACTCCTGGGAAAATGTCTGATGACAATATTGATGTCTTCTCTGAATTACATAGCTGTTTAATACCAGCTTTGAGAGATCTTTGACTGTCACATCAGTTTTTTCATGCCAGCTGCTTGCCTCACAGGAGCACATTTACTGTAGGGTGACAACTATGCCCCTGAATGGTGAAAGACTCAGACATGTGGTAGGGTCTTCTCTCATTTGAGTGCCAACTTTATTAAAGCCAGTAGTTTGTTAAGAGTGTTTTTTTGGGTTTTTTTTTGGGGGGGGGTGGGAGTGGACATGTAGAACTCTCTTTTCAGGACTTATTTTAACTAACAGATGTACAAATCTTGGCTGCCAACTTGGAAAAAAAAAGATTCAAGAAAGATGTGGAGCTGTTGGAGAGGGTTCAGAGAAAGCCACAAAGGTGATCAGGGAGCTGGA
>VXBZ01011605.1:0-19159 GCA_013399135.1 Heliornis fulica | reverse complement strand
TATTTATAGACATTAATGAGGTCACCCCTCAGTCTCCTCTTCTCCAAGCTCCAGAGCCCCAGCTCCCTCAGCTTGTCCTCAGAAGGAAGGTGTTCCACTCCCTCCATCATCTTGGTGTCCCTGCACTGGGCTCCCTTAAGGAGTTCTATGTCCTTCTGGGACTGAGGGGCCCAGAACTGGACACAACACTCCAGGTTAGGAATTTATCCATAATTCAAAACTAGCATGCTTGAGAAATTAGCAGTAGCAGTTACAGTGAAAGTCATCACCAAAAAGGTATCATGCAGTAATGTCCTAGCCCTGCCAAATATTTAATGTTTAAGAATTTTTCACCTGAAATACTTCAAAAGTATGAAGAACTCTCCAAACATTCTAAGTTTGTATCAACAAAATATTATTTTGCAATAATTCAGATCTATTTCAAAACTTTTCACAAATATTAACATGTACAATCCTGCTGGGATTTAATTTTCAATTTTTGAAACCCATCACTCCTAGTATTAGTTATGCCAATGTACATCCATGTGTACACACTTTCTTTCTCCAGAATATACAGAGTAACTGTATGTACCTACACCTCTCTATGGAAAAGATCATTCAGATGATCCAATTGTCATCTTTACACAATGACCCTTACTCACAGTATCAAGCATCTGTAAAACTTTGTCCTGTTCACAAGCATCCAATCCATCAATAATTACAACAAGCCTTGTCTGGTTTTGAGTGAAGCTGTCAATGGTTTTTGCCATTTTGGCCATCAGTTCCACTTCACATTTTAAAACCTATAAAAATAAAAAAAAAACAAAGAAGGAAGAGACATCTCTATAATACTTAGAACTCATAAAAACACATAGAATCCCTTTTGCAGGTTGTTACTTGTCCCAAAACATCCTTCAGCAAGATTAGAAAACCCCCCAGAAATACCCAAAGAGAAATTCCAGGATCAACACTTCCAAAATACAAACTTTCTATCTGCACCAAAACAACCAGCAGAACCACATATTCCCCTTCAGTGTAACAAACTGTCCTTTTTAGTGTCTACCCTGAATGTAGAAACAAAGGTGGAATTTGTTTGCCTCAATTTTAGCAGCTAACAGATAGACATTCAAATTTGATCTATTCACCACTACAGCTGTCTTGAATGTGCCTATGAAGATGACATAAATCATACATAAATAACTCTCCAGAAACACCCACTTCTCTCCTAGATTGTCAAGGAGGACTTGAACTCCTAAATGGCTGCAGTTAAGATAGATAAATACCACTCAAAACACAACTGTCAAAAAAAACCAGTAGCAGGACACAGATAATGTCTTGTGTGCTACAAAAACATTTGCACAACATATTGTTATGGACTGGCTGTAATCTACTGAGGTAATCACCCATCTTGATGCCAAAGTTTATTTTCAAATAAGACTGTATAGGATATTCAATGACAGCTTGATGGGTACATGTTTTATCAGTTTAGATACAACCCAGCAAAAGAGTAGTATTTTCTATTATTTTTTCATTAAATATGTGAACTGCTTTAGAATGTACTTTCAGGGCTATCATTCCTTTCTTAGGAGGTTGTGCAGTCAGCCAAAGCTAGGCTTGGCTTTTCACCTTCAGAGTATCTTAAAAGTTCTTTCTAGCTTCTACTAAACACAGGAGAACAACTGTTTACCTGGTATCTTCCTCCCCTCTAAAAAATAAAAGTAGAAACTGACAACTTAATCCAAATTTAATACTCCTGGTTGAGCAGACAGATCCTGTCCACTAAGCATGATTCCCAGAGGAACGACGTGTTCCCTTCAGTAAGAACTCACCAAGTCTCAGTCTTGCCAGACTTGGCCTGATGAAATAAAAGGTTTTAAGAAGACTACAGGTTCAAGGGTTTGTTTCACTGCTTTTGATGGCCAATGCATATCAATGCTTACCTTCATGAACCCCTCACTTTTCAACTTGTGGAGCTTGGAGGCAGCACTGTGAAGGCGTTTTCTTTGGGAATTCAAGACTGAGTCCATCACTTGCCACCACGTGCGACAATTCAAGAGAAAGGCCAAACCAACCACACAGGTAACTGAGATAAGAATAACATTCACTGTCATGTTGGCTGGTTCTACATTAAAAATTGCCAGCAGGGCAATTGCAGAAACAACACAGGACAATATGAAGAGGAAAATCACAAAAGATGGGAGGCAGCACGTTTTCTTCCATTTCTTTTTACCTAGGAAACAAATATTTGCTGTTAAAATGAATGTAAAATGTAATTACAGAAGAGTGCAGAATCTATTTGTCTACTTCTAATAAAACATTAACTTGCACAAAAGGTTAACATAAAAGTGTTACCATCCAGTCACAAATGTAAAAAAAACCCTCTCTAGATTTGCCAAAAATCTTGAAAATCGTGAGGCAGAGGTATGTTCCTTTCATCTTCAGTTTATTTCCACTGTTTCAAGAAATCTACACTGGATGGAAATGATTTTTATTAAATAGATTCCATAACAGTGGTGTTGCCCCTTTTGTGACATCTTGGAGTAAAGTGTATTTATGCAAGCAAATCCCAAGAAAACAGTATGGTACCTACTCAGTCTTGAACAGAAGCATGGAGTTTACATCATCTAATAACAATGTTGCAAGCCACAACTATGCTTTCTGCAATGCTAGAAGACCCATCACCAAGAGAGGATTGCAGTAGGTAAGGCTTGGAGAGACTGCAAGGGCCTCAGAAGAGAATATAGAGCTCCTGACTTCAGATGGATAAGGGAAATACAAAAAAAAATACTGTTATTGGTGGTTGGCACAGCTAAAGCAGTGATCCAAGATAGAGCTTTTTAAGAAAGCAGCAGCCTCTGCCTTTAGGATTTGTGAACATCTATAAGATTCACACCTTCTGTACATATCTGCTGATAAAGATTAAAAATACAAAACAGAACAATGATCTAATGCCAAATGATTACAGCTAGAACTCTATTTATTTTATGTGATGCAGGAGAAAGTAACAGAAATATAAAATAACAAGGGGCAAGAAGAGAAAAGTAAGAGCCCAGCTGTAATTACATTCAGTTCTAGATATTTTGAAGTGAGGATGTAAGCTTCCTCTAGCTAAAAGGAACTGGATTAGAGAGACACCTGGGAATCATCAACAAATGAAATGGTTTGTGCTAGTTTAGAGACATAACAAAAATAAAGGATACAGGAGACAAAAAGAAACCTAGATGGAATTTCTATGAAAATCTGGAGAGAAGAAACCTATGACCCTAGACCTGCAATATCTGGAGACAAGGAGAAGATTAAAATAAACCAAAATCCTATGTTAGATAATTAGGAAGAGTACAGGAAGGCAACAGAGCCAAGGAATACAAGTGAAATAAAGGTTACAAATGGAATGGAGAAGATGATTACTGGAAATAATCACAAGGAGCCAGCACTACACTGCCACTCTAAAGTCAATTTTGGGAGAAATTACAGCATCATAAAAAGCTTTTTTTTCACTGAGGTTAAGGAGAACAACTGCAGAATGTCTAATACAGAAATGAGGGTGAAAACCTACACATATCACTTTCATAATGAACATTAACTGAAAGAATAATCAAGGGTAAGTTGTGTTCAGCACACAGCACATTATTTTCCTCCATCTGCAAGACAGGAGAGTCAAAACATTTCACTCTGTTAGAAGAGGCAGCATCTAACAGATTCCTCAAGTTGTGGTCAAGGGCAAAATGAAACTGAACTCAAAAGTAAGTCACCTACTAACTGAAAGCTACCCTCAAGAACTCTGGCTTCACAGCATCCCACTCTGTTCTGCCTGGGTTTTTTTTCAAATCTACAGATGGGGCAGAAAAATATTAAATTGCTCCATTTTGATCAAGCAGGAATATTCACCCCATTTCATCAGGACTTATCCCAGGAAGTTATGGCTTTGGACTAACATGCTCTATACACTTATTTCTGTCACATAACTTGTGGTTACTAACAAAAGCTCTGAATTATAAGGTTATAAACTAAAGAGAAACTTATCTTGGTAATATGAAAAAGTATACTTTTCCTTTGATTTGATAGAGACACACTGACTGCTATGGAAAAACACCATGCTCCATCTAAAAGGATGTAGTACATACACACACACTTTCACAAACTATACTTCACAGAAGATATTGCTTTACAAGCAAAGAAAACAGGACATTTTTCTCTCTAAAACATTACAAAGAGTTTTCCCTTCTGTATGAATGTCTGCATGGCTACCAGAGTTTCTAAAAAGAGCTTAGGATGTGAACACAGAACCCCTGACAACACTGCAATGAGATGGAATAATCGGAAGTGTCATTCAGGTAATAAAAACCTTGTGTATCTTCTGTCTTGAAAACTCGAAATAGTCTTGTTGCTAAGAAACCAAATTCCCTTTCACATGCATCAGAGAGGGTAGCAATCATCTCAGCCAGTGAAGTTTCTCCACCTACACTGGACAGTCTATTGTAGTCTGTAAACAGAAATCTGAAAAAGAGGAAAAAAAAATATGTATTTTGAGTATTTTAGAAAGCTTTACACATTTTCTGGCAACCAAACCAAAACTATTCTTGCAACTCTGCAGCTGAAAGTTTTTTTAAGTGACACAAAACAAAGTACTTAAATACTCAGGTGTTTTTTTTTTTAGAACTCTGCATAAACTGTAAGTATTTATTTATTTCTTCTCCTATCCTCAACTGAGAAAAAAAATTCTTATTATGTCTGTTACAAACTTTTACTGGTGTGATAGTCAACCCCCCTAATCCTAAGAAGCAGTAACTTTCATCAACTTGGGCACAGAGTTTTCCTTGAACACCATCATCATCTTCACAGTGAAAATTTTAACAACATGATCTCCCAGGGCTACTGTTTTTCACACAAGAACCTCAACAGCTTTTCAAAGGAAGACAAACATGCACTGTAATGTACAGTTTGAAAAGCATCAAACACAACCTGAATTATTTACTGAAGACTAAATAAGCATAAATAAAAGCGTAAACTAACCTGACAGGTAATGCTTTAGTGGTTTGCTCTGGTAATTCTGGTGGATTCACAAACATAAGTTTGAGAAGCAGCTCTAAATATCCAATATGTCTTGCCAACCTTGCACTTAACACCCAGGCCCAGTCCCAGCTCTCACCTTCTCTTCGGCCACCAAAGTAAATTACAGCTAAAATATTTAAAATTAATAAAGTGTTTTAGCACAACTGACAGAACTATTAAGTTTGAAGAGATAAAGCATGGAGTTGCATGAAAGGAGTTGTATGAATTCTTAACATTTAAGGAGAAAAATAAGTATGGTAAGAATTAACAGTGAAATTGAAATTCAAAATTGTTATTTTCAAGAATGCCCTCTCACAAATTACATACAAAACACAAAGAATGGGTCCAAAGGGGTCCTATTTGCTAAAAAAACCCAACCTCCAAACTTTTAATATTTTGCCTGAATCACAAAGCATGTCTACACAACAATACTGAATTAAAAAACTAGATTAAAAAATGCAAACTTGACAAAAAAATAAGACTTACTAAAGAAAATGTAGAGAACTGCTAACAAGCTGAGTGACACTGCTATTCCAAGCTTTGCATCCACTGTGAAAGCAAGCAACAAACCCAGACCTCCACACAGCAGAAGTGTGAGGAATACAACAAGCCAGGAGAACTGAAAGAGAGGTTCAATCTGCTGTCCTGCAAAAGTCTTCATTTCATCTAAAAGAAAGAGACAAAGACAAGTTAGTGTGTTAAGTCATTCTAGAACAGCAAGTAAAAAAGGCATTATAACAATAATTTTCTTTGAAAAGAAACACTTTTGCACTAGACTGTATAACTTTTCCCTAGTACTGATCAAAATAAAAAGATAATGATGCTTGAATTCTTCAAATATTAGTGCCAACACCCCTACCACATCCATACAGTGAATGAAAAAATTTAAATACATAAGACATGCACCATTTGCTGCAGATTTTCTACTTTCAAAGGCATACTAAAAGCCTTTTCCTATCCTCCTTCAAAAATGTGAAACATTTTATGGCACCAAGGAAAAGAAATCTGATTTTCTGATTAAATCCACCATATCCATAAACTGCTTCCCTCCCAAACACAACAAACACCGAAACAACCCACAAAACTTCCACCACTGCAACCTGGACCACATTCCTCAAACAGTCAGATATAACAGCACAATATAAAGGCTTCAGTATTTCACAGAATCACAGAATATCAGGAGCTGGAAGGGACCTTGAAAGATCATCTAGTCCAACCCCCTGCCTGAGCAGGATCACCTAGATTAAATCACACAGGAACTTGTCCAGATTGGTCTTGAATGTCTCCAGAGAAGGAGACTCCACAACCTCTCTGGGCAGCCTGTTCCAGTGATCTGTCACCCTCACAGGGAAAAAGTTCCTCCTTATATTAAGATGGAACTTTCTATTTTCCAGCTTGGAACCATTTATTCCTGTTTGTTGATTTAGAAGTACTGAAACAGGGATTCCTAAATAAACTTATTAAGGATCTACTGAACATGAAACACTGAATTCACAATCCAGAATATAATTGCAAATGAGGAACAGGAAGAAAATACTAAAAAATATTTTTAAATGTAAAAGCTCATCTAGAATAAAATCAGAGTAAAAAATACAGACTGCTTTTTGTTTATGTCGTGGGGCATGAGGTGAAAAAATTAACAGAGGCACCACTTTGACTAATACAGAAGCTTTTAAAAACATAGAAACTACAAAAATGTAAGTATTATTGAAACTGGTAAAAGTATTTTGAATTATACTGAAGCACATCAGAAAAAAACTCCTTTGTTAGAAATAGGTAAAACTCTAATTAAGACACCTACTTCCACAGTGAAAAGTATTGGCTGCCATCATATAAGGCATTTGCCTTCCTCTGTCACTTCAAAAAGCTCAAAGAAAATAAGGGGAAAGGGGGAAATTACCCTAGAAAATACACTACAGAGTAAAAATACCAATAGCCTAGAATTCATTCTTAAACTTCAGTGGAATAAGATGACACATAGGAAGCATAACAAACAAATACTGCAGCAAAGGTGGTCTGAGCCTGATTTATCACACAAACACCCCCAGCAGGCATATTTCAGCAGTAACTAAAGGTTCCTGCTGCAGGAAACCCAGAGAACACTAGACAGCAGCACTCAGATTGCCTTGACTTTACAGAGATGAACAAAGCAACCTAGGGATGAAGTGACCACACTAAAATTTTGATTTCTTAAACTATGGAAACAGGCTGGATACATCACATGCACCAACAGCTGTCACAAAAACCAGTAAATCCCCTATGACATTTTTCAGACACAGATTTGAACCTACCAAAAAGGCAAAAATCAACTTTTACCTTCCAGTTTCTTGAGCAGGAAGGATTTTCCACTTCCCCACTGTGCATATAAGCCTACACAGATAGGTGGCTGCATGGTTGGTTCACTCAGAATATCAGCCAAAGCACTGCTGTACAGATCATAGCCCAGCATGTCCCCATCAGACTCCGTGGGAGACAAGTGTCCTGTAATACAAAGGCAGTTTTGTAACATGGGATTTAGGATACTGCTTCCATGTAACAGTTTTCATAAATAAAATCATGACAGATTCACCCTTATTTGTACATATACCTCTCCCATAAAATAGCTGTTATTACTGGTACATTCTTGTTCAAAGAGAGTTAAAAAATATTTGTTATTTGTTAAGTGTTATGGAATTATCAAAGCTACCAGAACTTACCCCAAACAAAATCCCAGATGGTCAAATAAATCCTACCCAAGTGAGATTCAAGTAAAACTAAAATGATCCCAAGTTGCATAGCTCCCAATGTCAAAAGTGTGAGATGTACATTTAGTTGCACAGTATCCAATGTCAAAAGTATAAAACAAAAGGTACATTTGACCTTTGTTAAGACTTTTAGAATGATTTTTGCCAAGTGATTTTTTAGAGCCCTCCCACTAGTTGCAAAATAAAAAAAACCCTAACAATTACCATTTTTCATTACAAAACTGATTATTCTGGATTTTCAATATACAAATGATTTAAAAATTAAAATAAAATTAAATTCTTAAACTTACTGGCTCCAAATATCTGTGTTAAAATACTCTTCTGGTGGCTACAGTCAATATTGTATGGTGTTTCTCCTGTTTTATTTGGTCTATAAAGCAATCTACCATCTTTTGGATTCCTTAAGAGTAATTCAGCAAGTTTACGGCTTCTTCCACGAATGGCAATGTGAAGTGGAGTGTCTCCTTTCTGCAATCAAGTGAAAAACTAGTAGTATCTAAGGTGAATTCCTAAGATCACACACAGAGCACATGTTCCACGTGGTTTCTAATGTGAAATAAATCTTAGGGTACTGTCAACATCATTAACACTTTACAGGAAGCATTTTTTCCCCTTGAAAAAGCATTACAACAGTTTCAGGAAAGACATGTGGAAAGACAGTTCTTATACTGTTACATCTAAGGCACTACCTACTCCCTTAAACACTTTTAATAATCCCTTAAGGTTCATGCAAACTGTAGTCTCTACTTGGAGTAAAGTGCCTACTGACAAATTCAGAGACTTCTTTGGACTGAGATACTGACTGTTAGAATTATTTCAATGTTTTCTCAGACTTCTTGAAAAAGCTTTCCTGTAAAAGCTCCTTTATCACATCCTCATGATTATTTATTTGCCCTAAGCAATATTAAGAGGTTAAAAATATCAAATACTCCTGTATTTCAAAGGCTTCTAGTCAAAGTAGGTAGTGCATAAGAGGACAGCAACAAATCATTGTCTTCATCCTGGTCATTGTTTAGTTTAATGTCTATAAATCAAACCAAGTATCAGTAACAAATAAAAAACATTCTCTACCCTCTTTTTTAAGTGTATTAAGAATTAGTATGCTGATCTCTGAAATTTTTATTCCTGATATGTTTTTTTTCCATTTCCATATTATTAAAACAAACTAATACAAAAAAAATCAATATATTAATGGTGGTAATTAACTTATATTTAAATATTCTGATCTATTTAAATATTAAGCATATAGGAGACTAAGCTTTTAAGTATTATGGTCTATTTAATTTTTAAGCTCTCTTTCTGTATATCCTTGACAGCTCACCACAAAATTCCACTGCAAAACGAAAATGATTAAATATACTAAAATAAACCAAAGCCAATTTCTTTACCTTGTCTACAGCAGACACCTTAGCTCCTTTATCCAGAAGCAGCTCTACTATCTCAATATTTCTCATCTTAGTTGCCTTTATAAGAGGTGTTTCTCCATCCTAAACAGGAAAAGTAGAAGTAAGAAAATTATCTTCTCTGTATTCTCAAAACCCAGCAAAAACTAGTGATAGTGTAACAAACTAAATCCCAAATATTTAAGAGAATGTTCCAATTAAATATGTGAAGTTATTTTACCTTCACAGTAACCTGTTATTGTAAAAGTATCCCAGAACCCATGTTCTACATTGATTAGAACCACAGAACCAAACAAATTTCTCTTGATAACAACATGACAGATAGACAATATTCAGATTCAAGATAACTGTAAAGAGCCTCCCAGTGAGTAATTCACTGCTGCACACACTGCTAACCTCTATTTTCTTGTATTCCTGCACACACTATAAACAGTGCTCTGAACTTTTATGATTAGTAGTATGAGAAACCTCTTTCCTCAGTTTCCAGTAGCAACTGCTCACTACTACTTACTGCTGGTCAAGTCAGCGATGCCAACGTAAAGCATCCACACTCTTGCCCACTATCAAGTTAGAGGTGATATTTGTCCACAAAGGGGTATTACCATTGCTGCAAATAAATTCTCTATTTCAGAAGAAATCTGTTTTGGTTTTTCTACAATATGCAAGGTACCAACAATTCACTAAAAAAGAGAATTTGGTATTATGATCTTAACCTCACACAGGAGACAAGATGTTAAAGCAATTCCATTAAAATTATAACCATTACCTTTGTACATGTTTCAGTATCGGGGTTGCATTGCAAGATATCCCTCACCATTGTAGCATTTCCTTTCTCAACTGCCCAGTATAGTGCAGTCTTATTATCCTGAAACACAAAAAAGAGAGTATTAAATGTTAACAGTTCTTTCATTCAGTTGGATTAATTTCAAAAACTGCCAACCATGAAGTACAACCACTGTATGGAAGACAGCAAAAAATAGGGCAAATTTTAGCATGGCTCAGGGCAATGGGAAACACCACCAACTCTAACTGGCACACTAGTAGAACTTCAGGAGGGAATGGAAAACTGGCTGGAGAACACAAATCTATTTTAGAAATCTGTGAAAAATATACTTTATTTTGCTTTAACAATCAGAGCAGCCTCAACCTGTCTTGAAACAGTTTCCAAACTATTCCAAAGTATTCAACTGTAACTCAACCATACCAGTTCTCTTTGAAATAACTTTTTCCTGAGTGTTGTCTTTTTTAGCTCTGGCACTGAAGTCAACACAAAGTATTGGAATGCAGGTCAGCCATGCACTGTATCACTGAACCAGGATGGTTGATAGCTGCAAACCTGCTTGCATCATCTGTTTTTGCTCCAGCATCTTTTTTTTTATTCCATCATCGTTTTTTTTCCTCCAGCAGTGCCCAGAAAGTCTCCATGCCTGCAATCTTTCTGTAGCCTAGTGACTGCACCACAACTCGTCCTATCTGATGCACACTTGTGTAGAAATAGGGAAGAAAAGCTTCTGAACACAGAGTTCTGAATGCCAGAGTTCACCCTGCAGGTTTTCATTTGCAGCTTTTCCTCTCCTACTCCTGAGCCTCGAAGCAAACTGAGTTTAAAGTCTTTCTTGACAGTTTAACAAGCCTGGCCACTGTCTTTCCTCTCGGGTCACCTGGGTTTCACATCCTCCATTCTTTACTTAGGTGGTTCCCAACAAGACACCAGAATGAGGAAGCTGACCTCTCACTAGCAACATGAGCTGCACACCCAGGCTCCACTCTGCCAGATGCTCCCAACTGGGCACCTTCCTCCTTAGCAGAAGGGCTGAGAACACCACCTGAGGCCACCCCTGCCCCAACACTTGCTCCCAGAGCCATACAGTTTCTCAAGGTCCCCTCTGACTACTGTCCACATGAATAACAACCAGCAAGGACATGGTTGCTGGAAGGCTGGAAAAGACTCAGCAACCTCTCTGTAACACCACAGATTTGGGCAGGCAGTAAATGCCCCCAGAACAGGTCTGTCTGGCAGACAGGAGCTGCAGTGCCCAGTGCCAGGGGAGTTGCTGAACACCAGAGCTCACCACCAGTTTTGATACTGCTGGTCCTAATCTGAGTATCTGCAGTGCACAGCTGGAATCTTCCTCTGACAGTCACTCCTGCTGTGTCAACAAGGGCACAGATGTACTTTCTAGGTCAGCCACTGCAAATGGCTTTACAGACACCCTCACACTGCCATCACTGAGGGGTTTGGGACCTGGTTTTCTCCAAACTAAAAGCCTCTGTGTTTCTCTAAGAGGATCTTCTCCATCAATGACAAGCACTGAATCTTTGCAGCATTGGTGACTAGTCAGTTTTGGGTTCAAGCCCAGCTGAGCACATGTGGTCACAAGAGATCTGACACCTTCAACAAAAGAAAGCAAGTTGGACCTAAGAATAAAAGCAAGTGCTGTGCTGAGTGAGAGAGCTTTGGGTAGATGAATAAAAAACAATCTAAGGACAAAATAAGAAAGAAGGGTTAGGTAGAAAACATGGAAATCACTGGCAACACCATGAGAAAGGAAGTTAGTGAGATGAGAACCCAGGACAGCTACAGAGCTGCTCTGACAACAGGAGCACTGTTTCAATGCATCACTATGAAATCTAATAAAATTAGTTTTCAAATAATAACAATGGGTTTTTAAAGCATTGTGTTATTTCAATCTGTTCAGTAGTGTAGATGAACTAGATTCAATTTACATCTTTTCAACCATTATACAAATTAACTGGTAAAACCTGCTGCTTAAAAAGCCATCACAATTATATATGCCTTGTCTTAAAAACTGCATAGCAACATGATGTATTTTTATGTTTGATGGGAATCTGAATTTCCTACAGAGTAGATGAGCAAGGTTTTACAGCCCTGTTTTTAGAAACACAGTACAAATGTTTGGTATTCAAATTCATCCTATTTATGAACTACTCTTAACATTTACACTGTCGTACTTACCTGTCCTCTGATGTCTATATCAGCATACTTATGGAGCAGGGCTCTCACAATTTCAACATGACCTCCCCTAACAGCCCCAATCAGTACTGTATCTCCACTCTAGAAAAATTGAGAAAGAATACTGAAGGTCAGACCACACTGTTTATAAAAAAGAAATACAACACAGAATAATTTATAGCCTCAAAATACACATTATGCCTATTTACATGAAGAAACCTGCAGACATTTTAAAGAAGGATATGAAAAGTAGCTCTATCTCAGCAAAAAGCAGGTATATAGAAGAAAAAATTCTGGGCTCCAGTTTGTTTGGGATTTTTTGCAAAGAAATGAAGTATTATATATTTATGGCAAAACATCACAACAACTGTTCCAGCTTAAACCTATCTTAAAAATATCAGCATGAATTATTAATGAATATGAGAAAGTTCAGCTGTTCTGTGTTCATAAGAAGACCAACCACTCAGAGTAATACAGTTTCAAATTCTGGGCTCCAGTTTGTTTGGGATAATAAAGTCTACAATCAGACAAGAATGTCAGCTGTCTCCTTTAAATATTTCACAGCTGACAAAAGAGCTTTAAAATTCCTGAAAAATTTTGTCCCTTTTTTGGTGCAGATTTGATTGCTATCCTGTTGACATGCACTATGGTTTTATGTAGAGAAGAAGCAAAAGGCTTGTTTTACCTCTGATGGATCAAAAGAAAAAACAGTTTGCTGTGGTAAATGGAGTTATAGATGTGGAAAACAAGGTTACAATTCTCCTAAAGGCTCCTGATTTTAACACACTTAAGGATGTGTCACAATTTCACAGAATGAAATCTTGAAATTACCTAATACTTTTTATGATAAAACATGAAAAAGAAATAAAAGCACAGTCAAGTCACAGGTGTGGAATTCAGAGAGAAGCATAAGAGAGATTGATCCCTTATCAATCCCAGTTGTTACATCCTTGGCTGTAAACCAAGACATTTCCCTTCCCAAAACCTACTCTACCCTCTGAAATTAAGACTAGTTGTTGTTTGATATATACAGCTGTAACTTACCCTTTCTGAAAGCACAAGAATGAATACAATTGTGGAATGTTGTGACAGAAGAGGTGGGAAGGGACGTGGCAATGTATATTCTTAAATATTGAAAGGTTTTGAGGTGGCCAAGAAAGCCAATGGCTTCCTGACTTGTATCAGACCAGCGTGGCCAGCAGGTCTGGGGAGGGGATTGTGCCCCTGTACTGGGCACTGGTGAGGCTGCACCTCGAGTGCTGTGTCCAGTTCTGGGCCCCTCACTACAAGAAGGATATCAAGGGCCTGGAGCAGGTCCAGAGAAGGGCAACCAGGTTGATAAGCTNGGGTGTATTTAACAGATGGGTAGATGAGGTGCTCAGGGAGATGGTTTAGGAGAGGACAGGGATGGTTGGACTTGATGATCTTAAAGGTCTTTTGCAATCTTGTGATTAACACCTCAGGTAATCAGCGCACTTTACACTGTCTCAACACAGAGCTGAAGTCTTCCCCTAATAATATTCAAGTTTCCTAGCAAAAAGTTTCATTGTAAGAGATACAAGGTAGACACTGATGAATACCTATTATTTTACAATTTTAACAGCACTACAACATGGATTAATACATGAATCCTCATCCCAAGTTAGTTAGTATCAGTCTTACATTACATATATGACAAATATACAACCATATATCATTTCCATATTCATATTCATGGAAACTCACAATTCTAGAGCCTCAAAGATTTACCTTCACACTGCATTATCTGCTATTTAAAATACTTGTGAAATAACAATGCATAAAAATACCTGTAGGTGGCAGAAAAAATAGGAAGCTAGAAAAATTGTGAACCCAAATTTGCATACACTGGTATTTTAATATATGTTATAATTACATATATAAAACCACACTCATGATGATAATTTACTCACTCTATCAGGAATGTTCACATAGGTTCCAGCATCAAGAAGATCCTGCACGATTTCAGTATGGCCCTCCTTCGATGCAATCATCAGCGCTGTATTTCCATCTTTATCTGTTAAGTTGACATTTGGGTTCCTTTTCAGTATTTCTTTTACTGAGTCAGTATAGCCACCCTTCACAGCTACAATAAGTGCAGTCATAGAATTCTTTAAATGAAAACAAAAGATTTTATTGTTTGTTTCATATAGAAATAGTCAATATGTAAGCAGGTTAAGTAACAAAAGAACAATCACATTACTTTCTTAACCATCCAAATGCTACTTTGAGTTTGTTTTGAAGTACATTTACTTTTTTTGTTGTTTTTATTTTTCTTTTTTTTTAGTGAAATCAACTAAGTACTATAGTAGAAAACACTTCAAATGCAAGCAGTAAAGCTGAGCTAATTCTTCAATGTTACACACGTGGTAAAATAATTATTGCACAGGTCTGCCAATACCACTCTCAAGGAAGATTTTTTTAAGAACTTTAGAAATAATCATGTGAATACTAAAAATTGTCCTAATTTCCACTTAAAACACTGGTCAATTTTTTTAATAAAATAAATAAAAAAGAAACCCCAAAGTGTCTTATACAAAAAAATTAAAATCTATTTAATTTAAAAAGGTTGAGCTCAAACCTTCTAAAAATGTCCAGCTTCTCAGAAGGCATAAAAGCCATTCTTATTTTGAAAAGATTCTTTGAGGTTCATTTACTCTTCAAACAGCATGCAGGAATAAGGTGTTTAACATATCAGGCTTGGGTACAGATTGAATTTGGCAGCATTAACCTTCATAGAACAATAACCTTACCTTATTTATGTTCATGAAAACTTTACAGAAAAGCACATCAACTGTCAATCCTACTCTGTAGTTACCTAATATCTTTAGTAAAAAGCACAAAAATTTAAATAATCCACAAATAGTTTGCAGATAGGTGAGAAGTTATATATTCTAATATCAACAATAATTTCATTGTTTCATGTATTTCTGTTTGTTTTATAAAATAAAATAAGGCATACAGATGTAGGTACCCACACTTTAATACTGGAAAACAAACAGCTACTTACAGCTCCTTCTTGATCAACATCAGCTCCCATTTGCAGCAAGTACTTCACACACTCCAAGTGACCTTTCCTTGCTGCCCAAACCAGTGGGGTGGTTCCATACTGCAAAAAAAAAATAAAATTATGTTTTATCATATTGCTGTCTGTATTTAGTACCCCCTACAGTCTAGTATTCACCCTAAGCTTTACTGCTTTAGTTTTACAAAGATATAACTGAGTCTGGGGATAAATAAGCACTTGAAAAGCTATTTTAACTTTTTATTTGTGGATGATAGCTGTAAGAATTATTTTGCTATGCAGCCTGGGATAGCAAGTTTTCCAACAGCTCAAAAGCAGAAATATGCTCCATTAAATAAATGTTCACAGACATCTTAGTATACCATGGAAAAACCTCTTGCAATTATGGCTTATTCTAGCTCATGAAATCTAATCTTATAGGCAAAATACAACAGTGGGCGTTTTTTCAGTCAAAAACTTGGGTTTTTTTTTAATTAAAGCTTACTTTTACAAGAAATGTAGCATGCATTAAAATTCAATATTCCATTAATATAACTTACTTTGTCAGAGCAGTTCACTTTAGCTCCATACTGCAGTAAGAGATGTACTATATCCGAGTGGCCACGTCCTGCTGCCCAAATGATTGGATAAACACTGTATTGCTAAACATTAAAAAAGAAGTATGAAATCAAATCATAGCCTCAATTATTTTTCTTGAACAATGCTTATCACAATGCTCACTGATATGATAAACAGAGGAGGAATATACAGAAACAAATCTAACTAGGAGCCAGTAGCTGTTGCTTAGCATGTTGTCTAGGAAAGCATCTACCATTCTGAATCAATTTGATTCCCATGAAACAATCAGACAGGTAAGTCACTGGTGTTCTGCCACTGCTCACTGCTGTTTCAAACACTGCAGACCTGACAGTATAAACAAACTGTTCATTCAAGCTGGAACATGCTTTTTTATAGAAAATGCTTATAAAATGCAATAAACCTCAGTATCTTATTTTCTAGTTCTCTCTCTCACATTTAATTTAGTTCATTTGATAGCTGTTACAAAACAATTAAAACAAATTGTTGCTTCCAAACTGCATGCATTAGTTACTGCACTAACTTGTGTAGACACAAGAAAATGACAACTGTTAAACAAGTAGCATTAGACATGTTAATTATCTTTTGTATTATTTCCTCTCCAGCTAATCTGAATCTTAATAAAAATGACATATTAGATTGCTTAAAAATTTCAAATATTAGATTAAACCCACTGGCTATCTTATGGATTCTTAAAGTAATCCCTTTATTAACAAAGTACAGTCATTAAAACTGTATTGCAAAAAAATGCAAAATGTTTAATAAAAATTAGTGTACAATTCAGGACTTAAACTACTTCTCCTTAAGAGAAGTAGCTTAAGACTAAAACTTACCATTCCTGTGATGTTTGGATTTGCTCCTTTCTCAAGCAGCAGTTTAGCTACTTCAGTACGGCCTTTATACGATGCCCACATCAGGGCTGTCCATCCTCCCTGGCAAGCACAATTAAAGAAAAAATAATTAAAAAAAAACAAAAAAAAAAATTCTTTAGAAACCTGACAGCAATTTTAATTTTGTGTTTGTCCTAGAACTATTCTGCAAGCTCAAAACACAATAAGGACTGATCACACAACTTTGTATTTATATTTATTTAATAAACTCATGTGAAAACACCAATGCAAAGCTAGGAGAAATACTGTCATAGATGTTCCTGAGTTTGCAGAGAAACAGTTCAGACTTGAAATGCACATAAATCCAATCACTGGACAAGCAAACCAAAAAGAAAGCACTCAGTAGAAAAGTCTAGAATCCAAAGCAGGTAACTTAAAAGGTTTATGTTTTATTTGTGTAACAGACACCTGGCCTTCATAAAGTAACTCTAACGACTTGCTGCTTCAAGAAAATGCAGGAAACCCAAAATTAATGTTAAAATTACAGTTTGCCTCTGGTAACTACCACACAGCACAACTTCTGTATGGGTCTTTACAATACACTTTTTGGGATGTGAAAGATCCCCCTCAGGCCTAGAACTCAATCCCTGGCCATGTGGATGTGGTCATCAAAAAGCTGCATTACTCAGACATGACAAGATGCCTCAGCTTCAGACAGGGTGGAACTTCAATCAAAGGAAGCATGTGACCCCTCCTCTGGTTTTCCATAGTCTAACTCAAGCAGAACACATCAGTCCTTGCAGGTACCCAAGTTTCTCTTCAGCCAATAGAGAGAAGACAGGAGCTCGTCACAGACACCTATCCTTCATTAATCACATAAATAACTTCAGTAATTCTTTAGGTGGACTGAACTGTAGTTCCCACTTCCCATACAAACATTTACCCAGATGAAAGTAAAAAAAAACAACAGGATATTGAGAAGATAGTTGTGCAGACAACAAGTAAATATGGACAGGTATCTTCTAGGAAAATACAACATTTATTTTAACAGAGTATGTTAGAAACAAGCAAACCCCTCAAAAACACCACCACCAAAAACACTAACTCCTCCTCACCTTAAAAAAAACACCTCCACAAATCAAACTGTTCATCATTTAACTTTGTTCCATAGTAAATTCAGAGGAATAAAGCAGGCCTATGAAACAAGTTGTCTGTATTAACACTAAACCAAGTATTTACAGCTATAATTGAATATATAGTATTTTCCATTTAAATTATGTACTCAATGTTGTTAAAGAATTAAAAAAAATCTTTGATTTGTTTTAGAGAACCAAAAATTTCCAACACATACCAAATCCCGATGCTCCAGACTGACATTATAATTGAGCAGCTCTGCTACAATAGCTGCATGTCCTTCTTTAGCTGCTGAAATAAGAGCTGTCCAGTTATCCTAGGAAAAAAAGATATTCAATATTCCAATAAGATTACCTTGATTTTCAATTCTTTAGTCCACAATAAAATAACCAGAACTCATTAAAAAGCTATCCTTTAAAAAAGAAAAATACTCGTAGACTGTAAGTTCTATGCATGAAAAGACAGACCAACAGCTACTCCAATTATCTCCCCTCCAACTGATTCCTCTCCCCCTCAATGTCCATCACTCTCAACTGATGGTGAACTGAGGAGTTAGGTTAAAAATTGTATCAAGGAAACAACACCTACAAAGGATTAGAGAATGAGGCTAAGACCCTGAGAACTGCTGCCTGGGAATGAATGGCAACCAAGATCACAGAGGACTGATCTAGCAAGGGACTGATACACAGGGGAATTTGGATCTCAGCTTCTCAGATTCTTGATCATTTCAGGAGAGATTTTTCCTTGCATTACAGTTATCTTCCATCCACTGTTCAAACCATATACATATGCTATACACATATAGAGAGAGCAACAGGTCCTTAGGTAACTGTTCTTCCTATAAGGGCAGAAACCAAAACATTTACAGCACATGTAATAAAATGTCTCAAAAATAAGATATTTGCTGTACTTTCTTTTTAATCCCCCCCCCTTTTTTTTTTTTTTAACAGCATGTTTCATTCCAGGTATTTCCTGGCTGCTTACACAGCTGCAATTGAATGAACTGCAAAAAACCCTCAACACCAAAACACAAGCAACATCCTTTTCTGTTTATCCCACTTCACTGGAATATCCAGACCTTTCAGAACTGTCCACAAGACTTCTGTCCTATCCATCCTTTCCACACATCTGTCACCTAGATCAGCCTGCTTTGTAAAGGCAGGAAGAGAGATCATAAATCTGAAAGCTCCTTTGTCACTGGTCTGGCTTTCACCTGACATAAACCTTTAACCTAAGTTCTCCTTCTGCATATACTGAAAAACACCAAAATCAAGGAACTCAAAACAATCCCAACATACAACAATATGACTTAGACACCTCTTTGATGCTGTATTTCTCTATTCTACATATCTTTTTATAAAGTCAAATATTGTCAATCCTATTAATACAGCTTCCTAGTATTAATTTTCCAGAAGAAACAGTAT
>VXBZ01011604.1:36023-85467 GCA_013399135.1 Heliornis fulica | reverse complement strand
CAACACATTGCAGAAACTGTCTGAACCATGCTTGCGGTGGAATTGTGCTTCCCCAGGTGGAGTTCAATACACTCTAGCTGCTCTCTCACATATAGAGCAACTCCACCACATTGCCTCCCCAGCCTTTCTTTCCTAAAAAGAACATAACCATCCATGACAGCATTCCAGTCATCCAAGCTGTCCCATCACATCTCTGTGATCGCAATGAGATCGTGGCCTTGCAACTGCACAAAGATCTCTAACTCCTCCTGCTTATTTCCCATGCTGTGGGCTTTAGTATACAGGCACTTTAGGAAAGCAGCAGGTGCAGGTTCCCTTAAAGGGGCACAAGAAGATTTCAGGCAGGGAGGAGTCAATGATACCTCCTCTAAGGAGTCCTCACAAGATTCTTCAGAACTATCCAAAGATTTTTCCCGGAAATCTCCTAGAACAACATCATCCCCAAACCCTTCTTTGCCCCATTGACCACTAAACTCTCCCCTTATCAACTCAAGTTGGTATCTGTGAACTATTTGCTCAACCCCAGTGAGCATCATTTGGTCCCCTTACCCTTTTCTAGCAATCAGCTGATTGATTGCCATATACAGGGAAGCAGAGCAGGGCTGCAGGGAAAAATGGTTAAAAATCTGGACTTCATAGAATGAAGAAATAAATGCATTTATTAACAGAGAGTGCACAGGTTGGGTGGATGGAGATGGATATTTGTAAGTACAGTAGACAGCACTGTGATCCAAGAAGCATAAGCTCAGAGATGACCAAATGGAAAAGAAAATAAAAAGTACAAATGCTTCTTTCTTTTAATTTTTTTAGTTTATTTTTAACCTTTTAAAAGGGTGAGATCAGTTTCAGATAGTTGCTACTCCACAGTTTCAATTTATTTAATGCAGTTGAGAGCCTCTTGCTTCTACACTTAGCTGGCTACACAGAGACCTCATGAAAAACACATCTGTCCATGCACTACAAAGGCAACTATAGCACTTCATGACCTTTTTTCTACAAATAACCTGTCTTCTTCCCTTGCTGCCTACCAGAGGTTATAGAGCCCATTTGTTTTTTATAGCTATGTTTATACCTGTAAATAAAGCTGGTTTTGGGCATGGGTTCAAGGGTTGTCCTGTGTTCCGTGGTACCATTTTGGCTCTCCCACCTATGACTGAGCATAACTCAGGCACATGCCAGCAACCATCCCATGTGAACACTTTGGCTGCAGTCTCCTGGTTTTGAGGTAGAGAAGGAGATTTATTGTGTGGATTAGAAACACACTTTCACTTGGTCTCTGGGCCAGTGGTCTCAATACTGATTTGCTTAGTAGTATAAATGTAGTCTGTGAGTTAGACTGTCTTCCTGAATATCCTTCTACCCTATCCTATAAAGGAAGCACTTTAAGGCCATAAGGATAACAACTGGCCTACAATCCTTTCTCACCATGGGATTGTGATGGAGGTCCTCTCTAACACATCCACTGCTACACTGTGACCTGATTGTACTAATAGGAATTTCCAAACATGTAGTTCTTATCAACTATCTTTACATTTTACAAAGGGCCATGTGTCCATGCTGGAGACAATTAGCAGTCACTCCTCATCCTTCTCTGGTTCCAGCCTTCACAGTATTCAATACCTGGGTATGAGTAGAAGAAAGAGGAACCAAAAAAAAAAAAAAAAAGAAGATCCCTGCAATGTTATTAGGTCTATTCATGCATGGATTCCCCATTGCCACTGTTCTCATACACAGGACAACATCCCCAGTTATGTATTCAATGTAGTGTTCTGCTTGTTCTCCAAGGGCAGGAATTGTTTTGGTGGTAATGAGGTAATGAGGTTTACATAGATAGTGATATGAAACAAATGAGGAAAATTGCTTTAATATTCCTTGTTTAGATACTAGTAGGCTGGGGTCTTGCCTTTCTGTGTATTTCATAGGTACATGAATCAGTCAGGTAATAAAATACCTCATTGAGTAGAGCAGAAAAAAAGCCAGGTCATAGTCTGGTCTCTTTAAAAAAGGAATAAAATGCCCATCCCTTAAAAGTTGCATATTAAATGGCCAAATAGCTAGAAAACAACAGAATGTAGAAGAAGCAATCGTGTTGACTACAGGATAAACTGGCACTTGACCACTACTTCTTCTCTAAGGAAGGACATTCTTCTCTATTCTAGGATATAAAACATGTTTTCTATAGCAGTTGGGTGCATGTAGACACTGAGCAGTCTGTTCAGTAACCTAGTTCTTACTGATATGTAATAATGATATAAGCATGTGTTTTAATAGCATGAAACCCTTGAGGACCACTTCTTCTATTGCACTAATCGCTAGTTTTGTTTCAAAATCCTACAAGGGCATACGAAAATAAATTGCAGTACCCCCTGATTATCTTGACCTGCATTTCTATTGCCTACATATTCTTAGTTTAAGTAGGAGTTTAAGAGGAGGGCAGCCCAGTGACTTAGTTTAGTTGCTTGATGCATGTGCTACAGATAGGATTTCCATTCCTACTGTCTGTTTCCCTGGCTTGGCAAAGGCAAAGAGTGTTGCATCTCCTGGATGAGTAGAAAAGAGCATATCCCATCTCTCAGCAGTGACCTCTCCAGTTAATAAGGTACCAGCACTGGAAGAAACACTAGAGTCTACTGAAGCCAAAAAGAGGATGGCTACAGAGAAAGGACCCAAGAAGGTCTAGCAAATGTAAAAAGAGCAATACAGAGTGTCTTCACTGCTCCAAACAGGAACACAATAATCCATTTTTCTTCATTAATGCTGCAAATACTTTCCCTCTGACTCGATCTTTGCATACCACTTCCTCTTAAAGGCAGGAAATGAAGTTTCACTGCAGGCACACTGTCTATACTTTTTTCTCCCTTCTATGTTGTGGGATGAATGTATATAGTTAGTTCCTATAAGTTCCTATATAGTTCCTTCCTGCAGGCAGGAGGGGCTCTTTAATAATGTGGCAATCACTTTTTCAACATCTATCTGCGTGTGTATGCGTGTCTGCATGTTACAGAGAGAGACACAGAGCACGAGCGGCGTGGCTGAATTTAGAAAGTTATAGATGTTCTCATCAGCCCCATGCAATGCAGTAGAGATTCCTTCCAAAAGCCAAGGGAGCAGAGGCTGCAGACAACAGATGTGAGAGGGGTTCCCATAACTGTCAATTTTCAAAGTGTTTGCATTGAAAAGAGAGGAGGTGCTATTTTGATTGATATTTCAGTCCCAGTATATAAAGCAGAGGAATTCTTCTTACCCTCTGCTTGTCATACTGATCTGCATACTCTCTCAGCTGGACTTTGGGCTACTACTTACTGCATCTGAAAGGCTGAAACTCCCTGGGAATAAAGAATTCTTGAAACAATGCCGGAACCCACCAAGAAAGACGGTAAGGATAACAAATATTGCCTGAACGTTTTTTAACTACAGAAATTATGAATACACACACACAGAGAAAACACCTTTTAGACCATCTTGCATACTTTATCAACAAATAAAATCCAAGAGTGATTGCTGTGTAACATCATTATATCACTAGAGATCAGCGATCCTTTCAAACCAAGAAATTACTTTCAGGTAAGGGTACAGCACAAAATGTTTTGGCCTCCAACAGTTTTAGACAATAAACAAAGACTTTGCAGAGATATTGAGAAACTACTCAGTTTGGCAAATGCTATATTCCCTTCTAAAATACTGCAGAATTTTTGTAGTCCAATTAGTTATTTCTCTATAGCTATCTAGACTCTGTAAAAGAGGGAATAAGCATTTCTTACAGTTTAAAAAGTCATCATATTGATATGTTTTTGACAAAGTTTTATAAGCTACTAAATAGAAAGGTTGTGTTCATGAAGCAGTTTAAAGGTTCTGATGAAACTATATTCTGTATGTCTAATACAAACATGAAGTATGTAGTAAGTTTTCCTGTACACATTGAACTGGATTGATACATTTTCCACACCACAGAAATTATTATTCTATTTTTCAGATGGATAATTAAAGGCAGTAATACTGGACCCTTTTGTAGTACTACTAAGTTTACAGCAAGGATAGTATGTAATCTGCTGGCGAGGTACTCAACTGTCTGTTGGAGGCTGCCCAAACAGACATAAAATATTCAGGGTCTATTAATTTATAGTGTTTTAATAGCTAACATTTTTCTTTTTACTATTTTGAAAATTTAAGCTAAATATTCCTCTTATATATGCCCTGATTCTATAGCCCTTCTTTTATTTTTCTTTCAAATTTAGATGTTTTGGTAAGAATTTTTGATAATGTTTGTTTAGCAATGACAATATCCATAGCTTCTGAAAAGCTATAAATGTGCAAACTGTATGTAATTTGCACATGTTGGAAATCAAAAGGCATACAGAGAGGTTCTCTAGTGCATTCCCAAACACAAAAATGAGTTCAGTCTTAAAGATAATCTTACGGAAAACACAGTATTCTTTAAATAGCATTTATTTCCCATTGATTCAGAAAGATCTGGTAGGCCCATGAGTGTAGTTTGAACAAGAAGATTTGATTTAACACTGACCTATCAACATTTATTTTAAAAGCATTTTGGAAATATTTTCTAGTTTTGTGGAAGGCAAGAGCAGAGCAACTCTTCTGAGCATTAGGCAGTTTCAGCACCTTGTTGGGTTGGGGGCATAGGAAAACTTAACTTTTTGTGCTACTGAGGCTTAAGCAAGTAGTGTTGACAGACCGGTGTGATCGTTTTACTTACGGGCCCTCCTTAGTGCTCGAGGACAATGATGGATGAAGTATCCTTCTGAAAATAGCTGCACCAAGTGCACGTATTAATACTAGAGCCTAATCCTCTGTATCGAACCTAGAGCCAAGCCCCTTCTAGAGTGTCTTATTTGTAATTCAAATGATTTACACATGTATTAAGTGTCCTTTTTATTTGATCTGTTATTTGACTGGATATTACACAGTTTAATCAGAATGCATTCTGTGGCTGCCAACTGGAAAAAAAAAGTCTAAAATATTTCTGCACTTTCAAGATAGGTGCTTTGTAGAAAATGTTTAGGAGGCACATGTTTCTAAAGATTATTATTCTGTTTAAGACCAGATGGTTTCAAAGATGTTCTTACAATGCAGTGATTATAAATGCAGCTGCATGGTTGCATTGCAAAATAAGTTTATCAACTCTAAACAACATTATATTGACAGTGGAATAAATGTGATTTTTGAACATAAAAATACTGAAGATATTCATCCTGGTAGATGTAGAGCTCACAAGCAGTAATGACCTCTGGAAAGGTGATAGATACAGGTTATACGCCAGTTGTTCCTTAGGGCAACCAGCTTATACGTGGCCAGTAGATCAGGGTGTTAACAAGTTTATTTTATAGCACTTAGGAGATTAGCTGCTTCCTAAAGATTTTTTGTTGATTTTGAACCCACCTGAGCTGGTGGCAGTACTTGTGTAGTAAGTCAAGTACTTAATATATTAATGGCAGGAGTATTTGGTACTAATAATAGTACAATACCATGGCTAATACTCATATTAGCTCTACTAGCAAGAATTCAGAAACTCATGTGTCTTGTTCTGAAGGTAATTTCCAAGGTGTCAAGGTCCAAAGGTAATTAATTAATGAAGGTAAAACTTGACCTGACTATATTCTGGAAGGTACCACAGGAAGGACTCTGAGAAAACTTTGAAGAACTTGTTAGTAGACCAGAGTAGAAAGCAGAGAAAAAAAAAAAAAAAAAAAAGGTTTAAGGCTTCTGTATCCCATGAACATCTAAGCAGTATTCTTTTGACATTTCCAAAAGAAACAGTCTGCATGAATGATCTCATACTCCATATTCCCATAGGCCCTGACAGTAAAATACAGCATACACAAGAGCAAACAGGAGAGAAATGACAAAATGTCTGATCCTTTAATGTTAAGAAAATCTCGTCTCTACTTTTTTTTTTGTCATTGCAGTCTCTGAAGTACATAGCTGAATTATTCAGAGGCAGCACTGCAGCAAGATCCCAGGATTTTTTTTCCTTTCTTTTTGAAAGCCAAATGCTCTTTTAGCTATTTTAAGATTATTAGATTAACAAAGTGAGGAGTTTTCTGAGAGTGAGAACCTCACAATGTGCTCTTAACAAATAGGATCACCAAATTAAACACACTAGTCAGCTTTGAGAGGTTTCTGGAGCACTTCAGCCTCATGGAATCTGTCACTGTAGCAACAGGCTTCCATGACGAGTGATTTAAGGCCTTTATTGTACTCCTAAAAAGTCAAAGTCCTATATATCGCATCAGCTGTGGCATCTTTGGAGTATATGGTCATGCTGTTGTAAGATAGTTTTGGTTTAGCCTGTTCAAAATTACATGTTCACAATCTGAAGATTACATTAATGGGTTAACTGATCCCAATGGATAACTAGGATAGGACTGTGATACAGAAGACCTTTACCAGAGCATTTAAATGTAACAGCCTTCAGTTTTCCTGGTGACTAATAAAATAACCTTCCCTCATATAATTGCTTCCTGTAATTTATTGTAACCACTCAGTCAATCTTTCCACTCCCCCCTTTCCTTTAACCAATATTCATAATAAGAACTTCCCATTAATTAGATGCCCTCTTAAACTGTCACAGGCCACGGCATTTAGATATGCTTTTGTAAAAGTGCCAAGTCTCTCAAGAGCAAGGGTTTCAAACTATTTGTGGGCATCATCCACAGGGACAGGTGCAAGTCAGTCCCCAGTGAGCAGCTTTGTAAATTTGCCTTATTTATTCTCCCCAGTCTAGGAAATAACTCATGGCCATGAGTTAAGTGACCATTCCAAATTTTAAGCCAAAGCATTTATGAACTGTCTGCCAATTTCATTTTCTAAGGGTTTGCAAAGTCTGCTTGAATACTGCCTGGAGCACACACATATTAGCAAGGAATCAAAATTAAAAATCAGCATGTCTGCTTTAGGTAGTGTTTTAGTAAAATTTTTTCTCATCAACAAACAGGACAGATGTAAAATTTGTGAAGAAAGATATGTGCATATATTATCTCTTAGAAGGACAATCTCTAAAAGATGAAGCAATTTGTGAAAATAGGTAAACAGACATACCAGTGGAGACTTCTTTGGACATAAGGTAACACTGTGTTCTTTGTAAAAGCCCAGCTGGAACAGCCTTTACTTCTACTGGCTTTTAAACATGACAGGATTTGTTTCATTGCATGATTCTTCTATACTGTATTTGCCTTCTATGTATAATATAAGTCTGTTGTATCAAGATAACAGGCACTGCCAAACAAGTCATCTAGGTATATAAATCATGTAAGTAGATATATAGAGCAGCATTCTGGTGGGAAATCAGTCTCAGTACCAAGGTTGGATAAGAATTAATTAAAGTAAGATTTCTTTTAATATATTTCCAAGGCTAAACACTTTTCAGAGGTGAAAAAGAAGTTAAATGGAAATTCTGCTTTGATATATGGATTTGGCTTGTGTCAAAATTAACATTGCCGGTGGGAAGTTTTCCGAAAATTCAACAACTTTGTGTAACATTGCTTAGTGCTTTCCATGCAGGAGACAGGACCTGGATAATCGTTTTATTACGGCACCATACTGGGTAGTGCAGCTGCTGCTGTCCTTGCTGAATAGATACTTGCTTCAGTGAGGCAAAAGAAGAGCATACAAACATCCATCTTCTCCCATCACCATTTCCCCATGGGGCAGGACTGACCATAAAATGCATTCCCATTATTTCTAACTACTTTCAGCCTTGGAGCCAAATCACACTGGGAGTCAAGCCTGCATATATCATTTGCAAGTCACAGGTAAAGATTTTGGTGGGTGAGGGAAGGAGGAAACCCTAACCCCTTGTCTTATTTTCCCTCTCAATGCTTCAGAAAGTTTCTCTTCATCACCTCTAGCTAATAAATTTAAAACCCTCACAAACGGAAAGCAAACTTACGCCTAATTCCTGTAATTAGATCCGTCAGGGTGGGCCCAGCTCCTTTCCTGGGCCCTGCAAAGCAGTGTCCTCTGGCACAGATCTTGTTGCAGGCTGGGAATTGGGTTGTTCTTAGACTGTCTTTGCTCCCACACTTCCTTCAGAGATACCAGAGCATCTCGGATTTATTCTTTGACCTTCCGCCTCCACTGCTCCTAAGTTTAAGACCACTTTTCCAACAAAATTAATTTGCTTGATGAAGAAAAATCCCTAAACTTGTTTT
Organism: Heliornis fulica; assembly: GCA_013399135.1. Classification (NCBI taxonomy): domain Eukaryota; kingdom Metazoa; phylum Chordata; class Aves; order Gruiformes; family Heliornithidae; genus Heliornis; species Heliornis fulica. The sequence continues at coordinate 77,299 of VXBZ01011604.1, read as the reverse complement.
ATTTGCGTCTTTATGTTTTGCTTTATTATCGTGTAAGTTGAAAGAACTACATTGATCTCTTTTTTTTCTTCTACAATACATTCATTTTGGTTTAGTACTAGTGTATTAAACTAGGGGTTAATGCAACATTGACCTGGATTAATGTTGTTCTTACTTGAGTTGAAAAGCTCATCCACCCTGCACAAAAAGCAGTGCATCTCTGCACAGGATCAGTATTTAATATTGTCACACTAAAATAAAAAAAAACCCAAACCTCATTGAGTTTAGGAGGAAAACAGGGAATGGTCTTTCAGCAGACCAGAGGGTGCTTTGTACTTGGCAAAAACCAAAATTAGCAAATGCTGCCTTTGTGCGTCCCTATGCTGCACCTGTTAGGAAGATAAATAAAGGACTGTCCAGTTCTTTCCCCTCATACCTCCTAAATATATCACTTTAAGAGAGGTTTAAAAAAACTCAATCATGCTAGAGTACCCTTCTGTTCCATGAAAAACTGAATGAGTTCCTTCATATTAGTTTCAGGGAACTACCAAACAAGATGGGAAGGTCTGTGGTTGCATGGCAAAAAAAAAAAACATCAGAGAAATCTGGGGAGGCTTCACTTATCAAAACATTAGTAGCTGCCATGCACACTGTTGTCCTTGGCACTATATATTGTATGAAATATTTCATGTTTCATAGGGGCATATCCAGACGGTTCCTGGAAGTAGAAGAGCAAATCAAGTTTGGATATAAATGACTTGGGGAAATTTCCCTTGGGATAGGACCAAAAACTAGACTCATCAATCATGGAAAATGCAGAGATTCCACTATGTTAGACATCCTAATTTAATAATTGCTGCAGAGTTAGGAAAAAAGATGGTTTGAATCCAGACACTGATGTGGCATGCAAAAATTTGTAAAATAAAGGAGAAGAAAAATTGTTAATATAATTAACTTCAGATGTTATTAGTTTTCTCAGTCCAACTGCAAACAGCTTTGTCTCTTGATTCTGAGTAACTGTGGGGGCTGGAAAACAGCCTCTTCTTTTTGCATCCATCTCCCTCTCTCTACTCTCAGTCACAATCAAAATGTTACTTCTGAAGACTCAAAAAAAAAAAAAAAAGGTTTTTCTCTTTTTTATGCCATTAGGGAACAAATATTTGAAGCCATTTTTCCATCATTCACTGTGGGGCTTGATGTGTGTTATGACTACCAGGAGATTTTACTAATTTACTTTGAAGATTTATTGGTCTTGTAAGAGTTAGGGAACAGAGAACTCATCTGACATCAATGTCTGTATCTCATTGAAAATGTTGCTAGGTTTGCAACCAGACAAAGATTGCCACAGAAGCTCTCCAGGTTAGGAACCAGACACCCAATGGAAGCATGTACAAGGTGTTTCCATTCACACTGGAGTCATGGAGAGCAGGTCATTACAGTCAGTGAAGCCCAGAATGTTGCTCAAACGACCAGCCAGCAGTTGCCTAAACATAGGTGCCTACTGCCATAGGAGCCACTCTAGGATACATGGAATACCGATTTTGGGCTGGCAGATATGGCTCAGGACCTATGGGAGATCTGCAACACCCTGGAGTAGCAGCTAGAAACCACAAGGGTATGGTACAGCGTCTGAATGTCATAGATCACTTGTGTTTAAGAAAATTAATTGAGCCATATGCAGCAAATAATGATCTAATTCCATTTATTACAATGGTAGCTTGCACTCCTAGCATTTCAGGTTTTTCTGCAATGGATAGTTTCATAAAAGATGAGAGAGTTTCACTCCAGCATTATCTGCATGTGACACTCGGATGCTCTCAATAAATGGATCGGTACATTGGGCCCAGATTTCTTTGAGCAGTGGAGAATGCATCTCAAATTTGCTGGATGCACTAATAAAATTAATTTATAAAGGTGCTGCTGTCAATCATCATCATCATCATCATCATCATCATCATATTTCTGGAATTTACTCTTCCTAATTTGTCAGGCATGGTTTTTGCTCCTAGAGCTCACTGACACAACAGGTGGTTCAGCAAAGATGAAGATGGTTAAAGAAGAGAGTGAATTCAAGTAAAAATCCAGTTCTGGGTCTAGCAGGATTTTAGGTCCTGGGAAGCTGTTCCAGCAAGCATATTTTGGTAAAATTTTCAGGCAATCTTCATCTTTTCCTGAGATGCTGTAGGCACAGAAAGAAACTTACTATGTGTTCAAGAAGCATGAAGATATATATCTGCTTAGAGACCTCCCAAAACCCTAGAACTGCATCATTCACAAAACAGAATGGTTTCTCTCAGGCTTCCCTTATCTGTTACCTATGCCTGTATTGTTAATGGCATCTCCACAGAGCAGTCCATGGGACCTAAGTGACACAGGACGTCCTACGTCACATGGCTTAGAACTGTCTGTTCTGAAGAAAACCAATCACATCCACAATTCTTTACTGCTTGTCCAAGTGTCTTTATCTGTATTTTCATTTCAAAATGCCAAAATAACTTGTGTCGCATGCTACAGTTAGCCACGATGGTGTTAGATGTCATAATACTGAGACGTTGCATGTCCTGCCCTCTGGAAGTGCTATATGGGGGTTAATTCAGGACATTAGGCCACCTGGAGTAGAGTTAGAGGGTTGTTGAATGGAAGGTCAAATATGGTGCTGTCTTTGGAAAAGTTCAAAAATTAAAAAAAGTTCACCATCCTAGAAATTGCCCTATGATCCGCCTAGGAGTAAAATTGTCTGTTTAAGGAAAGACCCTCATGATACTTGCAAGTTGGTCAGCCTATGTGACTTCCACACGGAGAGCCGTAGCACCAGGACACGGGAGCACAGCTGGTGACTCATGCCACAGTTTAGAGACTGCCCTATGTCCCATCTCCACGTTCCCTAAAGTATACAGATACTGCAGCAAGAAGAGAGTCTTGCTACATCTTGCAGCAATGGAACATGTTCGAGAGGCATTGCGTTCCCTTCCCTGGAGATTAGGAAATACTTCTTACATAATTTACTATCCCCCGGCCCTACTACTAATTGAAAATAGCATGTGATCTACTTCTTAGGGCAGTTGTCCTTATATGTGATGGCAGAGAGTTATTTTGATCAGGTTATTATTACAAAAAGCTCCGTTCTAATTTAATTCTCCGTAGGATCAAATGGTGAGTTTAGTGAATGTCTGAGAGCGTTGTTCAGCAGTACCATGGTGCTTCCTGAAAGGGTTCTGTATTAAAATACATGCTCATTCCAACTTTGCAGGCTCAGAATAACTTCCTAATTTCGGTCATAAATGCTAGGATTAGGTTGCAGTAAAACACAGACACAAAGATTCCCTTTTCATAAAAATTCATGTTTATAAATCTTATCTCCGTGTGCATAGACATAAATTGCAGAGACATTGGCTCCACTTCTTGTTATTTGAACCAACTAGATGAGACACACTAGGTGGTGGATGAGCAAAAACAACTCACAAACCAGCTCAAAGGGCTACTTTTCTCCTTGAAGGGGAGCCATGCTTATCTCCAACACCATGCAAAGCCACTCCGAAAGTCCATTCCAAATTTTGTCTTGTCTCAAAGCCCTGACATTGTGATGAAATTAAGACAAATAGAGATGCAGCTAACTGAAAGATGAAAAAAGAAAAGCCTGCTGGTACATTTGATGAATAGGTCTTATTCTTTGATACTCACCTACTCCAGTACGCTAGTGGACTAGAAAGAGCAGTATGACACACTTGTTGAACAGCTCTTGAATTCCAAACTTTGGGTATTTTTGTGTTCATTTTCTTAACTTCCTGCTCCAAGATCTTTTCTGTGCAAGAGAAATGCACAAGTGATGGCCCTGAGCACCAGTTCCAATTGTTCTAGGAGGAGGAAAGACTTCTTCTTCTCAGTCTGATGTGATTGTGCTAGTATGGTAGAACCTTTCACTGTTTTCTGACCTGAAATAAAACTTTTCAAACCATTTGCACACCTGAATGTGCATAGCTTTGCATTTCCATCTCTTTTCAACAGCTTTATTAGTTTCCAGTACTACTAAAGCACTGTTCCAAGCAAAAAATAGTGAAAGCACTTATACCTGGTGATGTGGAGCATATCTGTGGCTAGAGATATCTAGGAACAGTCCCTTGAGAAATCCCATGCAGAGGGAGTAATTAATTGTCTGATAGCTTCTGGGTCTCGTGCTATGATAATCATGTAGATAGAGATATAGATACACACACTGTAGCACATTCAGTATCTTCTGTTTTTATAAAACATAGCATCTAGGCCAAAAACTTTATTTTAGGCCCAAAGAGGAGCGTAATACCAACGGAGGCTGTGGCTGCCACTCCTCCACAGATGCAGACTTCACTGAAGGCACAGAGGGTCAGATGCCTGATGACATTTTTTCCATGGCATTCCCTCCAGCCTTACTAATCTTTCATCTAAGCTTTCCTTAGCCCTATTTTTAAAGGGGAAATCTGACCTCTGTCCTCTGCCCCTTTTTATTTGCCCTTGTTTTGCATTTCCATGTTTTGCAGTGAAGATTTCTCTTACCCAATAGCTCTTTTAGCTTGGCAGAAATTATATTTGGTGAGCTGTGATTGTTATTCACAACATCACAAACGCATTTTGCTGTCATGCTTTTTTTTAGCATATCATTCACTGATGCAAACGCTCACAGTTTGTCTGCAAACGTTCTGCAATGGTGTTCTCCCTGATGGCAAAGTTAAGTGATTTTTTAAAGTGAAGGCTTGTAATTCTCACAGCCATTGCTGCAGAATGAGAGGTAGAAAATGTAATAGTAATAACACAGAGGGATCTATGCAATTCCATATGCCTAACACCCACCAGGAGACATACATGACTTTCACGTATATGTTGCTGCATGATTCACCGAAGATTGGCCTAGTGCCATAGGCCTCTGGCACCTTAGATCTCCTAAATTTTTACCTACAGAAAAGTCCTTTATTTCCACATGTGCAAAATAGTCCTAAAGGTTTTCCAAAACAGTGTTGAATTCCAAGCACCCAAACAAGAAATAAATATTTATAGGCAAATAAGTTTACAAACAAAAAGAAAAAAAAAGAAAAAAAACCCCAAACCCCACAACCTTGAAGTCAGTACATATAATTCATATGTTTCTCCGTTTTGGGGTAACTGATTCTTTCAGTGTTTGATATCAGCAATACTGCAACTCTGATACAAAGCTTTTCCGTACTGCCAGTTATGTTTTGTTTTTTTTTTTTTAAATTCTTCTCCTGAATCAATTATAATTCATCTGTTTGGCATGTACAGGAACATCAGCACCCCTAAAAATTAACAGCCCCTAAATTTTGTGGTCCATAAGTATGAGTTGCCCTTAGTAAACTGAGAAGGTGGATGTTGCTACCCTCTTTTTCATCTTGAGCAAGTTGTTTTCCACAAGCCTGATGACCGAAAACTAGTAATGGGTAAAAAATTCAGGCTGACATAAGTAAGGGAATATGATCTACTTGAAACAGCTTCTGATCACCTATAAGCCTGACAGTCCTGTGTCAGGCTTCCTCCTTACAGTCTCTTTCTTTAAGACATTGTCTCTGAAGAGGAGGCTGAGTACTGAAGTGCAGATGACAGGAGAGTGCCCTTATCTGAAGGAAGTCTGAGAAGACTCTTCCTTTTGAAAAGATCACAGAGTATCAGATTATCTGTCACCCACTGTCAAATAGACTTGAGTCAAATGCTTTTCTTATTTGGTATTTGGACATAGACATGAAAGTGTTTAGACACAGTTGTAGTCCATATTACTTTGACAAAGAGCTGATAACAAGCTGATAAATTCAGTCCTGGGGAAACCTCAACAAGCTCATGTTTGGTTTCTCCCTGACTCTTGAAGAGAAGTTGACTATGGACTATGGAATGAGAATACCAGCAGATTTTAATTTTAAAGAGCTGAAATGTCTTAGTTGGAGATTTTGTTGAAATGAAACCTCTCAGCACATCTCAAATGCCTCCTTGTAATTTGCTGAAATAAGTTAAATTACATGAACTCAGCATTATGCTGATGCTGTTATTTTGTCCATGGAGTCAAGCTCTCCACAGGGAATGATTTCCACTATCTTCTCATAATCACTTGGCTCTCAGGACTGACCTGAATGCACTAAACAAGAGGAGATGGAGTCTCTTGTGGAACTCCAGTTACAAAGGCCATCGGGTCCATAATTCGATTTCCATAAAACAATGCTGCAATTGATTTCCTTGCTTCAGAGTGAAATATTTCAGGACAGCTCAGCAAAACAACAGTATTGTGATCTGGGTTGACCAAGAGTGAAAACATTTTTCTAAATTAGGAGAACGTTTCCTGAGCTGGTTTGGAAATTATCTGGACAATTCGAAAGGAAGTTCTTTACTCATGAAGTACTTATCTCTTGAAATAATTGCCCTTTCAACTTTATTGCTGACTGTTATCCTATAATTAGAAGTGCAACTGTCATTGAAAATATATTGTTAAAACTCAGGAATAAATTTCTGTCATCCCTGAGCAGGAGTTCTCTGTTATACCAAGATTTAATGCAGTGATCTGGTCCACTTAATTACATTTTGCAGCTTTCAGAAAGGAAGTTATCATTGATCAGTGTACTATCTATGATATCGTGTTGTCCTTTGCTTTTAATTTTCCCATGGGAATCACTTGAACTAAGTAAAAATATTTACTTCCAGAGAAAAATTATTAACAAGCTATTTCAAGGAAGGATGGGAAACTGAGGATGAAGTCTATGTATTGCCATACACAGGATCAAACTTTTCTGATGAGTTAATTATTTCAGTAAATACATACCAAAGATTAATTAGATTTGGGTTATTTAAAGCAAGAATTTCACTTGACTGGGCTAGGAGTCTTTTGGAAAGCTTGACTTCTCAATAGCAGTTGCTGCCAAAAAAACCCATATTCTTTTACAGGCAATTTAACGCACTCGCGGCATTTAGAGAACATAGGAGCTAACAAAATTAGCTCCTGACATTCTGTGAAAACCTGGCTCGCTCTGGCTGTGTGTGTCTCTGGTCCCCGCAAATACCAAGCACAGATCGCTGGATTTTGCCCTGTGAGCCAGATCACCGACTTTTACACCAAATCAGAGCTGCTCTGAGTCCTCCCTGTTCACAGGAGATACTTGAGGAGACCCGTCAGCAAACCCGACAGCACCCTTAGCCAGCAGCGCCCCCTACGGGTCAGCGGCAGACACGCGGGAGAACATCAGGTTTGGATGGGGGAGGTGGTGATGGATGGTCTCACACACTTTGGTGGGACCTATTTAACGTATGCCATAGAAAAAGCAGGGTCAATACTCGCCGCTGAACCACACTGTAGTGGGAGTGACCCTAACCCTACAAAGCTTCCATCACACCTACAGCCCTTTTACTTTTAATACAGCAGAAGACAGAAAACCATGCTAACTGCAAGTCATATGAAACTTGAGAGCTAAATCTATGCGGTTGAGAAGTCCAGATCAAGTATTTCTGCTGGTTTTGCAATGTAAAACAAGAACAACTTCCATCCTTCAGACATAAGTGCCTACCTGGTTGGCAATATTTACACAGCCAGTTTTCTTCTTCCCTTGTTTGAGAAGAGTCAGAACCATGTAGCACCTGATGGGAAGTGACATCAAAGGAAAACTCATGACTGAGAGCAGGTAGATGAGCAATACAGAACTTCAATACCAGGGAATCCTTTCAGACTTACAATAAATTAGTGGTACATAAACTGTGATGGTGCCATAATTCAGGAAAATTTAGAATTGAAGCTGACTCTAGGCAAAATTTCCAGTTTTGACTGTGAAAATGTTATGGGGAAAATGACTACTAAGAATTTTTTTCATTGACATTTGGGGTTCCATACACCAGAGTTTTGCAATGATATTTCAAGTTAAAAGTGTTTTTATTTCCAAAAATGTTAATAAAAATTAGCGCATCAATTAACACAAGCACATTCTGTGATTCTGTGAGGATGTGCAGATGTGAAGAAGTGGAATAAAAGCTAAATCAATATAGCCACAAGCAGAAACAGGCTTGGAGAAATTTTCAATGCCTTTACAGTTACAGCTCTGCTGACAGAATCTTCTCATAAAGGTGCAGTTATGACACCAAAGTAAATTACTTTATCAGTACAAGTCACTCTGGTGAACATTGTAACACATTTCAGCAAAATACTTTTGCCATACAGATGGTGTAACCATCAAAATTTTGCCTAAAAGATTTTGCAGGACAGATCCAGTTCTGAAAGTTAAAGTTTTTAAGTGATGTCAGTCATATGTGAGGAAACCGCAATTGTGAAAATCTCAATGGAAAAAATTTAGTAAAAAAAATTCAACTAAGTGTGGCCCCCAAATTGAAGTCAACTGCCAGTCTGTGATCTGTGAGACAGAGATACTCTTAGACGCACAAGTGCTCAGGAGCTAACTTTTAGGGATTAATTTCTTTCATATAAAATAAGAGAAGAATGATACAATGTAAACACAAATGGAATTTAATTACGCCATATTGGTGCCTTGTGGTCTGAGTAGGTTAAAAAATTAGTTTGAGAATGCATGGGAACTTGATAATTAGCGTAAATTAACCAATTTTAGCTTTATTTATCTATTAGAAATATTGTCAATGCTTGACAGCATTCTAGTTCCCAGTTTCTGCACATACGCACACACACCCCCCTTTATGATCACCAAGGATGTCTTCCACCATCCGATGAGGGTGCTGACTGTTGATGGCTGCCACAGACCCACCAGAACTTAAATATTTTGGTTTTTTAAATATTTTTGTGTTTAGTGTATGGATGACCTAGCCATTTACTGGACAATCTGCTTGCACAAAGTTAGGAGAATAAAGATACATAAACACAGATCTTATTAAAATATCTTCAGAGATTAATTCCTATCTGAAAGAAAAAAAAAAAAAACAAAAACAAAAGCAAAACTTCTCAAAAGAAATGAGAAAAAGTGGAAATTTATATATTTTCAGATTTGATTTAATATCAACATTTTAGGAAAAATGGAACTGCAAATAAATCATATTAAATAAGCCATGATTTCTTTATAGATATCTATAATTATGGATGGCAATGAAGACAAACTAGAGTCACCAATTACACTGCAGCACCTTGAATGGCTCTGTATTTCATTGGTTCCTAATCCATTTCACAGAATTCACTATTGCTAGGCTTTTATTCCAACTATTTGTGCAGTTTTTGAGTTCTTAAGTCAAATAACATTCTGCATTTATTACATGATGATTTGATCACATCCTATGGCCCATAAAATCTTTTATGATTGAAAGTACCTAGATTATTCCTGCAGCAGGAGTATTGTAGGTGAACTGATATGTTCAGACTAATTATTATTCTTGGCTTTGATTTTTTTCTGCAAGCTGATACTCATTAGGAATGGTTATGAATTTTAATCACATGAAAAACTAAATTTTAAAGCAAACTCTTTCTTAAGTTTATTTTTTCTCCAGTCCCTACTTGATGATACATCAATGTCTTATGATGCTTTTAATGGTTGGAATATAAAAATTAATTCTGATGCAATGAACCGGCTGATTTCTTCACTTTGTTGCAGCAAGAGACATTATTTAACCTGTCTTTTTAACCTCTCTTTTATTGCTGTCTTTTCATGTCTAACCAGAAACAGTCACAGTGAGCGGAAATGGTCACAGTGGGCCAAAACAGTCTCATCTGTTATATGCCATTGATTCAAGTGGAAACAGAAATGCAGTGACAAATTTATCAGTCTGTTGGCCATCATAATACTCTTCCAGGTCCCCACCAGAGCACCAATGCTTATTCGCTGCAGTCCTTTAGAATGCAGGAATTAAGCCTGTTTAGAATAGTTTTTGCAGATATATTTTTTAAGTAACATAGAAAATGTCCATGGTTATTCATAAAAAGGACAATTTCTTTCAGCTGGTATTACAGTTTCTTGCTTCCACTCAAACTGGGAAGTGTGTGTGGAAGTTGCACTAAACCAAATTATTTCTCAGTGGAGAACGGAGACATGTGAAGCAGTGGGCAGACCCTGCCTGCATGGCTGCACACAGATTCTGCAGAATGTCGAGTATTCTGCTTTTTATTGATAAAAGTAATATTTCATTCATTTAAAGTCAAAATGAACACATTTAAGAGTGCTTTTATTGATGATAAATGACTTGGAATCAAGCTCACTCTTTCCTAGATCATTTAATCTGGGGTCTGCTAATTTCCCAAAGAAGTGCTCATCATGCTCAGGTAATCTCTATAGATTGTTGAGCAAGTTCCTGACTTCCAAAAGATGAAGCTATGGCTTTTAATAACATTACTGATGCCACTGTGATGCTGTATTGGCCTGGGTGAAGTCACCCATAAAACTGGTAAAACGGTTTTTGGGACATTACTCCTCTTCTAGGACTTTTTTCACAGTGAGTGTAACCCTGAAAGGAAGTTTTGGATCTGGACATGAGGTCTGCCTAAAAACCATTCCACAACCTTGGTCCTTCTTTACCTATTTTAGTGGAACATCTACCCCAAAAGAAAGCCATGTGTCTCAACGGCAGTTCTCATGTCTTATAGGGGCTGCACACAGGCAACAATCCTTACACAACACAACTGCACAAGGGCTGGTCTGAGCCATGCTCTCTCCCCAAACTATCATTTTGTCTATTTTTGTATGACTAGCAGAGTCAGCACTTTAGGAATGCATACGTAATAGTTATATTTGTCTGATCCCTTGAGGCTATATTCACAAGCTTAATCCACCTACTTAAATTTGAAACGAGTTGACAGGTCTTTGTGACAAAAAGCATTAAGTGACCATCCTCATGCTCTTTGACATATGAAAGTCACTGTAGTTTGCTATGCTGCTGTTACACAGACAGATATCATACCTGTATCCGTGATGATGCAGTTACAGTCCTGGTTTCCCTTTCAGGTGAATGGGAGTAATCTCTCTGGTCAGACAGCGTATGATTCTGAATCCCTTGACTGTTCAGACCAGAGTCTTTGCTGGGTTGTAACCAGTCTGTAACTGCAGGGAGAAATTAGTGCAGGAAACTTTTCTCCTCCCTCTTGTGAATGTTCCAGCCTGTCGATGGTGAAAAGCTATTTTTAGACTTTGTACAAGCCCTGACTTAATACTCGAGGTCATTTCCTTCATTTAAGAGGAAAAAGCCCCAAAACCCAAACCAAAAAAACTATTGTTCATTTTCCGATAGCATTGGGAGTTCCTACCCCTACCCAAACCAAATCTGGTCATGAGCACAGACTTGCATGATGAGAAAGGCTATCCAGCCAGACTTTCCCTGATAACTTATAGCTATCAAATGGTCTGAATTGTGCATCTCCAGAATAGTTTGTTTCCAGCACAGTAGTAGAGTAGGACCTGGAGACTGTTTTAGAACTGTCAGCATGCCTCGTTATGTTGACACTCCAATGTGAAAAGTAATATTTATGATGTCAGGGAGTTTCTATGCTTGTTGCTGTCACAGAAGTCAGTGGAAGTGGGAATTTAGAGCCCTTGAAAACTGGCCACCACACATAAGCACCCTCTCAGTTCCCTGCCAAAACTTCTTGTGGTTATTGCTGTTCAGATGTCAGTGCATTCAGACCTAAAATGGAATTGAAATTTTAAATAATGCTAGTCCCATTTAAACAGTTCTTAAGCATTCCATAACTTTAGCACATAGTTAATCTCATGTTACTTTTAAAACTTAGTTATCTATATGCATAGCAAGAGATTCAGGTCTTATTTTATCTGAAAAAAATTAACATAGTAAATGTAGAGTAGTGATGGAAAATTGTTGGTAATGGGTCAAGCTGCATGTCCTGCTGATTTTCAAGAGTGTATGTGTGGATGTATAATTATAAATCACAAATAAAAATCTCTTGGCTCTAAGTGCTCATATCCTATGTCAAACTGGATCCTGAATACATCTCATGACATGGCTGAGGCATGAAAGCATTGCTAGAGATGTCATCTAAGTGACAGTTGTGCTTTCACTTTATTTGCTAACTTCTTAATATACTACCCTTACTGAGTAGCCATGTAAAAAGGACTGCTAAGTTAATTCCTTTTCTTGCTGTAGAATTATATATAGCTGGCTGCTTTACAAGTTTCACAACAAATGAATAATCCAAGACCTGTATTTAGCATGACACAACCCACTGAAATGCAACATACTTGGCTTCTTAAATAAAGAACTGCAAAAAAAGATACCATTACCTTTTGTCTTAGAAACTGTGGCAGAAGTTAACTTTGGTTGCTTAGTAGAAGGCCCAGTTGACATTATGGTGTCAATCCATCAATAGTTGGACCTTCAACAGCCTCTTTCCCCTGTAGTTCAAGAGGCATCATTACAACCCAATGAAGAACACTTCTTTTCCCAAGGGGCTGAAGAATTATGCTAGAGGCAACACTTTCTCCACCACCAGCCCTGCTGACAATGCCTCGACAGAGCACCATATTAGGCAATGGGGCTGCTGGAAATGGCATCTGGGGACTCCAGTGAGCATGCCTCCTAGGGAAGGAGTACAACAGTAAGCTGCTGGTTGAGTGCACAGAGCCCTTTCCTGGCTGACAAGCCTGTTGCAGAGGTCAGCCAGAGAGGGCTGTCATTCTTTGGGGAGGTGGAAACTACTCGGTGCTATTAATGGGTTTTTTCCTGGCTGTCCTCAGGAATGGAACTGTAAGCCAAGCATGACCATGAAAGGGGTTGCACATCTCCAAAAGATTATGTTGAAGTATCTCCCATGTGTGCTACTCCCAGTGCCTGAAATTCTCCCCTTTCCTTTTTTTCCTCCTACACCATACTTCAGGTGTCTCCCTGAGCTCAGTTCTTGCCTCGGTTTTCCTAGCCTGAACATCCTTGGATTATGGTTTATTAAGGAAGCCCCTGACTTTCTGGTCTGACTTCAGTCATCATCCCACCACAGAACTGCAAAATAGTGGAGTATGGACAGGATGGCTGGAGATTATCTATTCCAAATTCCTTGCTAGCAATAGGGTCAACTACAGTAGGTTTCCCATGACACTGCTCAGTAGGCACCGAATATCTCCTTGTATGTCTGCAACAATGGTGCTTCAGGTCCAGCCTGTGTTTTAGATTTGGCTAACATTTGTGCCTACTGATAGGTATGACAACTGGAGACATGTCGGATTTCCAACCATCACTACTGTGTGATGAAGCCATGAAATATCTTTCAAAATAAAAGTTAAACTCAAGACAAACCCCTCAGAAGGCTCATAACCATCTGAGCCATCAAAGTTCTTAGTTTGGTGAGCTTTTGTTTATAAAACTTCGTTTATAACTTTGTGGCTGTTACTGGTGAGTCATTTTCCAATCCAGTTTTCATAAGAATATTCCTTGTTTCTAGCTATCAGATATAAAAAAGACAAGTGTATAGTCAATAGTTTTCTGCTATTACTTCTTCCTATTACCCCAAGAAACAGAATTCTGTCAAACAGGGGAGTTATTTTATTCTCAGTGGAAGTAATGAGAAATGTAAGTAAAGGGGACACATTCCAAGATCTAACATTTTTTGTGAAATTTTCATATTTTCATATGAAAAATTTTCACATTTTCCTAGGCCAAAAGCAAAACTTTGTATGTTAGTAATTAGACTGGAAAAAAATAAATTGCTATGAACCTAAGTAGTTTATAGTTAGTATAGTGTATAGACTCCTAAGGCTTTTACAAACTGAAAATATCCTTTTTTAATGTTTTAAAAATAAATCTTTTCTAGTTAATTTGTTCTTGTGTTTTTAGATCAGAGAACATGTCATCACAAAAGGATAACATTTAAATGGGATTAAAAGACTGTTTTGCATCACACATCTGAAAAGGAAAGTGATTTAGATTAAAAAACATGACTGAAAGAGAGAAAACCTGTAGAGAAACATACTGTAGGTCTTATGCAAAGCACCTAAACTTTTTTTTTTTTTTTACTTTCTTCTTGCACTGAACACTGAGCTCTAGATCTAATGATCTGGTGAAAATCACATAAAGGTCTCTGGATTCTCTAAGCATGATCCTTCTCAGTTAATGCATCCATTACACTTCATGATTAAAGCCAACTTGATATTATTCCAGCGGTTGGAAAGTTTGCTTAAACATAGGATATCATCTGACAGAAGCAATGTGGGAAGTTTTACATTTAAGCATAAGCTCAAGACTGATTGACTTAAAGAAATCAAACACAAACTTCATCTTGAATTCCATGATATTCCAGAACTGTCCTAAACTGGAATTGCCAACAGGTTCCTAAATGTACTGGAGTCCATCTATATAAAATAATATGGTAGATGACCTGCATATCAGGGAGAGACCTTCTTGCTCTCTACAACTGCCTGTAAGGAGGTTGTAGTGAGGCGGATATTGGCCTATTTTGCAGAGTAACAAGCAGTAAGAAAAGAGGAAATGGATATTAGAAAAACTTTCTTCATCAAAAGGGTTGTCAAGCACTGGAACAGGCTGCCCAGGGAAGTATGTGAGTCACCATCCCTGGAGGTGTTTAAAAGATGTGTAGATGTGGTCTTCAGAGACATAGTTTAGTGGTGGATATGCCAGTGTAAGGTTAACAGGTCAATGATCTTTAAAAGTCTTTTCCAACCTAATGATTCTATGATTCTGTGAGTATTATATCCCTCCAGACTGAACAAGTTCAGTACCATCACTTCACAGAGCTTAAGTTTTAAACCTCTGATAATATCATTCTAAAGATTCCATGTGTTGCATGTGAGAAAAAAAAAAAGAAAATTGAGAAATGCATTTAAATATTAAATTAACCCAGACTGTGTCCAAGTTCAACAAGCATATACTAAATGTGTGAAAAATACTTGCTTTTACTTGATGCTGAATATCTGTCTTCTTTCCTCATTTTTCAGAGACTGAAAATGAAAGTGCACCACCACCTCCAGGTTAGTGTAAAAAATACTAATTTGCTCTGTAGCATTAACAATGATTGCATGAAACTATATACAGCATGGCCAGAATGTGATTTGTGTTCATTGATCCTTTAAAAGTGAGAGGACAGTAAGGAAAGTAGGAAAACCTGCCCAAGTAAGATATTTTCAATTCATTTTGCCTGAATGTTGATTTTTTCAGACTTAATTCTTTTTTTGTGAGAGACTTGTTTGCCTAATGATGCAAATGTCCTTTAGAACACAGGAAAGGGGTGGCTGCTTAAATTATGTGTCTAAACTGTACTGTCTTCTTTGATGCCTGAAAAGCATCTAATTACCTAAAATATTCCCTTTCAGTTCTCCTCAAAGGTAATCTGGGAGTAAAGATGAGAGAATCAAGCATGGGATTCATTTCACTTAATTTTAGCCCTCTGAAGATCAGGTATTTTGTCTAAGTGCTCCACTTCCTGGATAACCTATCTAAAATGTCTCATGGAGGCAATTTCCCTGAGTAGTCTGGTTATCTAGATTTGAGTGGGTGAATAACTTCCAGGAAGCCAAAGTTAGGTGAGTTGAAATTCATTCATAAGAAGTGGAGCTTCAGATACAGCTGAAACTGTGCAAAGCTGTTACATTTTCTGTAGTGGGAGATGGAAAGGTAAGCAAGCCTTTGCCTTGTGGGTTTTATTTGTGGCATTAGGTAACTTGAGTTATATCCTGAGATAATGGGCAATACATATATATACATTATGCATATCTAATTTAACCATTTGGTAAGTTTTTATTCTTTGTGTAGCTACCTAAACGGTAATGCCAAGCAGAAGAAATACTCTCCAGGTGTTAAACCTGCATTTACTTAGTCTGATTCAGACTGATTCAAGGCATTTTTACAAGACTGATTCAAGGCATTTTTACTGATATGATACTCTCATTAAAAAATTATAAAGTCTGGTGGTAGTAGTATCATTTGTCACAAGGAGTTACTTCTTTAATTATCCCACATATTGTTTTTATGTCAGGAAGAACTTTTTATGTTTCATATATTGGCAAGGAAATTTAATTGATATTTCATTCATGATGGTTGTGTTTTACCCAAATGTAAAATCTGTACAGTTGATATTGAAGTAATTAATTTCAAAATATTCACAGAGGTTATCTTTGTACTTGACTTCATGTCTTCATCAATCTTATCTTTTAAGTAGAACTGAAATGAGAAACTGCTTTTTGTAGTCAGAAAGTAATGCATCTTTGAAGCATTATATTAAAACAACTATTAACATTATCAAATACTTTACGGTTTTGTTTCTATTTAAATACACAGTATCAAATACAAAAGCTCTCCTAGAGGCCCATTCCTTTTACCCATACCTGCATTTCTTCTGGAAAACAAGTAGGGTGTCAGTAGGCCTTTAGGGTTAGGCACAGGCCAAACTGGTCTAAGCAGTCACTTCCTGTAGCCTGACTTGAGAGTCTGTCATCTTGGATTATCAAGGGCTATCACTCAAAGTGAAAAGTTTATTGTTGTGGTGTTTTGACCCTGCCTGGAAGCCAGAATCTCACCAGAGTCTCTCTATCACTCCCCTCTAAGCTTTACAGGGGAGAAAATATAAGTTGAGAGGCTTTGGAGGGAAGATAAGTGGGAAAGGGGAGTAATAAGGAATGGAGGCTTCAGTCTTTGGTCAGTTCCTCATGAGTTGTTTTCCTTCTTCAGAGGGGGACGCGTGGGGTGGGGCATTTCTCACACTCTTTCCCTGCGCCAGCATGGAGTCCCACTCAGGGGAGACAGTCTTCCATGACCTCCACCTGAGTCCTCTCCCACGGGGCCTCAGCTCTTCACCAACTGCCCTGGTGTGGGTTACTTCTATAAACTCATAAAATGTCTCCAGGTCTCTCTCAGTCCCAGACTGCTGGCCCAGCCTGGTCCCCCACAGAGTCACAAGCACCCCCAGCAAACCTGCTCCAGTGTGGGTCTCTCTCTCTCTCTCTTCCTCTTATCTGTCTCCATGGGCTGCAGGTGCTGCCAGGGGCTTGCTCCAATGTAGGTCATAGATTCTTCCCTATTCCTCCACCTGCTCCGTAGTGGGCTCCTGCCCAACCCAGGTGCCTCTCCATGGGCTGCAGATGAGCTCTCTTCACCCTCCATGGGCTGTGGGGGGGACACTCGCTTCACCATGGTATTCACCATGGGCTGCAAGGAATCTTCTCTCAGTGCTTCCTCCCCTCCTTCACTGACCTTGGTGTCTGCAAAGATTCTTACATCTTCTCACTCCCTTCTCTGGTGGCAAAATGCGGCTGTTTGCCTTTTTCTATCTCTACAATGTGATTCCCAGAGGTGCTGTGACTGGCACCAATTGGCCTGGCTGGCCCTGTCAGTAAACGGTTTGGGAGTTTGGTCTTGGGAGCTCAGCTGGGATTTACTTTGTTGGACCCTTAAGAAACTTCAAGCCACTTCTTAAAGAAGACACATTGCAAACCCACCACAACTGTTCAAGAAGTCAAATGCCTTAACATATAAACTGTTTATTGGACATAATCAGCATCTTGAACTGCACTAGGACATTTTTGGGAAGTTGTTGTAAGAGCTCCTTATAGATTTCAGTGTTAAGCCACAAGGTTGGTATATTTAGCCCTGATCAGGTTCTCAAATGGGATTTAAACATGCCACCACTTGCTAAGAGCAATGAATTCTCCTTACACTATTTCATAGTGGGGAAGAAGTGTAGAAAAATTCCCCTTAAAAAGGAACAAGTTTGACCGTATGGTCAAGTTGGGCAATCTGACAACTGGAGCTTGGAAATTCAGGAAGTCCAAACAGAAGCATCTAGGAGTCCTATCATTGTTCCAGAATATGAAATTGTCTTCCACACTTGAAGTTTTATTTTAATACTTACCACGGTTATGCATATGTGAACAAGAAATCAGGATAAACCTAATATCAGCTGGCTCTTGCAGATGCTTCCTCCATGGTACAAAAGTTATCTTAGGTCTATCTTGACAATGTTAGTCCATTGACCTTCATCCAAACCTCTGTTTTATCAGGAAGTTGACAGGTAAATTTGTCAGAGAAAGTCATTGTTCACAGGCAATAAAATATTGAGTGTTGACACCTTGAAGAAAACACATTTCATATGATTTGACAAGTTTCTTAATGGACCCATATGCAAATTGAATGAGATGGAAAACCAAAGAAAAAAAAATGAATCCTATCGAACCCTGAAATAGAAAAAGTGTATGAATTTTTATTTTATTAAAAATAAAAGCAGTCTAAGTTTTCTCATATATATGAGGTCAAAGATAACTCGCATTCACCTGCTTGGAGTATAGGACAAGCTGACAACTCTTCTGATCAAGAGAACCAAAACCAGTTAGGCTAGGAAAGATTATGATAACAATGAAGATGATGACAAAGTTAATTCTTAACTGAACAACCTCAATACTCTCTTTTTGTGGTGTGTTTTATTGTAATAATAAATCAATTAGGGTGAAGAAGCTCTGATTCTATTAATATTTGGCAATATCACACACCTGGTCCAATTCTGTTCAAATCAACAATGATATGTAACTAATTTCATTTCTTTTCTAAATAATTCTAAATAATCCCAAGAACAAGAGACTAACAATTGCTACTTCTAAAAACCCTGCTATTTTTTTTCCACCCAGTACAGGAACATTAATCTCACATAACTCATAACATAGAAAATGCATCAATAGGTACAGAGTTGTGAAATGCTTTATGAGATTTCAACTATTACATGTACATATATATCAATAATTCTTTCATTTTGGCTTTTCAGTACTAGCAGAACCCAAAATATTGCTGTATTGTTAATGCTGTGTAAGTTTTTCTTTTTACTTTAAGATTCTCTCAAAAATATACTTGTACTTCCTACACAGAACAAAAAACACTGCAGGAGGGTGGAAATGGAAAGGGTAAAGGTGAGTCTGAAATCTTATTTTAGAACTGGGTAGTAAAGAGAACATTCCTAAATGCTCTTCTAAGGCTTGATTGCTTGAGCTTCGATTTTAATGCAAAATTCCAGAAGTGTCATGTGAAGCTTCATGGATCCTTTTTCTGCATGACTTATCCAGCACATTCTACAAACAAGACTGGTGCTTTAGCAACAATATTTATATAGACTCTTTAATTAATAGATTTAATTTCAAGTGATTTGCATGATCAGAAAGCCACATTTAAGTTGATGGATGTTGACACTGACCAAGCTTGCTGTAACTCAGAAGCTATGCACATCAGTAGCTTTTAAATCAAGAAATGGCTTGCTTGAAAAATTATTATGGCTTTTGGTGTCTTCAGAAAAAATCCTGCCTTTTAGACAGACTGGATGCAGACTGTGCATCTGTGATACTTGCAGATTTATTTGGCAAAGGTTGCACGGCTATTTTTCTCAGCAAAGTGAAAATAATGTGTGATTCAAGTACTCCTTTGAAAATTAAAATGCTGAACCAGGATTCAGTGGATGTTATTTTGCCAGCTATCTTTGCATTGAACAATTATTTTGACACACAAAATTTTGTGTGAGTAATC
Source organism: Heliornis fulica (assembly GCA_013399135.1). Classification (NCBI taxonomy): domain Eukaryota; kingdom Metazoa; phylum Chordata; class Aves; order Gruiformes; family Heliornithidae; genus Heliornis; species Heliornis fulica. Next base: position 57,901 of record VXBZ01011604.1, on the reverse strand, counting down.
AAATCTGTCATCTTGGTAATGGAAACACAATTCAGGAATAATTTGCATGTCTAATGATAGGAAAAAAAGATGAAGGTCTTGCCTCAAGCTATTCCAGCAGTTAGATCTGCTTGCTTTAATTTTGATATGAGAGACATGTTTGTTCCCAAACTGAACATGAATGGTGTTTTCCTCACTGCTTACAAGTCTACATTTTACTGAATAAAAAAGAGAACATGGTAGGTATCTTACCAAATACTTATATTATCTTCTTATACATTATCATGAGTGTTTCTGGCTTGAATTTAGTGAAGAACACAGGCCTTTCCTAAGGGGAAAAAATGCTTTCTTGATGCTTTCCCTGTCTAGGAGGATTTTGCTACCCAAAAATTTGTTTGACATTCTAGTGTGGGAGCTGTTTCCATGTCAGTCTGCGGTGGCAGCAGCTGCCTCAGTGAGAATTCCAGTGAAAGTCTGTACACCACCATGTAGAGATAATGACCATTTGCCATGCTCCAGTGAAACTGTCATCTCTGCAAAGCATTGCAGATGTCATTGCCAGACACGTGGTAGTAATTTATTTTTAATTATATTTAGTGCAATTGTTCCTATCAGCTCCTGTTTTGTTGCAGGATATCACCAAGTAAGGCAAGGTATTTCTCAGAGCGATTCCTTCCTGTTTGTCTGCCAAAAGAAAATCAGTATAATTGTGAGCGTAATTCGCAAAATGGGAAAAGGTTCTATTATTTCGGCATGTCAAAAAACATTTACACAAACAAATGACCTGTTCAGAAAGGAAATGAGGACAGAACCAGCTAGAGGTCAGCTTTTGTATAAGCTATTTATAAAGCTATAGCTTCAGAAATAACAGATTTGGGTAATACCCTGAATGGGAATGGGATAGGGAAGATTTCATATCTGAATTCCACAGTGATTCTACAATACTGTGTGTTAGCGGTTGTGATGGTTTTGCCGGTAATTTATAAGAAACAGCAGATGATAAGAACCTAGACAACAAGGGAAAGTTTACAGCAGAAGTTAGGAAGATGAAATATACCTATCTGTGTGTCTGTTTTACTGTTTTATTTCTTTTTATTAGCTATTGTCTGTGTGAAATGACGTATTTATGTTCCTTTATGTTCACTGTAAAGCTAAAAAACTGGCAGGCAGTGTGATAAATGCTTTGTTATCTTGTGGTTATTTCACTGTAAAACATCTGAAATTACATTTTTAAAGATCAGGATATATATAATCATCTGTTTTATTTTCAGAGAAACAAGTGTTTCAGCACTAATCCTACCAAATTTACTATGTTATCCCATACTCATTCAATTTAAATTCTTGTGCCTTTTTTAATTTTACCATTATCTTACAGAATTAATGTTCCCATTTGCTGGAATAATAGTTGAATTTTAATACCAATTTGCTATTCCTTTTTTAGGTCACATCCACCCTTTCAGAGAGCTACTAAAATTTCTGCATGTTTTACTGATACTTTTTTCTCTAGGTTCCATCCAACCATCTACTAAAATGTTCATGTTTCACCCTTGTATTTTTCCAATTTTTGCTTATATGTTCATCTCTGTACTAAAACTTCCATTGTATGTATCTACTTCATTTACCAAAGTGCCAAATCCCCTTGATGGGACTGCTGCCTACTTTTTGAAAATCAGATGGGTAATTGAAGGCAACTAAAATTTTGAATTCTTAGTCTCAGAAGGGTTAAAAAGTTCTCAGCAATTTCAGCTTAAAACAAAATTAATTGGCCAGTTGGTTGAGTTACTCTGTATTTATTTATGTACCATTAAGACAAGGTTTCTCTCTTTGTGGTGTTTATTGGTAGATAATCTTGCCTTAGCCCTGAACACTTGCTCCAGTAGCACATATAAATGAGAAAGGACCATGAAGTCACTTACAGTGGCAAAACAATCTCTCCCCTGTCCACCACTCTGCCTATATGAGCCTGCCATATGTTCCATGAGAGGTCTTGTAGTCACTGGTGAAAGAGAACAAAGGAAAACAGAAAAGATTCATTAGTTCAACAGCTGATTAAATCAAACTTGAGATGCTGCTCCAGTGCAGTGAATTCCAGAATTCCCTTGTTCACATCAGGCTTTTGATATTAACACATGGCTTTCAAGTTTTCTTTCAAACAGCTAAAAACCAGAAAAGTAAAATAATACATTAATATGATTTTGCCGCTTCAGCAAAACACTGACTTTATCAATGATGTGACTGAGGGCAGAATAGCAGTTTCCACTTTTGTGTGGCAGATTTCAAATCAAGGGAAAGTAGAAGATCTAAAATTATTGCTGTGTCAGCATTTCATATGTAAATCCAGTAGCTATTAGTTATATTTTGATAGATTTTTCTATACTATTGCTGTGTCATCAGTTAGAAATTTTAATATTGAGGTTACATTAAACGTGAGTATATAAAAGTTAGTATCAGTTAGTTCTGAGATATGGAGCGTTCTTTCCTCCTGCAAGGCTCTTCTCCTGGTAGAACTCCAAGAGGCCTGGTTGTCAGTTAATGAGATAGTTTAGATACAGGGAAATAAATGTAAATACCCTATTTGTTAATGAAAGTGTGACATAGATTAATAGAAGCCAAAGAACAGAAATATCAGTAGAATGATACATCCCATCAACTTACTGTCAAATTAATGAAGTGGTTTATTCATACCAAGCCTTGTCATACAACAGATTGCTAAATAGATTTGAATGAAAGTTTAGTTTCAGAAGGTAAAGGTAGTGAATAATAATCATAGTTCTACCAGCAGGTCTGGTATTTTTGCAGTTTTTGTTATGTTTAAATAGAATTTATTGCTAAGATTTATTCATCACGGAAAGCTACTTGGTTGTAGCTGTTGAATTGTTCATTTTTTTTTTTCAGTTTGATCCTAGAAGCTTTAAATATAAGGAGCAATGTATTGATAATTACCCATTTGTCAAATAATCCTACTGTCATTTATTGTTTTCTTACTCTTTCCATTTACAGCACATTAAATTTGGCTTTCATCTTGATGCTTCTGAAATGTTTGCTTTGGTTTGTTCATGTTTGACATTAATGTTTTCTTTGAAAGTTGATAGATTACCCTGGAGAAACCCCTGCAATCCCTCTGCAAAACTAATAACACCTTTTTGTTGTTTTAGCTTTTCAAATGTTGGAAGAAAATAGAGGTCAATTAGCGTGGTCCTTTAATAATGCAATTATCACACAGTGTCATATAGAGTGCATCAAATCAAATGTTTTATGCTGTTCTATCTTAAGTACTTTTTTTTCTGTCCAGAGAGAATATTCTATACCTCTTCAAGCTATCATCAACAACAATGGCAACATTATTGATAAAAAAGAATTGAAAGTGCACTTTTTACTTTCATGAAATATGGAGAAAGATCTGCAGTGCCTTGCATTCATTTAGCTGCTAGCACAATATATTAAAACATCTGACATGTCTACATCAGTACTGTGCTTTCACACATCAACATCTTCAGCATTTGTTTATGCCATTGGATGATGCAGGTGGTGAAAGATCTTCCACTAAATTTTTTTTTTCTGTGAATAAAAAATATTTTTGTAAGATAGCACATTAATCCATCATGTGTAGACCTACATTTTACAATGGCCTTCCTCCTCCCAAGGGATTTTTGCAATGAAGTTTGATGAATCATGAAAAAAGGAATGAATAAAATGTTACAGCTCAGTAGTTAAATTCTATTAAGAGATTTTCAATTACCCTTTGGTGGTTGAGGAAGCATAAAAGATTAATATGACATTATCTACAAAAATGCAGCTCTATTTTACATGTGGTTTTTTCATAGTTATTACATTTGTCCTTGACAAAAAATATAGATAAATTTTAACTTTAAGGTCAAAATCAAAGGATAACTTCAGAGTTAAAATTTTATTCTGGAAAACCAAACATAAAATCCTTAAAAGATACCTCTTTAAAAATGTTGGTTAATATTTTTCCAAAGTTGTTCAACTGTCTCCACTTTGAAATATTCTCCATATTTTTTATACCATATACAAGACATGTTATCTTAATATTACACATGTATTAAATTCTAAATATATCTCATTTATTCTAGCCTTTCAAACGCTATGTTGGCAATTTTTTTTTCCCATTAAGACCGCTAAGTTAACTTAAGAAGACATAGGAGACTCTTGTAAAGATAGTCTTTACCTATTCTGGTTTTCTAATAATCATGATTATAGCATTTCAGGTTTAATAACAGTTTCCTATTTTTTTAGGCTTCTGATTTATAAAAATATATACCTCATACTCTATGAGATTAATAACTGTATAACAACTGATTGTAGTGATTTAACACCTGATGCTGTTCAACTTTATTGTGATTAAAAGGAAAGTCTGGTGTGATGGTGGTAGTTCTGTCCTTATTTAAAATTATTTTCTTATAGTATCGGGGGAAATTAGTTGGTTATTCCTTGTACTTTAAATTAATATTCTAATAGAATTTACAAATTATAAATACAGGTCTATTTTTAACTGTTTCATATCTTGATTTAATGATGCTGAATGCATATATGGTGCCCATTTTAATTGCAGACACGGACATCAGAGAAATGGCATCTTCCTCAGGTCAGATATGTGATTGACCTTGATTTCATTGTGGCTTTTTTGTATTTATTGTGGATTTCATCTCTAACAAACAGAACCACTCAGCAGCTTTCATATAAACTCATGATTTAATAATAGATCACAGTCCACATCTCATTTCTCTCTTACTTGCTTGAAACATTAAGGTTTACCATTTCAGCTACTGAATTATGCAAAGCTTTCTTCATCAGTTTGAGGCTTCCATTGTGAATGTTCCTGACTATTATGATTTCTTTCCCTTTCTTTTACAGGTTTTACATTTTTCACATAGTTGTTTTAAAGCAGATGATCATCTGTGCTTTTGATTTCTTCATGTACTTTTTTATTTGTATATCTTTTCACAGATGAAGATGACACTTCAGTTAGTACTCCACCAGCAGGTTAGGACTGTGATAGTGTTTTGTGTGTGTATGTATGTATGAATTTTATTCCTGACTATTAATGAAGAAAGTGCCCAAAACTTTGGACTGAACTTGAAACACACTAATTAGAGAAAACCTTTTTAAACTGCCTTACATTATATTAATCTCTGTTCCCAAGTACAACAACTTCATATCACTTAACTTCCTTTCCAGTCCTGTCTTGAGGTCTTTGTCAGAACTCCTGCCACTGGACTGTAAGATATCAATTAGCAGCTCTGAAAGCAAATCCCCTTATCTTGTCCTATCAACAAACATGGAGTGTGTTTTTAAGGTTAGTCTTGAAAGAAAATTCCAGAATGGCAAATAGAAAAGGTGCCTTATGACTTCAAGATAGGTTAACTCACATAATTTTCTATGACCTCACCTTAGGCCTACAAGTTAGTTCTGATGTAGTGTTTCAAGTCATTGCTACCAAGCTGGTATAAAATACCTGTGAACACAGGGGTCCATCATGATAGATATGACATGGGCAAAATTTCTCTATTGCTTGTTTAATATCACAGAATCACAGAATCACTAAATTTTAGGAGTTGAAAGGGACCTCAAAAGTTCATCTAGTCCAATCCACCCTTCCTGAGCAGGATCACCTAGATTAAATCACACTCTCTCAAGACATTCTTTCAAGAGATTCTTTCAAGGAGTTCTATGTCCACGCTCTATGGGGCCCAGAACTGGACACAATATTCCAGGTGTGGTCTCACCAGGGCAGAATAGAGGGGGAGAGGACCTCTCCTGACCTACTAGCCACACCCCTTCTAATACACCCCAGGATGCCATTGGCCTTCCTGGCCACAAGGGCACATTGCTGGCTGATGGCCATCCTGCTGTCCACCAGGACCCTCAGGTCCCTCTCACCTGCACTGCTCTCCAACAGGCCAGTCTCCAACCTACACTGGAACCTGGGGTTATTCCCCCCCAGATGCAATACCCTACACTTGCCCTTGTTCAATCTCATTCAATGTCTCCCTGCCCTGCTCTCCAGCCTGTCTAAACTGCTGAATGGCAGCACAACCTTCTGGTGTGTCAGCCACTCCTCTCATTTTTTTATAAATAGTAGTAGTCATAATAAAAATAAAATCAATATTAACAATAAATAAATAATATAATAATACAAGTAATTATTTTTAAAAATAAACTGTGGATGAAACAGAGATTTTGAACCCTAGAAAATGTTTTGTGGTGTGTCAAATGAAGAAAATGGTCTTAACTATGTTCAGTGCCCTGAAGAATTGAATTTTCTTGATTTCTCTTCACAGAACTGGCTTTATTAACTTTGAGCTGAATGCTATCTGTAAAGTCAGTAGCAATACATTAATGTACAGTACAAGAGAACCTCACTGGTAAAAGCTAAATATATAACACTATAAACCAACCTAAAATTAAGTTTTACCTATTTATAATTATTTTGCTCAACTTAGATAAGTAGATTACTTAAATAATTGAAAGTACTTTCCCTTCAGATAAATATTGAACAACAAAAAATAATCTATTATTTGTAACTATGTAAATCATGAAGCATCAGCCTCAGAGAGGCCATCTAAATATGAATTACTACAAAGGAAATCCTGAATGGGAATTAATCTAAACTAATTTAGATTTTCTAGAGAAAAAAGGGGAAAGATTTCTGCTTCCCCCCCCCTCAGCTGTTCCCTTTCTTTTTCTGGTATTCTAGTAGTTTCTCATGAGTATGGTCCTAAATAGCTAGTCTAATCTTCTTGCATGAAGAATTAACATTCTTAAAATCCCAGTGATCTGAGGTCAGTAAAACTGTGATCTCTGAGCTGGTGTCATCTAAATTGCTCTTCCCTTTCAGATGGGATGTCTAAGCCAGCGGAAAGAAAAGATTCAGGTGAGATCTCCTGAAAAAAATGATGAAACACTCAAAAAATTACATAATAAAATTATTATTAATACTTTATTTATGAAAGATAATATTTCATTCTATTTTCACTGTTTATACAGTACCAAACGGCAACTGTTGAAATGCTTAATCGTATCAGATAAAAGAAGCTTCTAGCAGCTAAAACAGGAGCGAGAGAAGGCTCTACTTCACAAGATAGGAAGACATGCATCAGTATTTTGCACATACATACATACTTATCTATCTATATCTACTTCTATATAGATAGATACTTCTATTCCCTTCCTCCTCAGCCTACAGGGTGACAGTGCCTTACCTGAATCCCACACACAGGCCCAGGAGACTGTAGGAGAATGTCTTCTTCTCACAGCTCAAAGGATGGAGGGGAAACCTTAGCAAACTCCTAACTGCTTTCTTCCTGGCAGGTAAAGCACACTACACCCACATTTGTGGTTTCAGGATTTGCAGCCTCTGGAACAAAATGAGCAGCAGGTACTTCAACCATGGTTACTGACCTGGCATAGCCACCTATGCCAGTCCCCCGAAGCCAGCACCAAGCCCACATTTTGTTCTGTTTGTTTAATAAATAGCAAATTGTTTAATATTTAAAGGTGATGATAATATCTAGGTGTTATGTGATACTGTTTTAATGACTCTGTGAATGCTTCTTCCACTTATTAATATCCTTTTTCCATTTCACCCTGTGGCATGTTAGGTTTGTAACTGCACGTGATCAGGTCCTGTACCAAGCACTGTCACATCATTCTGTTCACACCAGTAACTATCACTTGTTCCTATGTTCTTTCCATATACTAGCATGTTATACTGGCATAGTCTAAACATCTAGATTACAGAGAGAGTATATATAGATGTCTATCTATATATATTTGTGTTCATGTATGTCTGTGTATATGTTTTGATATGTGTGTATATACATGTGTGTATATACATGAATGTCTTTACATGTAAGACATTGTACAAGCAGACATACACAGAGGTGTTAGGTACATCATCTGTAATACACTGCAAGACTGAAAGGCAAAGGTTTTATAGCAAAGCTATCTATCATCTCTATACCTTTTTAAAATTCCTAATGGACTTTAGGTTAATAAAACCAGTTTGATAGCATTTTCCTATGGTTATCATGAGTTGTTTGCATTTGGGAGAAATGGCAATTTTTGTGAGTTAAAAAAGTTGCCATAGCAGTAATCTCTACATAGTAGAAAGACAGTTCTTCTGGCAAATGAGTTTTCACAGCAAATGCTGAGCTGGGAAAGGAACCCAAGACCTGGGTTTTACCAAATGAGAAGTCCTGTGTAGCTGATTCCTCATTTATGATAATTAGGAAACCAAAACCAAAAGAGCCTTGGATAAACTATAAAAAAGTACCTTTGTTTTTGAAACAATGAGTTCAAGGGGAAGAAAGGAGATGCAGCTCTGATTTGAAAGAGACAGATGGCTTTGTTAATTATAGCTGTACATTTGCTTTGCTCTTCAGTACAACCAGGGCAGGACTGGCCTTACTCAGTTTCCCCCGTGCACTGGCGATAACTCCTCAAAAAACAGGAGATGTAGCATTTGGACTCTGCAAAATCTCACTTGGAATATAAGATGCACACTTTTTATCTCTGCAGAAAGGAAGCTAGTATCGGAGACATTCACTGCCTTGCTCTGCCTGCCTTTTCTTCTAGGAATCATCTTTGACCATGGCTTTGCTTGCATTTACCCAAGATGTAACTGTAGCACAAAGCCGGGACTGTTCAGATGAACAGAATGACCAGCAATGCACAGCTGTGCTGGTGCAGTGCTCTACCCTGGGGAACTGCTCGCTTGCTGCTTCTCTCAGTACCAATGCTCTTTTTCAGTTCCAAAATTCCAGTTTGCAGAAGACAAGGTGCTGTGTCTGAACATATGACACAACCATTTCCATCAGACAAACTACTTTTCTGTAAAATATCAGCCATTGCCATGGCAGGACGCATTATTAACTGATCCATGAACCTTCTCCTTTTATCATGGTACAAGAGAGCAAAGCTCCCAAAGTAAACTTCATCCCTGCCCTTTTTTTTACAGACAAAGAAGAAAAAACAGCTTGTACATTTGACTGAGTTTGGGCTTGTGAGAGACCCACTGAAACTACACATCATATGTGTTTTGTCTGTGCTTATAGCTGTTTGTGTTTTCAGAACCTCCACCTCTTCTGAAAAACAAAGAGCTGACCTTTGCGCATTGCCTCTGTAAAGCACTCATGGTTGAATGCTGGTGCCATTCGAGTTGCTTAGTACCATCCTGGCTGATCAGGTTCCCCTCCTGCCTGGTAGTTTCATTTTCTGTCACCACAGAGGTAGCACTCTTGCAGGAACTGTACACAGTGTGACAACCAAGCAATGGATGTCAGTGTGAGCAAAAACTTACATATCTTTCAGGACATCCGAAGAGAGGTAATAGGCTTAGAGAGTTTAGTAGGTTCAGGTAAGTATATTTTGGAGGGAGCAAAACTCTCTCAGATAATTGACATTTCCCTCTTTCTCTCTGCATCTCACTCAGTATGGTCCATTGGAGAAGGAGCTCCAGAAGAGACAGAAAAGCGCGATGACTCCCAAAGATCCACTTTATTTGTTGAGAAACCTCAGAGCGGTTCAGTGAGTGTTGGTAAGTGTGTAGAAACAAAATCAAAAGCCAGTCCCAGAGATACAGAGACTGAGGCAGAGTCAGTTATGTTTGCAGTTCATGCTGCCTTCAGCTTCTGCTCTTAGCTGCAAGTATCTCCACTAATTTCAGTTGGATGTGAACTCCACCCTTTGAAGGCAAAAAGGACTGTACAAAGAGAAGCAAAAAACAATTGTTGAATTCAAGACAAGCTTAAAATGTGTTTACTGAGCACAATGGGTAAGAGGTAAAGTTTCCAGAGAAGAGATCTGGTTAGCATGATGCTGTAGGATGTACTGTTATTGATATATCAGGAAGACATACCCAAAGACATGCAGCATAGCTTAGAGATTTCTGGGTGTGTAAATTAGCAAGTAAACTAATTGGGACAGCTCTGTAGGGAGGCTGGTAAGGTCAAACCCTATTGTAAACTTTCTGGATGATTTGCTGTGGACTACATCTGGTTTAGTCCAATAGTCTAGATAACTATGAGAACTTGGAGCACTGGTGGTAGACTCTCAGAGCACAACTTTGTTTTTAATTCCACTCAGAGGAACCCAATTCACCTCCAAATTGCATTCCTGAGCCATGCTATCATGGTAAGATAGATGTACCCCAAGCAGGGTAACAGCAACAGTGATGTTCAGTACAGGTTACTTAATATATCTATTGTGACCGAAATTCCACTAATACATGGTCAAATTTTGGTGTGTGTGTGTGTTTTATGCATGTCTATTATTTTTTTCAGTTTCTGAGTAGAAAAAAAAGTGCATTTTAGGACGATTTATTTGGAAAATAAATGTAAGTAGTTAGATGCATTCTTCTCTGGAGCCCATGAATGTTAGGATAGAAACTCATCACTAGATGGTCAGTAGTGCTCTGAAAACAAGCTTTTACTATTCCTAAATTATTCCTTAGAGAACACAGTTTTCCTTCCCTTCTCAGCTTAAAGAATTAATCATAGAAGTATATGATGACATCCAGGCTTTATTTCCCAGACTGAAGTTAATTCATGTTACAAGTGTCTGGTAACCTGCGAACATCTGTGCTTGTTTCAAGCAAGGAAATTAAAATATTTGGAACAATTTTCCCATGACAACTCATACTTTTACCTCAACTAATTGATCTTTCTTAGCATCTTGAGCTCCATATTGACATGCACAGAAGGATTCCAGACCCAATGTCATTGATCTTTGTAACACTGCAGTACTATCATAGCCTGTGTGACTCTATCAGATTCTTACTGTCATGGTAGAGCTAGCACATGAGACTAGAAGGAGCAGCAGTAAAAGAGACTTGTGCAGACCTAACTGACCAATCACATGTTCCTCAATGACTGCATTATTCTTTTCTCTCTTTAAAAGGTGGGAATATTACATTTATAGCCAAAGTAGAAGCCAAAGATCTTCTCCGAAAGCCAAATGTTAAGTGGTTTAAAGGAAAATGGATGGACCTGGCCAGTAAAGCGGGGAAGCACCTGCAGCTGAAAGAGTCCTTTGAGCGTCACACTAAGGTGTGTCTTTGCTTTTCCTTCTTACAGAGGCAAAGCTCCAAAGAGACATTTATCATCAGTTTAAGACAGTAGGAAGAAAGTCAAGAGCAGCGGATTCCAACCCTAGCTTCCCCATGCAGATCTGTCATGATCTTTGACCCTCCACAGAAGCAGGCTTTATACTCTCCCAGTGCAATAAAAATAGTGATAGGGAAATAAAAGTCTTCCATTGCCATTTCTGAATTCTAGTTTCTTTCCAGAGACCTTTATTGAGTTATTTCTTTCTCCTGGTTTAAGTCTGAAAAATTAATCATTTGACCTCTGCTCCTCATTAACCCCACATTAATGAATGATTCTGTTTGATTTTTAGATTCATACATTTGAGATGCATATCATTCAAGCTAAGGAAAACTACGCGGGAAACTATCGCTGTGAAGTATCTTATAAGGACAAGTTTGATAGTTGCTCTTTTGACCTTGAAGTCACTGGTAAGATTCCACTTGCATCTGTAAAGATTTATAATGATTTTTATTTTTTTAACTCTAAACACAACCTGATTTTTTTCAGAACCTTTAAATGAAGTCATGTTCAAAACGAACATTTTTAGCATATTTTCTAAAGTGTCTGTAAGTGTCAAGAATTTTCTTAAGTGTCTTTAACTGATTGGTTAAATGAACATTGGGATAGGTAATCTGCGAGATATTTGTCCAAATGTTAGAAAAGCTAGCAAATATAACTAGTATTGAATTCAAATCAGACTCTGGGACACAAGACAGAAACCTAGGCTTAGGGTTATTAGTGAGTGTGGCTTCATTTAACAGCATCTGAGCAGAAGGACATCATAGCTCACCAGTGCTTTGCACCCTGATCGGGCATGGTATGATCATCCTCCAGAAAGCTATTTCTTTCACTCTTCAGCTCTATGTGGAGAGCACTGAAGAGTTATGAACAGTCTACGTCTGTGTTATAAAAGGCCTTACTCTGGCAAACATTAACCCACAGGCTGACCTTTTCCTTGGAGAGCAGTTCTGCCAGCACATTAGAGCACACACACCTGCACAATCAGATAGAAGGACGGATGTCTTCTGAAATCCCAAGGCCAGCAGCCAAAGGACAAAAGAGTTTTTGAACCTCATAAAACATGCCTACTGACTGGCCTAGACTGGCCTGTTCATTCACCAGTCAGGGGAAGCTGCTCTCAGTTACAGAGACATTTGGTGTCTGACTGTCAACCTGAGTGGCACAAGTAGGTGTGTGCATTCGGAGGTCAGCAAGGCAGGGCCCAGCCTGCCTGCATCCTTTTACAGATTCACAGATTCACAGAATGTTAGGAGCTGAAAGGGACCTCAGAAGATCATCTAGTCCACCCCTCACCGCCTGACCAGGATCACCTAGATTAGATCACACAGAAACATGTCCAGACTGGTCTTGAATGCCTCCAGAGAAGTAGACTCCACAACGTCTCTGGACAGCCTGTTCCAGTGCTCTGTCACCTTCACAGTGAAACAGTTTTTCCTTACATTCACATGGAACTTCCTGTGTTCCAGCTTGGACCCATTGCTCCTTGTCCTATCACTGGCCAACACTGAGAAGGGCCTGGCTCTGTCCATCTGACACTTACCTAGATATATTTATAAAGATTAATGACATATTTATAAACATTAATGAGGTCACCCCTCGGGCTCCTTCAAGCTAAAGAGACCAGCTCCCTCAGCCTTTCCTCATAAGAAAGGTGTTCCACTCCATCATCTGTGTATCATAACCATTCAATTGGATCCAGGCAGGAAGAAATGGGCAATTCTCACAAGGGGGATTCATCCTTGCCCTGAGAGTTAACATGAGTCTGTAGCTGTAGAGAAGACCATCTCTTTCCTTTGATGCTGACTGATCTGAGAAAGTGCAAGACACAAGCAGAAGAGAAAGCATGGGGAATGGGAAGACAAAAAAGGCCAGAGCCTGTGCATAGTTAGGAAGGGGAGTGGAGTGAAACACCACAGAAAGATCTCCTGTGCACAACTGCAGAAAGTAGTTTAGAGAAATGCATTAATTAAACTTAGCAGTGAGCAGCTTTGCAATTAGCAGAACTTAATGTGAAAGGAACAGCACAAATTGTCATCAGCAGGAAACTGAGCACATGTAATATGCCAAATTATATTGATTAGATAATTCACATTGATTCCTGTATTGCTGTTATTCTCATAGAATCTTCCCAAGCTGCTCCATCCATTGACATCAGATCTGCTTTCAAAAGAAGGTAACTTCAAACTGTGTTCCTCTGAAACTCCTTGGTGATGGATGCTGGTAGCGTGCACAGAACTGGAATCAATCTTGGCAGACAGTTGTATCAAGTGCTTTAAAAAAAGATGGGTTTTGTAAACAGAGGTTAAAGAATTTGTATTAGTGTAGTAGGTAGTGGGTAGAATTAAATAGTTACAACGTAAACAGTATAGATGATATTATATGCTGTACTGTGAAATTATGGTGCCATTGGTTTAACAGAAGACAGAATATTTAAGGGGGTTAAATGCATTTTTCTTTATAGGTTTTTTAAATTTTAGTTTCATTAAAATATTCTCTATGATTCCTGAAAGTTGTCATCTACAGTATGAATGTTCCTGGTTCCAATCCTGTACTGGTTAAAAGCAGAGAGAAAATTCACACCGATTTCAAGATAGAATCTGGTTTGATTTTACGGTGAAAAAGTATGTCATAAAGCCATAATTGTGAGAAAACTATAATACATTAATTAATACATTGCAAAGGACCTAATATAAAGCATTGTGTCTTAAGTTTTCAGACCAGTATAGATGTCCTCTTCATATTTTATGGAGAAAATCATCTTACAAAGGCAGAAATACAGAGAATAAAAACGTTTTACAAACAGAAAATGAATATAGTTTATTAATGTGCACATACAAGCAAAGCCGCGATGCAGAAGTAACTGCTTTTATTTAGAGGGATTTGATTTAAAGAGTAAATGCAAAAGTTATTACATTCAAGGTGCACTCCTTTCTTGAGCACATTAAAAAAAAACAACCAATCCTGCAATAACTATTCTGCTCAAGTAAATGAGTCTATCTGAATATTTTCTGATTTTCTAAGTAATATCTTGCATGCAAAACCTGGGATGAAATGTTGCACTTTTCTACCTAATGTTTGTAGGATTTTGCCCTTTTTACAAATACTGAGGGCATTTCTTCTGTCTTTTGTGCTTTATAATAATGAATTACTTCTTAAGATCACACTATAGAAAGAAATGCACCTTCACTGGACAGTGATTCTATTGATAAAAACGTACAATGATTTTTTTAAGCTGATGTCTTTTAAACTTTTTTTAACTGATTTCTCCATTTAGAGAAAGGTTAAATCTAAAGTATAATGCTTTGCAATCAGTATATGACAAGCTGTGCATTGTTAAAAGCACCACTCAGCAATGCAAATCTTTGTTTCACATTCATAGCACAAGTTCAGCACAATCCCTTTGTTTTTACGCAACATAAACTATGGAAACGAAAAAAACAAAGCTCCTTGTGTTGACTAGCTCACATTTATTTGTGTTACTGAAATCTAACACAAATCTTGGCAAATTTATGTATGCAGTTACACAAATTTGTCACCAAAGTATAATAACAAACAATACAAACGTTTGTGTTATTTTTCACAATTTCCTAAGGAAACACAATTTGTGTGAAAAAGAATACAAGTTTGTGTTGATTTTATACCATTATTTGTGTGTCTGGACAGTGTTGAGTATATGAGACATGTAGAGCATTTGCAATGTGTGTTGTTTAAGTTTTTCTGTATTAAACAAAGATTTGATCTTTTTCTATTAATAACAGCGGTGATGGACAAGACGATGCAGGAGAACTTGACTTTAGTGGTCTCCTGAAACGTAGGTGAGAACCAAGTGATGCAGTGAGCAGGTGTGGATTGCAAACCATTAGGTTCGCACACAGAAAGAGTCAGGTGTAGCATTAATAACTTCTTAAGAATTGTCTGACCTTTCTTTTTTTTCCAGTATTTCTAACTGTAATTCTCATAATATGCAAATATTCAGTTAATTGTACCTATAAGTGTGCAGAAAAGAAACCTCAGGTTTGAGTGTGCTGGGAAAAAAAGTGAGCCACAAGCTAAAGAGGCAAATAACATTTAGATTACTTGCTGTTTCTTTTGCGTTTGCATGGAGAGTAGAGGGGGACAATTTCCTACACAGGGATGAGCAGTTCGGAAAATTGAGTCTGGTGCAAGAGTTAAAAACTCCAAGGGTTAAGTTTACCTCTTTGAGGACACCTTAATATGATTTTATGAGCATCCAGATATGAAAAATCATTATGCTTTCCAACTATAGATGTTGGTATTAATTCCTTGTAATTTTCTGTTTCAGTATGTGCACACAAATGTTTGGTTTATTCAACTTAAATGCTGTAATGGAGAAAAACTTGAGCATGTTTCCCTGGTTTGTTTTGAAAAATATAGTGTTACAATAGTTATGCCTCTAGCTGCTTCAGATTCTAAACCAAATTTATTCTTTAAACAGGTTAAAACAAGATAGTTAATTTGTCCCTTAAGTTTTTTAAATTTATAACAGAAATTCTATATGCCATGGAAATCAGTGGCAACTGACCACAGAGAACTGGAAAAGGAACGAAATACTTTATCTCAACTGCCACTTACCCAATCAATTATATAATTAAAACTAATTACATAAAAAGTTAGCAATGGGCTCATGGTGAGGATACTATTTAAGCAACTAAAGCAAAGAGGAAAGTCTGAAGGTAAAAGTAGGCAGTGAAAGAATTACCTGAACCAGGTAAATATCAAATCCACCAGGTCTTTGGTTTTTTAATCTTCTCATCCCTAATTAGGATCTTCAGTTTGACTTTTTATCATACTAATACAATTTACCATGAATGACCTGTGGGGTGCTTTATTAGCAGCACATGAATTGCATGTAAGAGATCTTGCTATTTTTGTTGAATGAGAAATGTGATTTAAGAGTCATTAGCACTTCACTAACAAGTAACTCACATGTTTTGTAAGATAAATACTATATAGTCATGTAAACTTAGTATACCTATTGTGTGGTTAATAGGCAAAACAAACTTCTAGTGTTTAAACACCATTATTTGATATTGATCAAATTGGTTCATCACCTCCTTGCATCTGGCTCTGAAATGCAATCTCATACTTATGACCTTAATTGAATAAACCCCAGTGTGGATATTAATACAAGTTAATTTCCGTTTTTCAAGATCCAGTGTTGCAGGTGCACTATTTCTCTTTTGTATGGTTATACCACCAAGGAAAGAACTAGAACTTTTCACCTATGGTGTATAATACTTGAAATATTTTTTTTTAAAAAAAAAACCTAAATGCATAGAATCTTTATTCTTCCTGTTTTCTAATTTTGTGCTGGTTTTGCAGGAAGACAAACCAGCTCTTGTCTCCATAAGCCACTCTGTGACTGGTTATACTTCATTATTGCAATGGATTAGTAATGGTATGAAATTCCAAAAGGCATGAGTTCTCAAAACCAGTCAAACATTTAGGTTGTTTTGTTTTTTGGGTTTTTTTTGGGTTTTGTTTGTTTGTTTGTTTTTTTAAAGTATGTCTTTCAATTAAATGCACATTTCTGGGGAAAAGATCTGAAAGTGTTTTTGTGTATAGGTCATTCTGCTTAGGACGCATCAAGCATTGTTTGCCCAGTACTCACAGCAGAATCTATTGTGGTCTCAGAAAAAAAAGTTGCTCTGCCTAGTATCAAAACTTGTTCTCCAGTTACAAAAGAGGAAGAAGGGGTCTGGAATTATTTATTTCAAAGTGGTTGAAAATCAAGGTTGCCCTAATTAGTCCTTATTCTTAACTTCTGCCTGGTTTAAAGAGGTACATTATCTCAAATCCCATGGAGTGGACCTCTCCTTAGCACAGCCAGGCATTACACAGCAAGCAATCAGCCTTGAGAGAGGAACTCCCGTGGGGTGTGTCAGCTTTTACATATGTTTGCAAACCAATGTCAGCTTGCTGCTATATAGAAGGCATCTCACTGAAACACCAGTCTTCTCTGCACATAGTCACCCCCCTTGTTTGACCACAGATCAAAGTAAAAGGAACAAAATGTAAAATTATGTACCTGAGATTGTCTAACAATAATTCTAAGATATTGGTGTAGTTGAAAGACTCTTAAGTGAGAAGCTTCACAGACACAAAGCTCAGTGTTTTCTTTTTGTATTTTTCAAAAGTTTATTTATTAATCTCAACAGTATGGATTTCATTAGACCAACTAGATCAAATCAGAATCATCCTGGGCTGATCCTAATGAATTTACATGAAAGAATGCTTAGATTTCTGCTCCAATTCCCAGACTCCTGCAGCAGTTTGCCATTTTGAGCTAAATCTCCTATCTCAAAGATTATTATTTTGTTTAGGATGCTTCTATTGTTCTCTCATTTAATGGCTGCCACTGTGAAAATAATTACACTTCTCTTTAGTTGTTGTCTTAGCATGGATTTGCAGATAGTAAATATGGTACTGAAACTTCTGTATAAAGGTGATGACATTCACACAGGCCTCTGAAACACTTCCTGCTCTTAAGACTGAGATAAACATGGAAGCCAACAGATCCATCTTGCAAGTCCAAGCTGGTGTGGAAATCTCCAGTTCCCATCTATATGCCAACTTTAAGTAACTCTGAGAAGCACTGGTGTAACTGTAAACAGACCTAGGATCCCTTGGATTTTAATGTCCTTGAAAATAGGTCACCCTATGTAGCAGTTACAGGAATTCACACTTTGAAAATATTTTTATATAATTATAAAATGTGTAGATTAGCCTTTATAAATTGTAACTGATTCTAGTCAATTTAGAATAGATAAATCTGATTTAAGTGGGATTAGCTGATATGCTATTACAGTACTACATTTCCAAACTGTATTTTTAAAATAATGAAGCAATATAAAAACTCTCTGAGCTGATTACATCCGAAAATATCAAAAACGTATATCTAAATTCAGTCTTGAAGAAGTTTAAAGGAAAGTGTGAAAGTTGTTCTGAGCTATTCTGCTCACAGCGAGTAACATAAAAATATACAATGGTGGCCTTCTAATTTTGGTCAAAACAAAAACCTCTCTAACCCCACCATAGATTCATATTCACCATTTTTATGGTGTGATAAAGCCTTGCTAACTCTTCTCTCATAATTTTATTTTGCTACTGGTAGGGAGGTTAAGCAGCAAGAGGAAGAACCTGAGGTAGATGTCTGGGAGCTCTTGAAGAATGCAAATCCCAGTGAATATGAGAAGATTGCTTTTCAGTATGGCATCACTGACCTGAGAGGCATGTTAAAGCGTCTGAAGCGCATGCGCAGAGAAGTGAAGAAGAGTGCAGGTATGGACAAAACAGAATATTCTTATGTTCAGTAGTTAAATATGAGCATCCACCTTAAAAACTCAAACTTGCTTCATTTTCATGTAACTAGACTTGAATACAACTCAAGCCTTATTAATGCAAGTAGTTAATCAGAAGCGGGCTTTGGTCCACTGTGGTTGTCAAAAACTTCCTAACCCATTCAGTGCTTACCAAGGGGGTTCCTCCCTCTTGGCAGAGGAGAAATGGAGTTGATGGGCTTTGTCTGAGACACTGGGGCTGTTTCTTTATCCAGCACAGCTCTCTAAGGGGTCAAAGCCTATGGAAACTCCTCATATTCCTGTAGGAGTCTGGAAGTGGGAACAGGAATTACACAGTTGGTGGGAAGAGCTGCTCCCTACCCAGATGCATCATGTGCAAGTGCCTCAATATTTTTACTGGAAAAGAAGAAACTCTCAGCACCTGGGACTGGTCTGTCTGGTTCCTCTCCCCAGTTCTCTGAAGTAGGATGGAGCTGCCAGCTGCACCAGGATTTTTCAGTGGACAGGTTCTTCCCTATAGGAGGGGCTCCAGTTGTTGGGGATAATGTCTGTAGCAGTGGCAGGATAAGATCAGTTCTTTCTCTCATACTTTTACACTGTAACAGGAGACATTAAAATCCTTTTCAGATTTAATAACTGTGTCGATGTATTTAGTCTCCGGCTATCAGACATTTGCATGATATAAACAATAGCAGAAATTGATTACTTAGCTGTTGATAAGTTGTTTGAGGTATCATTTACTTTTGTTTGAGCCACAAATATCTGCTCCCCTGCATCTAATTTTTGTGGCTGGCAATATCTAAGAATTAATGTGTTTTGAAACTTTTGAGTTGCACCTGGCCTTACCTTGCCCAGAACAACTATGTCTACATTTGCACATCTCCAAGAACCCTTTTGAGAACCCTCATTAGGATTCACAGCCCTATTAGGATTCAAATATTTTTGTGAATGCTTTGGAGCTGTAACATTCATCACATCTGGAACTGACACACCTTGTAACCTACAGAAAGAATCAGAAAAGCTACTCTGGCTTTTAGACAAATCAATGTGTTTATTCTTCTGGTGGGAATCTCAATGGGGATTTCAGTTTAACATTCCCCGTTAACTTGTGTGGCAGAGCTAATAGACAAGTCCTGTGTAACAGATTAATTGCAAATGGTTCTGTGGCACCAGCTGTATAACATTTTATTCTGACACAACACTTCTCAGCAAGCTGTCAACCCTAAGTCTACCCAGTGCTAGTCAGAAACAATTACACTGAAAATTCATGAAGAGACACTGGCTTGAACTTGGCCAGGACAATCAGATCTCTGTAGTTTTGCATTTATTTTAATGTTTCTAGAAAATAAAATTATTATTGTGGACTAGCTCAAGAATACAGAGTGATGCGTAACATTGTGTGCATGTAATCAGATAGATTTTATGAGATTTATGCAGTGTCATTTTGGAATTTGTGTTCTTGTTTTCTGATCTTTTATATTAACACTTGGCTTTCACAACAGCTTTTGCCAAAGGTCTTGATCCTGCCTATCAGGTGGACAAAGGAGGTAAAGTTAGGTTCATGGTGGAGCTAGCAGATCCAACAGTAGAACTCAAGTGGTATAAAAATGGCCAAGAAATACGACCAAGTGCAAAGTAAGTGCTTTTCTTGTATGTAAGCAAGAGAATGGGTACCCATGTACTTCCTTGAGAAGTGTGTTGCATAAGTCTATCTCTTCGCTCGGGTTGCACCAATATAATTTCTGAATTTGATTATTTGTGAAAAGTGTGCAAGTGATTTTATATTGTTCACGACCCAGCAAAATCCATTGTATGCCAAATGTTAATGCAGATTATCTCCTTTGCCTCAAGAGAAAAGAATTAAAGATCCTTGATAAAACATGGAGCCATTTCCTACTTGGTAGTTTTTAAAAAATTGTGAAGCACTGTAAGTAAACAAATCTCTTGTGTTCAGTACCATGTCTGAAGGAGGTCAGAGTCTTTCTACAGTAGTTGGTGCTAAGAGGAGAGATGCTTAACAACTCATACTTACACACCTGGCTCATAACCCAACTGAAGAAAGGGGAAGAAGGTTTCCTCCATCTTCCACTACCCAGTTAACACACTAAAGTCAGCAACCATCGTTAGCTCAACTTCAGTCATGTGTAACAGGTTTTGCATCCCCAATCTGCTGTGACACCTGCATATAGTTTTACTCTCTGCCTTTATCTAGAAGTGGCTTTTCAGGTGCAGACACTTGAATACAGGTAGAGAGCAATGTCAAGGTGTTGAGCCTGGTCTCTACTGTGGGCATGACCAGCTCTTACAACCCAATGCTAAAAGCCCCTTTGCACAGTCAGACAGAGCTAGCAAAGACAATCTTCAACCAGGAATGCAGGACAACATTGTGCTTCTCAGCAGCACAAAATCCTAGAAACTTTCCCTTTTTGGCCCTGTGAAAAAACAGTAATTAGCAAAAGCCCTTTTACAAAGAAGGGGAAGATTTCCTTATTCTGGGTGCCTTTTCATCAGGCCCTGCCGTGAGCAGTTCAGATCGATCTTGCAGGCAGCTATCCTCTTCAGGAGAAGGACCTGGATTGAATGCTCCAGTGCATTTCTTCCAGGCTGCTGAAGCAGCCTGGAAGATGCTAATGAGCTTTGGCCATTATGAACCTGGAGCAGATCTAAACTGGTGACATAAAGGTGAAAGGCTCCATATACCATTACAAAAAAACCCATATCCTGTTACTGATCTCTTGTTCCATCTGGTCTACCAATAATATTAACTTCTTAACTTTGGCTATTATTATACTTCACAAAAATGTTAAGAGTGTTGGAATGAAGATGGTGTCCTGTTACTGGTTATTTTCATCTTTACTGTTCCAGAGTTTCAGAATCCATTTTATTTGTTAACCTTCAGAGACTGCTTCTTTTTTAAAATTAATTTATTTTTTTCATTTCACCCAAGTCTGGGATTTTGGAACAATCCAGAAGATGCTTGTTGTCACTATATACCATAGCTTTTTTTTTTTTGGCTAAAATGTCTATCATGGTTCTGTTAAATCTTGTTTCACAGGACATTTTTCCCATTCTGTTTAAAAAAAAGGATTTTTGTCCTTAAAGCACTTTCTACATAAAGCCAAAAGTCTTGCTGTATCTTTGTATGAGGGGATTGAATGCACCCTCAGTAAGTTTGCAGATGACACCAAATTGGGTGGGAGTGTCGATCTGCTGGAGGGTAGGAAGGCCCTGCAGAGGGATCTGGACAGGCTGGATTGCTGGGCTGGGGCCAACAATATGACGTTCAACAAGGCCAAATGCCGGGTCCTGCACTTTGGTCGCAACAACCCCAGGCAAAGTTACAGGCTTGGGCAGGAGTGGCTGGAGAGCAGCCTGGAGGAAAGGGACCTGGGGGTGTTGGTTGACAGCCGCCTAAACATGAGCCAGCAGTGTGCCCAGGTGGCCAAGA